>JASEKS010000370.1:0-86039 GCA_030770415.1 Pleoardoris graminearum
TATAATATAATATAATATAATATAATATAATATAATATAATATAATATAATATAATATAATATAATATAATATAATATAATATAATATAATATAATATAATATAATATAATATAATATAATATATTAAAAAAATTAAATACTTACTTCGTAATTAGCTAGAAACTACTTTATTTTTAATTTTATAATTTTTTTAAAATATTATTTTTTAACTTTTCTCTATTATATTACTAACTTCTTAAAAAATATTATTTTTTAATATTTATATTTTTTATATTTTCTTTACTATATTGTAATTTTTTATATTATTTTCTTTATAATAACATTTAATTAAATCTTTAGAAATAAATCTTTTTTCTTTTTTAGTTACCTTAGAAACTCTATCTCTTTTAATCTTAATTATATTATTATTATTTATTTCTTTATTCTAAATATATTATATAGTATTATAAATACTATTAGGAGTTTATTTTAAAGAAAAAATATTTATTAAAATAGACGTATTTACTTTTATATAACTTCTTTTTTAAAACTCCTTTTAGTCGCCTATACAGCCACCACAGCCACACCCTTTTATTTAATTAATATATAAATATATATATACTTTTATATAAATAATAGCTTTAAATTTAAGTTTTATTAAATTTTATACTATTTTAAAAATGTAAAAGTTTAAATTTATAAAATTAATATAATATTATTATATACTATAATATTAATAATATATTACGTATTTAGTAATTATATAAGTAATAAACAAAATTTTATTAATTATATAAATCTATTATTATATAATAAATTCTTATTAAAATATAGGTTACGTAATATATACTAGTCGTAAAAGGGTATAGTTAAAATATATATTAAATATATATAATAACTAATAAGTTATAAAAAACTAAAATAGAATTTAAAAAATTATTATACTTAAATAATATTTAATTATTATATATAATTAATAATTAGTAACTATAATTAGTATAAACCTTTTTATAATTTACTCTTTAAAATAATATTATATATATATTTTTAGACTTCGTAAATTAATTATATATAAAATTTTAAAAATAGTAATTTTTTAAATTACGATTTATATTCTATCCTCTATATAATAATAAATAAATTATATATTATATTAAAATTTTATTATAAAATAGTAGTTATTAATTAATAGTGTATAATAGAGTAAATGTATATTAAAAATATTATATAAAAATATAATTATAGTTTCAGTAATTCCTCTAAATACTTTATAAAATAATTATTTATATTTATAGTAGTAATGCAAATTCTAGAGTATAAACTAAGATATATACTTAAATATACTATCTTAATATCTTCACACCGCCAAAAGTCGTAGCGAAATTTCCCTCTACACCTCAGTTCCCTCCGCTAGTGTCTCAATCTTTGTATTCGCGAACTTACGAGCTGGGACTTGATTCGTGAAGAGGATGTCAAGCTCAGCGTATGTCCGCCCTTTGGTTTCAGCTGCGTGCACCCGTCAGCCTTGCTCAGCTTGCAACTCCTCAGTTTTCAAATGAAATCAAAGCTTACGCAGTCGGAACCATATCCATGAATTAAATAGCAGGTTCGTGCCCGCCCAGAAGAACGCCGCTTTTGCGCCCCAGTCCCACGCCAGGGGCGACAGTTGGCGGAAAGAAATGATGTTTACGAAGGCGACGTTGACCGCGTTGTACACGTTGCGCGCGAGGATGATGGATTTGGCGCGCAAGCGGGTGGACGGAATCTCAGAGACAATGGTGTACACGATGGGTCCGATGGAGAAGTCTGCCGCCGCAGAAATAAGGAGGACCATGGTGCCGGCCGCCCAGGACGTCGCTGTTGTTTGCTCTTTGGGGATGCCCATGCATCCCGTGATCCTATCTTATTCTTAGATTATCACTATAGAATTCAATGGCTGAGGTGTATAGAGACTTACATGAGTAATACGAATATCACGCACATCCCGCTAAACATCAGCGTCTTTCTTCCCACTTTATCCAACACGAACCAGGAAGCTATGGTGCCCACCGCCCCGATCGCGCTCTGTCCCCATGACAGTTTGAAGGCGTTGCTCGCGGAGATGCCCGCTTGCTCATAGAAAAACGCTGACAAGCCCCCGAGCGCGGTACCCGACATGGTCTGCGCGAGCCATGTCATGCACACGATTTCTGTGCGGCGGAGGTTAATCCCGGTAAAGCAGTCGCGATAGCGAGTCCCGGCTTGGACGGACTTCTCCATTTCATCCGTGTATAGCATTACTTTACCAGCTCATTTAGCCATAGATACGGGAAAAGAGCCAGAGGTTACTTACGAGCCATAGCCGCATCCGCATCCCTCTGACTGAACCCCGAACTCCTCGCCAGTCTCTTCAGACTCTTTTCCGCCTCTGCTTTCTTACCACTGCGTATGCACCACCAAGGTGACTCGGGAGCCAGGTACGTCCCAATCGCAATTGGAATCGGCCACATCCACTGCAACGCGAATGGAATTTTGTAGCCCCACTCATCTCCCCTGTTGACCAAGCCCACCAGGACTCCGGCCTTGATAAACTGCCCAATTATCCAGCAGAGATTTACAAAACACGTCAGGTAATGCCGCAACGGCACGGGACACACCTCGGCTGCGTACGCCGTTGTCATCGTTTGAAATACGCCCCAGGGAATGCCCATCAGCAGATTGCCAACCAGGAAAATGGTGAGGGTCTGCGCGTAGAACGGGATAAATATTAGGCCCGTGAGGGCGGCGAGCGCGGATATGAGGGTCCAGCGGTAGCCGAAGCGGTCGGATAGCATTCCCGCGAACTGTGCGCTGCGATCAGAAAGGGAAGAGAAGATCAATGGAAGACGTCCGACGGACCTGAAGTCCAATGATCTCGCCGGCGTTGCGCGCGCCGCTTATCCCGTTCTGCCAGTCAGGAGGAATTTGGCGCGTGCCGTCTTTGGCGGGGATGCCGAAGCGGTTCATAAAAGCCGGGTACGCGGCATCCGTTATCATGGTCAGCAGTCGTACTAGAAGCAGATGGCCTAGCTACGTACATGATCCCATGACAGACGTGTCGTAGCCTTCCATGATGAGGCAGGACGAGAGCACGATGGACCACCCGATTGCTTTGGGGTAGACACTGAATGCTGTTTTGAGCGTCATGCCGCGTTCACGCTGATTGGCCGCGTCGGCTTCCGCGACGAGGGTCCATGAAGAATTAGTGTACAAGATGTAAGGCTATAAAACCGGAAGAGCATACCATGAAGTCGTCCACATTAGCGGCAACCTTCCTTGCGATTGCTTCATCGACGTGAGTGTACTGTTCATTGCGCTTTGGCTTTGCCATTTCCTCGATATGCTGCGACTGCTCTTTAGTCCTGCGGCACAGTTAGCACCAGACCGATCATAGAGCGTGTCTGGACCCGCATGGAAACCTCATGCTTCTCGGAAGGAGAGATGTCTGCCATGTTTGCGTAACGGGAACTTAGAGATTGCTTTATTCGCGATGTTGGATTATTCTGTATTTCTGATGATGAAAGGCAGGATAATATACCCGTGGGTTAGCCCCAACGCCTTATGTCGGCTGATCTGCGGCACAGTAGTAACACGAGCATGGGTCCAGTGCGGGGTTTTGTGCTGCGCAGCGGTCTTCGCCGGATAGGAAATTGATCCTCGCATGCTTTTGCAATCCGAGCTGAACGATTCTGGTAGCAAGATATTTGTACTTAAAGGTCACTCACCAGGAAGGCATCCTAACCAAGTAAGGGTTGTGTCCAAACACGAGCGTTATTTGTGGGCCAATATTGCATTTCTAGTCAGTAATACAAAATAAATAAATAAACCATCTAGCCCTAAATAATAATAAAAATAACTTATTTATTGTTACAGATTACTACCACCTTAGGTTAAACGCCTTAACAGAAATTTAATATAGGCTTAGACGTTCTCCTAAGAAGATATACAAATTAGATACGTGCCTAAATATTTTATAAAGCTATCCGCATTATTAAATATGTAATATAAGTTACAACCCGGAAAACTAAAATATTAAATATAATAAAAGTATCCTATACGGCTAGAATATTTCGCCTATTATTAGTAGTAACGCGCTATTTTATTTTTACCTTTATTATTATACCGGTTCCCTTCTTAATCTTTTTATTATTATATCTAAGTACTAAATTTAGTAAGTATATAATAGTAGTTTCTATTAATAGAGTCTTAATATATTCTATAAGCACTTCTTAATCTTTTTTAGAGATACGGATATATTTCTTAATAATAGTAAACTATTTAAGAAATAAAAAGTAATAAATAACTGCGATAGAGTATAGTATAATTAAATTAATAAAAAGCGTTAGCTCTTAGGTAGAGATAAAGACGTAAGTACTAGAGTAATATTATATATAAATTATATAGATTAGTGCCGCGTTAAGTTCTTTTAGAGTAAAAATATTAAGTATATACTATATAAAAAATTAGTAAACAGAAATTAAAACTAAATAAAACGTAATATACTTTATACACTTTATTTAGTATAACTAGTTTACTAAAAGCGCTAGACTACAGATAATACTAAAAATTATATTTAAATATAAAATATACTATATTAACGTCTACAAACAGGTAACTTATATTTATAATAATAATTTTACTAGACTTAAATAGTATATTGTCCTTATAGGTACTAGTTAAGTCTAGAAACAATTTAAGTAGGGCTAGATATATATTTAATATATTTTTCTATAGTAGCTTAAACCTCTACTATAGAATATACTATTTAAAAACTATATAATTAAATTTAATACTCGTTGCTGCTATTTAGCAAAGAATTTAAAAAACCTAAGCTATATAAAGTAGCACCTTACCTAACTTATTAATATTTATAAGTATTAGTATTAAGTCTACGAATTCGTGCGTTAGTATATTAGTAAAGAATATATATAGAATCTACCTACTAATATTAAGGCTTCTTAAATTAAACTTAAAGTAGGTAACCGTAACGTTTAGTAAACGCTTATATAATCTTTAAATCTTTAGTAAATTAGTCTCGCAAATAAGAATATTAATTTTTTTAATATATATATTACTAACTTATTAGTTAAAGGCCCTAAGGAAAGCCGCTTTACTAATACTAAATTTAGTACTATTACTAGTAAATAAGTCGTAGCTAAATATAAGTGCAGAAAGCAGTGCTTACAGTATACTAAAATTCTTAAAAGGTATAAGGCAATTTTTAAGAATATATAACGTTGTGTGGGATTTTCCGCTACCTTAAACGCTATATATAAATACAGAGAAAGGGGCATTAGTATTTAAAAAAAATTTAGGCCGTATATTTTCGGGATTCTAGTCGTAGGTTCCTATTAAGCTGTACTAGGGGAGATCGGCTCTAGCGGTACTATCTTTAACAATGCTCTTATCCAACAGTAGTACATGCTGGACTCCCGCGTGGTAATCGTTATCTTCTTCTGCGGTGGAACTATCGGCCATTAAGAGGAGATCCATAGCATCGAAATCGGGTAAAGCGAAAGCAGCTGCGGAGTCCTCCATCGACAGCTGCGAACCAGACGCAGATGCAGGAGTATGAGTAGACCCATGAGAGTCAAGACTCTCATCAAGATCAGAGTTCCCGTCTTGATGTGAAGCACGTTGGTGGGTAACTGGTCGAGCCTCTTGTTGCATCTGACCTAACTGGCGCGCAAGCAAATCGTCTTTTGGAGCATCGTCCGCGGCGGCGGCCGCTTGGTTGGTATGATCACCCGAAAGTGTACTAACATCGATGGGGCACACTGCAAGCACAGAAGGCGCACTGGTAGGCGAGCTACGAGCTATAGCAGCCGAGGTTTGAACTGATGGGCCTGCTTCGACTTGTACCACTCCCGTGGTAGTAGATGCTGTCGCGGGTTGTTGTAGTACAGCTCTTGCGGCTTCTTGGTCCCGCGCTGCCTCGAGCTTCTTCATGATCCGGACATCTTTCGTCAGGGGCGTCAAACAGTCCTCGCGCATCAACGGGAAGGAGTACTGGCGCTGCGGCTCATAGCGAAGTCGATCTACAGCAGCCCGGATAGTATCGTGAGGCACACCGCAATTACGGGAAATCAGATATTTTTTGAGCCATTTGAAGCCATTGAAGGAGCCATTTGCGGCGAACGCAAACTCGCAATAGTTCCATTGTATCCACGCTTCGAGACCTTCCGTTGTAGAGCGATTGAAACTCGTGTCGGTCGTGCCTGGTGGGAAGGTCGGCCAGGGTTTCGGCGCCCAAGGACGCTGCGGTGGTGCGAGCAAGGTGTCCGGCAGCTGTACGTCTTTACCTTTATTCTTGCCCATCTCGTCTTCTTCGTGGGTGCAATTGTTTCGATGTAAGCTGTACTGGGCGAGTGTTTCTCGTTGTCGAGTCGCTTGTTGCGGCTCTACCCTGTTGGCAATAAGTACTTTTATTGCAGTTGTAACAAAGGTGACGTCGCCTGAACAAGCGAAAGCGCGGTATATGAAGAGTGTGAGTGTGGGAAAGGAGTGATGGCTGTCAGGTGCAGTTGTGGCGCTTATTCAATCGAAGGCAAGGTTGTGAAGGGGAACGGTGAATGTGAATGGTAAGTGAACAGCGAGCACCTGAGCGACTACCCCGGATGACCTGCTTGCTAAGGTGGTAGGGAACTAGTTACTGACTTGAGGAAATTGTACTCACGATCTTGCTACTTTCTCAATAGTCTCGAATGGTATGTGGGCATATTCGGAGGAGAGCATAGTTATAAGGGCTAGGCGTTGGCCTTCTTGATTGTAAAACGCGGTCCAAGGCATGTTTGCAGCTTTTATTTGGGCCATAGGTAGCAACACTTGCTCCGTGTATTCGCGTTCAAGTCTTTTTCATCTCAGCGAAATGTCCACACAAATTTTACGGTGACTGCTTACCGAGCTGCAACCTCGTCAATGAGACCTTCATATCCCGAACGTAGGCTTTTCAGTCCCAGCCTAAAGAAAAAGAAACTTGGTATTGTATCGAGATTGCCGTCTACCTTAGGATAGCGTTTGTCAAACTCCTCTTGAACCCAATGTTCAATCTCCGATATGGTAAAGTTTGGTACTGGAGCGATGTCCGATTGGGCGTTGCGTATGGCCTCTGGTTCGTCTGTGGAGGCTTCTGATGAGCTTGGAGGCGAGATTGGCGCAGCTTTCACCTTAAATGGTTTTCTAGACATTGGAAAGCGATAGCTTCTTGGGCTTGCTTGGAATGTAGGCAACGGGACCAGTGATGTTTCAGCTGAGGTCTGATTTCCGTCCGGATGGCAAAATTTCTTCGGCCATTCTGTAGGAATCTTGAAAGTGAAATTCGCTGTGTTGTCATCAGTTGTTCCTCTCCTATCCGTGTCTTTTGGCGCTGGATCTCCTGTAGTCTGGTTCGCACTTTTGCTAGGGCCGTACGCTGAAAATCCGAAACTGCTAGCACTGGAGCCCCCAGATTGGAAGGCTGCAGCCATTGCCTCACCAAAATTGAAAGGCGCCATCGAATGTAGCCGCGAATCGGAAGTGACAGATTGGCAGTATGAGATGATGGAAGTCCCGCGCATTTGGTTCGCTTCGTCCGGTTTCGGTTTCAAAAAGGAGACGCGCGAATGAACCGTGCGTGTCCCTGCGCTAGCGCGTGTTCATGTGACCATTCCGGAACCGGTTTAGCCGAATAAAACCCCACCTTCGGCGCGATGCGCGACTATGGCCCGCGGGCGGGTTCTTACAACGTTGAAAGTAATCTGAAGAATTTAGTCGAAGTTATTGCCCGATAAAGCCCTTATTTCTTCGTCTAGGAGTGTTCAAAAAATGTTGGTACTCCTGTAGTAGTTAGGGCACCCTCGGAAGTTTTTCCTGCATTTAAGCCTACTCAGGACCGCTGCTACTTTTATTAGCCCACGTAGTCTTCTTGGGAACTTCAAGTCGATAGTGGCCAGTCCTCATCCGTAAGATCGGGGGTTTTTTTTATTTAGAAGTGCGTTTCCTCCTGTGGCGAGCAATGTTCATGGTGATGGATTGGCGAAGGTTGGTGCCACGCAACGATGCGATAACTCGTCTTTTCTCACCCCTGCTAAAGCTGCTTTCTTATTCGCCTATGGATGCATGTCAGCCATGGGACGCAGTAAAGGCTGCAGATAAATGCAGCGGGACCTCCTAGATGCCCAAACGCCTTTTCTTCCTTCTTCCTTCACTGTCGGACTGGATGTCCAGCTTTCGACAGTCAGCCCTTCCTCACTCACATCTATTACAATATCTCGATCCGATTGGGCATTCGGTCAACCGAAGCACGGCCCCTCTCACAATGGAATTAAACGATACATGCCATTTTCCCGACTTCCCAATGGAACTTCTCCATGAAACCTTCCTGCTCCTCGATTGCTGCGACTTGGTGCGTGCACAGCAAGTATGCAAACGTTGGCGAGAATGTATACGCTCGACGAAACAATTGCAGGCGCGTCTGTACAAGATATCCGGAGCTTTGACGTTGGACGAACCGAATCCTCACGTGGAAATGCCCGACGAAGATATGCGCAAGATCTTGGAATCCCAGCCTACACCGCAGGACCTATGCTATGCGGCTTACAGAGATTTCTCCCAACGGATGTCGCTGATACGGTCTCCTATCACTCTAATGTACCTGGATTACACACAGGATCTAAAAGCGATTACTCTGTCCCCCACGCGTCGCGCTGCGCTGGAAAACTTCCAAGCGGTCCGAACGGGATTGTATAGAAACAGGGAAAAGGGCTTCTGGGAGCCGGACCAGGCCGAGCACCAGCCATCAGCCGAGTTATTCATACACTACTGCACAATATGCGAGAACATACACCTGAGATTCCATTGGGACCACCTTCACCCTCTTCTTCGTGCCATGCGAGCTTGCGACATCTTCTGCTTCCGGGTCTATGGTTCCGTTTTGATCGTGGAGACGAATATGTGCGACGTCGACTATGGCAAGCAGCAAGCATTCCTATCGAAATCTTCGACGCTTTCTGAAAGTATGCGACGTTATACGCGGTGCCATCGACAGGTGCGCTGCTCATGATCTTGCGGAGGACATGCTCATGCGTCCCATCCGCACAACTCTGATCTTGGTAGATCCCGAAAAGATGCCATATCAAAACCTCTTCTTAGATGGGCTGATAGTCTGTGTGGATGCTGGAGGCGTGAAGCTCCGAGATGCACTATTCGCTCTCGCTCTCGTCTTCACCGATATTGTTTATGCGATCAAAGAACTCCCCGAAAGCGAAATGCACGAATACATTCAGAATAACTTTCCCGGTTACCTGCGACAGGAAGACCTCGAAGACCTTTGGCGTCGCTACGTGTACGAGACCCTATGGTTCAAAACGGTCCTTCCAACCACTTTCGCGGCGCAGCTTCAAACATTGCAAATGCACCCGGAGGTCCGCAGAGGGCTTTTAGGGAGTGTCACTTTTGATTGGAACGACTATAGAACGGAATTTTACGACTGGGACGACCCTCTTTACACTTCTGACGATTCTATGTCAGATACGGATAGTCGTGACAACTCTACATCTGAGACGGATATTGTCGACGATTCTCTATCCGACAGAGATAGTGCCGAGCAGTTTGTTTTGAACCAGCAAAACATCAGTCCGTCGCAAAAGTTTCTGTGCTGCTGGCTGCAGACGTCGTGCGACCGGCACTCGGGTGGCCGCGTCCCGTGAGCACTCCGGTAATCAGGTGGAACGGTGACCTTCCTGCCGCCAGGTAGGCCTGACTTTCTTTTCCATCGGCGAGAGAGGGTATTGACGAACTCATTCATGACCAATTTCACCAGAGTTTGGAGTGTCGAGTAAATTCAATAAAATGCTATTTACCAGGTGAGGTCTTCATACTGAAATGCCCCATTTGGGTTACTCTGTCGTGGTGAGAGACGCTTAAGCGATTATGAACCATTTGTTATAAAGCGCAGAGTATCGCGTCACCGGAATCTTCTTCTGACGATCAAGCAAGCTACTTTGGGTACTGTTTTCCATGCGAAGAACACTTACAATAGTGGGGTATGTTTCAACGAAGCTTACATGTAAGCTTCGTTGAGACATACCCCACACTCTGCCGGCGCTGGGATGCACCATCCATGATGTGTAATTACAGCTGGATGAGCTATGTTTGGAGGAACCATAGGAAGACCAAGAATTCAACTTCCATCAGGTCGATTGCTGACATGAACTATTGTCATGCTTCTGGCTTGCCACCACGACTGCGTTCCCTCACTGCGTCGTCGCTTTTGGGCGAAGCCCTGGCGTAGCTTTTGTACTTGAACTATTGTCATGCTTGCCGTTGATCTGATATTTTCTTGTTGCGTGGTGCAAACAAGATGCATGTCCGGTGGCAGTTGCCACCTTAATGCTGAGCTAGGGTTTACGGAACGCAGAGTTGGTAAATATCCTAATCTGTCTCGATTCTTTCTTCGCGGTATGACCGACTCCCGCAGCAAGTCACCCAGTTTTGGGCGTACCGGCGTGTACACAAGGTGGGCATTTTCCATCTTACTTCTTTTCCGTAAGCGCATGACCGGCTCACGCAGCAGCATCGCAACAAGTCGCGGAGCTGCACCTTGCACGTGCCGTGTGTACGCTCGCGCAATGGCGGGTACCTGCATTCACCGCGTGCCCACCATGGCGCTTAGCCCGCTAGTCCACTGCCCCACCACGACTCCGTCTGGAGGCCGCCCCGCTTCACTTCACCTTCGACAAACGCACTTACACAACTACGCCAGATACCATGGATGATATAGCTGGGCTGGAGGATTTGTTTCCGCGCGGGAAAGACGTGCCCGCGAAAGGGGAAGGTGAGTTTGTCCTGGTGCGGCGTCTGTCACATGATTTTTGTACAGCTGGCATCCGGGAAGGCCGCCCAATCTCCGGGATACACCATGGAGTCGAGGTTGCGGATGGAGATTAGGATAGATACTAACAGGCCGCAGTGTACAGACAGGTGCATCAGCGCCTCAAACGCCTCGCCGAAGTCCGGAGCCTTATTCGCAATACCGGCAAGAACAACGATGATTTGCTCTACTGCGATGCAGACTATATCTCGGACCGCTTTCAAACCGTACACCCAGACACGCCCTTCCGTCTAGACACCATCACGTCGCCGCAGCGAATCAGGCGTGAGTGGGAGCAGGCGCGAACCTGGTTCCTGCACATCATCACCCTGCAAGCCCGCCATCTCCCCAAGGAAAACATGATTCGTATCTTCCGGTTTGCCATTGAAAAGCCCGAAAGCGAATGGACCGATATAGACAGACTGTACATGGCACTCACGGACGCGGAACAAGGCGACGCAGACGAACGGCTCGACTACGCCTTTGCTCTGGTTGTGCACTACCAATACGCCTCGAAACACGAACACATCCTATCTAGACTCCGCGAGCACGAAGCCCGCCGCATCCGCCTAGAGAAGAAACGCGCTACATCAGGAGCGTCCCAGGAAGCCATCCGCGCACGTATATTGGAGAAGGTGCAGTCAGTCAAAGTCGACAACTTCGCCTGCGCCGTCCCCATCTCATCAGTAATCAAC
The DNA here is from genome assembly GCA_030770415.1 of Pleoardoris graminearum. Classification (NCBI taxonomy): domain Eukaryota; kingdom Fungi; phylum Ascomycota; class Dothideomycetes; order Pleosporales; family Didymosphaeriaceae; genus Pleoardoris; species Pleoardoris graminearum. The sequence goes on from JASEKS010000370.1 coordinate 11,543, forward strand.
GCACCGTCGGAAGACGAGCGCGCCTGCCCTGTCTGTCGAAACGACTACCTCGACTTGACTTCGTTCCCCACCGAGGATCTCATCGCCGATTACCCAGTCAAGATCAAGTACTGCGGCCATATCATCGGAAAGTCTTGTCTCGAGACGTGGATGGATACCCCGCTTGCAGATCCGGCCAAGTACCCGCACCGTACATGCCCGCTGTGTCGTACGCGAATCGAGTTCGCAGGGATGGGAGCGCTGGACCCACCTGAATTCGTACAGGACCATGTTGGGAAAGACAGGACGGCTGTGGCATTGGCCGATAGACTGGAGCTTGAAGATGAAGAGTGCCGGAAAGTAGTTTTGAGGCTGATGAGCGAGGAGACGGTCCTAGAGGAGTTGCTGAGAGTGGTAGAGCGTGGAGTGATAGGCGATGGTGACGAGCAAGAGCGATTGCGGAGGGCGAGGACTGTGCTGGGAGATAGGATGAAGGAGCTCGAAGATGAGAAAGGCGCGTTGGGATTTGGGAAGAAAGCGGATGAATGGGCGAAGGCAAAGAAGGAGTGGATGGACAGTGCGGCCTAGAGCGGTCGAGTAGCATGCCTTGTGCGAGGGATACATAGGTGCTAGGACCTCTATTTTCAGGGACTTGTTCAGAAGAACATATGGAACTAATAATCTACAGTGATCAAATCGATAATAGTGTTTCAAAAGAACATGTTCAGTCTATCGGGAGCTAACTAGACCACGGACTTCAACCAGGGCTTCCATCTCGACTAGTAAACGGCGCATTGCACAACTATCCTTTATCTATATCGTCTTCTCTGTAGAGTGGACTCTATCGTCAACTTCCGTATGGCACAGGTTCATACCCTCACTCACCATGAGCTTTCGACCGATCATCGTGCATCTCATCCTCAAGCCGCCACAATTCCATCAGAGGGAGTCTTCCATCGTCCACAGGCGCATAGCTCCTACCTCACCGATTGCCATACTCATTCTCGTGGCCGCCGTTCGTACTCATGTTCATCTATATCCTCCTGGCGCGCCGGCGTAGGGCCGGAGAGGGGAGCGCAGACAAGGCCGACAAGGCTCCGGGTAGCGAAGCGGGGGGGGGGTCGCGGAATAGTAGAGTACGGTCCGTAAGGATCGTCGGGTAGTGGTGCATCTCTATAGGCACTATTCCTTTTCCACCCTTATATCTGTCTGGAGGTGGTGTCTCGTTGCGAGAAGATCTAGGTAATCGAGTTCCACATCCTTTATAGCGCTTATTCCGATATTTTCCGTAGTAAAGGTCAGGGTTAGTATTTCTTTACGTTTATCTGTCGGAGCGGTATCGACTTAGTATATATTACGTCCTTACCTAATATAGGTGAATAACATAGAGATGCTATAACTAAAACCTATTAAATATAAATTTTTTAAATTTTATAATAACTAGTAAAGTAATCATATAATAAATAACTTATTAAATAGTCCTAGTAATAATAGTAAAATAATAAATAAAAAATAATAATAAAATATATAATATGCTCTATAAATAAACTAATTATATAAGTAAGCTAATTACTTTATTAAGACTCTACTAAAACCTATACTATATATTATAATATATAATGCGTATAAATAATTATTAAAAATTATAATAATATAATTTATTTAAAATTTATTTCTATAGCTTACTTATAAGTACGTAAATTATATCTAGTCTTATTATAGTATTTATAGTACTATTAAATTAATATACTCTTTTTAGTATATACTTTTTTTTTTTATTTTTTTTCTATTACTACGCGCTCTAAACTCTTTTAAAATAGTTAGCTATTAGCCTTTTTTAGCTATAAGAACTTTTTTATATTATACCTACTTTTTTTTATATAATTTATATTATATAGCGGCCTTATTAATAGTTTAAAACTTAATATTACACTTAGTTATTAATACTAATAAATATACTATTATTTTAGCGCCTTTAATAAGTTTTTTAACTACTTTAACTATTAAAGTTAAAAACTATTTATATACCTTTAAATTCTTTATTTTATAAGTATTAATTATAACTCTAATTTTAGAATATTACTTAATATTTATAACTACTATATATTATTATATATGGTATATAGTAATAGTATATATAAATAGATATTAAGCTTTAATATTATTATATTTAGGTTAAGGGAAATTAAACTAAAGTCTCTAAAGCCTTTAAAAATTTTTTTTTATTACAGGGGGGGGACATTAGTAAAAGTGTAATTTAAAAAGTTACTATTTTTAAAAATAAATATAAAATTAATTACTAAGCCTAAAAATACGTGAATTATACCGTTTTAAAGAGAAAATGATAGAGATATATATTAGAATTTTAGGTACGTTATATATATTACCTATAATAAACTAAAATTACCTAAATATAATAAAGTTTTTAACTACTTTTTTAGGTCCCTAGAACTTTTTAGTTAGTAAATATATTTAACTAAAAATTTAACTATACTCTTTTAGGCCTAATATAGGTCACGTGACTAGATTTTCGAAGTATATTAGTAATCTAATATTAAAATTATATTAATTATAAAAATATTGCTAAGGCATATATAATTAATAATTACGTAATATATTATTAATATTATAGTATATAATAATATCTTTTAACTTTTATAAACTTAAACTCCTATTTCTATAAAATAGAGCGAAAATTCTTAAAACTTAAATATAAAGTTAATTTACTTTTAAAAGTAAATACTTCTATTTTTATAATTATTTCTATTTTAGAAAAGCCTTTTAGGACTATTTATAGTGCTATACAACGAATTAAAAATAAAAATAAAAAAATAAATATAATATAAAAAAAGTTTATCTAGGAGGAATAAAAAAGTTAACTAAAAAAAATAAAAGAGTTATTAATAGAGACTTAACTAAAAGTCCTAAAAAGAAAAATAAAAAAATACTATTAGAAAATAATTTAGAAATTACACCTAGACAATTACGAATAGTTTTAAAAAAGGAGGGATATATAATTAATATAAGTAAAAAAAAAACTAATAATAAATAAAGAAAATACTAAAAAAAAGGTTAAAATACGCTAAAGATAATCTAACAAATATAAAAAATAAAAAAAAATATAAATTAAAAAAGATTATATTTTCTAATAAGTTAGCAATATAAAGGGGTAAGACTAGAAAGGAGTATTATAGAAAAAGGAGTAATAATAAAATTAAAAGAGAACTGGCTGTTAGCTAATTATAAAGTAAGTTATTTTAATTTTTTAAAATATTAAATTATATAACTTTTTATCTATTTTTAAGCTATAGTTTTAGTTTTTTAATATTATTTATATTAATTATTTTATAGGCCGAGACTTTACACTATAAGTTTGGGGTGTAATTTAAATAAAAGATAAAAGTAATTTAGTATTTATTAAAACACCTAATTCTTTTACTTCTTATACTAGTAAGGACTATATAAATAAAGTCCTTATACCTAAGGTTAAACTAAGTATAAAAAGGGGTAAGTTTTATAATACTTTTTTACCCCTTTTTTATTAATATAATAATATATATATATATATATATTATTATATTATATTATAATTATAATCTTTATATTAATATTAAATTAGGTTAGTAATTTTAATAACACAACGTCCCTATTTATAAAATATAAAAGTTTTAACTTAGTTTAAAAATAATAAAATTAAACTATTTTCTTACCTAGCCTATAGTCCTGATTTAGCCCCTATAGAAAATATATAGGGTTTATTAAAATTAGGGCTAATTAAAAATAAAAAGGCTAATTTAAGTATAGGAAATAGTTTAAATAGTATAAAGGCCTTTAAAAAAGCTACTATAGAGGAGTAGAATAAAATACCTTAAGAAACTATTAATAATTGTATTTTATTACTCCCTAACTATTATAAGGCGATTATAGAAGCTAAAGGCTACTATACTAAGTACTAGTAATTTATTATTTACTAGTTTATTATTAAAAATGTGAAAAAGTGACTTTTATATAAAATTATATAAATAATATATAAATATATAAAAATATTTTATATACTTATATACTATAGCTACTATTATAATATATATAAAAATTAGCCAATTTTACACGTTAAATAAAAAGTTATACTAGTCTAAAATATAGTTCTAAAAATTCTTTATATTTACTAAACATTTTCTACCCTTTAATGGCTTACTAAGCAGCCCTTAACAAGGTGAATTAATTAAGCTAGGCTTCCTCTTTAAAACAGTATTTTTTTTTGTATTTTTAGGCCCTATAACTAAAAAGTTATATTATTGTAAAAAAGGTAACTTTTTCGATTACACTTTTCCTAATGTCCCCCCCCTGTATTATAGCCTTAAACGCGCTAATAAAATATAAAAAAAACTTAATTTTAGTAATATATATAATATAATTATATATTAAATGCTTAGCTTAGCACCTATACGCCTTTTTTAAAAATATAAAATAACCTATATTAAGTAACTATAAAAGGTATAATAAATATAAAGTATATAAAAAATAATAATTTTATTATTCTTATAGTACTACTAAAATTTTTATAAATTATAACTCTTATAGCTATTAATAATAAGTAAATATACTACACTAATAAAATACCTTTTTATATACTTATTAAAGTGCTTTAGTAATTATAGATTATGTTTATTTATTATTTAGCCATTTTTAGAGAGCGTAATAACCTAATTATAAAATAAATTCTTCTCCTTTTACTAGGCGGAGAGGTAGTACTTACTTTAAAAAATAATAAAAAATAAAAGTACCTACTCTATTACGCTAATATTTTAAATAATTATAATTTACTTTTAATTACTTTATTATACGCTCTTTAGCTATTTTTAATACTTAAAGTCTATAACTACTACTATAATTAATATTATACCTATTATAAAATCTAACTTATTAAAATTATAAATATCTTTATTAAAAATACTATATTTAGTTTTTATATTTTCTATAAGCCGGAACTAGTCTTATATAACTATAAAATTTTTATAAAGGGCTTTTTTATAGTTATACTTTTAATTAAATTTAATTTTAAGTTTAAACCGGCGCCTAATAAAGTTTATAGTTTAATTAATACATATAATATTATATTAGTACTTAGTTAATAAAAAATTAGTTATATGATTTATAGTAGTAAGCTAGAGTAAAAATTTTTACTTATTTAGCTTAAGTATATACTAAATAACTACTTTTTTTATTTATTTTTAGTAGCTTTATTAAGTTAGGTATATAATTATATTAAAAACTAATTTTAGTGTATTACGTACTTAATATATTTTAAAAAATATTATAGATAGCTATAGCGCGTCGCTAATCTAGTATTATATTTTATTTAATAGCCTAAATAGTAAGCTATATTTACGCTTCTTTTAAGTTTAGTAAAAATTATTATTATTAAAATATTATATTGTACTATAAGTAATAGTATATTTTAGTAGGGTTTTAGTAGAGTAATTTACTCACTTATATAATTAGCTCGCTCATAGAGTACGTTATAAATTATTATTTTAAATACTTTTTTAATATATTAAGTATAAAGATATATATATACTTTTTTTAAACTTTTTTTTATTGCCTTTATAGCTACTATAGCTATAAGTCTTATTTAATTAGTATATAAATATAATATATTATTTTAAATAAAGTAAATTTATAAATAGTATATAATACGTTTAACATATTAACTATAATAACTATTTCTTTTTTTAGTAAATCCTAAATGTATAAAGTTTAAAACTTTTAATTATATTTATAATTTTAATTTTATACTAGTATTTAATAATTAAACTAAATAACTTCTAGCGCATAGTATAGACTTTTACTAATAATAATAACTATTTAAATTATATTAAAAACTACTCTAACTTTTATTTTATATATTATAATAGGCTAGTCTATTTAATAAACTAAATCTAATTAATATTTTTATTTTTAATTTAACTCTAATTTATCTTCTTTATTGAAAATTAATATAATTTTTAATTTTAATATTATTTATAAAAATATTAAGTTTAAGTTTATATTATATAGTAATATAGTAGGCCTTATAGTATAATAATATAAAAAATATAAAACCTTTTTACTTCAAATAAAAAATAGTAGTAGTAGTAGTAATAACTAGTACTTATTTATTTAGTTATTATTCTTCTTCTTATTAAACTCTTTTTATTAGTAAATTAGTTATATAATTATTAAAAGCTTAACTTTTATAGTTATCTAATAGTTACTTTTAAAATTATAAAAATATAATTAATTATACTACCTACTAATTAACGTAAGACTTTAAATAGTAATATTTTAAGCGCTATTATTTTATTATCTATTACTATTTATTTTTTATAAGCTTTTATATTTTTTAATATACTAATTCTATATAATTATTCTTTTAGTTACTCTTTATACTCTACGCTTAAAATAATTTTTTTTATATTAGTACTTTACGTAAGACCTCCTATATCTAAAATCTAGCTATTAACTTATATATAAATTTTTAGTCTTTTTTTAAAAAATAATTATAAATTAAATTTAACTTAGTTTATAATTTTTTAAACTTTATAATACTACTTTATTAAATTTTATTTACTAGGCCCTACTATTTTTAAGTTTTATTACGTTGTCTACTATAACTTACTTAAATAAAATACTTATAAAACGTTAATATAAAAAATTTTTTTTAAGTATAACTAAGTATAAATAAAATTTTAATAGTCTATATACTATAAAATAATTACGCCTTAAATATTATTAATATATATTTTAATAGTAGTCTTATAATTATTAATTTTATTTAGTCTACTTAGGTAAATAAAATAAACTTTTAGTTTAATTTTATTATCTTTAGTAAAATTAAATATAATATAAAAATTAATTATTAGTATTTTTATTTTTCTTAAGTATTACTAATACGGCCTACCCGCGATAGTATATATATAAAATATTTATTTTAAATTATTTTTTTTAGCTACTACGATAATAAGATAACTTATAATAAAAAAAACTATTATAAAAAAATAATATATATAAAGTAGCTATAACCTATTTTATAGTATATTATTTTTTAATATAATATTTTTACTAAACTTTATTTTTTTTATAAAAGCGTATATACTACTACTAGTTATATATAGTTAATAGCTAAGACTTAGTCTTAGTATAATATTTTTATTATTTTTTTTATACGCCTTTTTATATTTATATATATAATAAAAGTATATATATTTTTATACTATTACTTTACTTTTAGACTGGTCTATATTTTTTTTAACTTACTTTTAATAATTATAGTAGTAGTAATAGTAATAGTAATAATAATAATAATAGTAATAATATTTTAATAATAAAAAAACTTTTTTAAAATAATATAAAAGGTAAATCTTTAGTAAAAGAACTTATTAAAATAATTAATATTATTTACATATAGAAATATACGTATAAATAAAAATAAACTAAATAGTAAATAATAATAAAAAATACTATAGTATAATAAAATAATTATAAAAAAAATTACTATTAAAAAGTTAGTAATTATTATAAAAAAAATTAAAAAATTTAATATTAAATACTATATTATATTTTAATAATTTAATTACTATTAAATAGTTATATAGAAGCTTAGTAAGAGTCAGTTAATTACGTAATATAATAGAAGTTTAAATAGCTAGCCTAAGGCCGCGTAACGTCACGGTAATGACCGTAGGGGAGGGGGGTTAGGGTCGGTATATCGGTCTCGCTGAGAGATCTCTTCGTCCGGCGCTGGGAACGGCTGCGATATCTTGAGGCCGTCCATCCATGTGACCCATCCGCCCGCGAGGCGCCTTATTGTTCATGGCGGCGGTAAGCTGGTGATTGGTCCCGATATGGCGGAGGCGGTGAGCTGCCCCGATAGCTTGGAGGGGACAGACTACGGTTATTCTGCGAATTTCCGCACGATGCCTCGTGGCGGTAAGGCGGAACTCTACCGTGATACTTCGGAGATGTTGCTTCGGCGATGTTGCAGTCTCTCTGTAACTTAGTCGCTCGCGTGCTGATATGATCGAGAGTATCAGTGACGAGGAACCGACCTGTCGCGTGTGTGCGCAGCGGAGCAGTCTCGTCAACCATGGTTCGCACCCCCAAGCAACAATCTCCTCTAGGCTTTAATATACGTACGTAAGACGGCAACGTTATAGAAATAATCTAATTTAATAAGATTAGTATTAAGACTACTACTATTAAAGAAGAAACTATGGTATATATAAAAGAATATAAAAATTATATTTTTACTACGCCTATATTTATTAATTTTATATTTTTTAAAAATGTTTTTATAACTATAATTATATTTTATTTTTAATAGTAACTCTAATTTTTATACTAATATTTATAAAACTTTTTTATAAAATTTTATCTTTATTCTAACGCTGTATTTAATAAGTTATTTATTTATAAAAATAAATAATTTATTATAAAAATCGGGCTATAAAGTAATGTTTATAATATTTTTTAAATATAATATAATAATTTAATAAAATTAATAATTTTAAAAATAAAAATCTACTTATAGTTTTATAAAAAAGTATAAACTTATTTTTATTAAAATTAACTAAACTATTAAATAAATCGTTTATAGTATTAAATTTAGTAACTAAATATAAATAATATTTTAACTTTTAAAAATAAAGGCTAATTATAATAGTAATATAATAGTATAATAATTAAAAAATAATTATCTTTAATAAGCTTTTTAAAAAACCTAGTAAAAACTATATTAAAATAATAATATAAGAAAAGACGTATTAAAACTATTATAAAAGAGATAAATAAAAAAACTAGTTAAAATAAATAATTTATAAACTAAGACTAGGACAACTGTACAATATTTAATTAATAGAAGATTATTCCTTAAGTAATAACGTTAACACTATTTCGTTAAATCTATCGACTTCTACTGGCACGATTGCCTCGCGCACGTGTCATCATCACCGCCTAGAGATGACGGACCTGTCGCGATACCTGGGAGGTGTGGTTCTGAACTCTCGACCGAAACCATTAGTGCTTTCATACCCACGATGCGGTATTACATCCGTACTTTAATTATCGTGATAATGAGGCACCTAACGGCATGCTCCTCCGCTGTTCGTTGCGATGCGGAGTTAACATAGCCGCTAGCCCTTTCTTCGCCAGACCAGGTCGTTGCTGTGTGTGCCTTCTCGGTGACCGTGAGCTGATGTCACTAACCGGTCCGCGTTTCCAAAGCGCCGTTCGTCATGTTTATTCGCATGCTAGGCGGGCTCCAGCTTCGCTCCAGCGCAGCGACATGTTGTGGGGGAAGATGCTCTCCCGCGATCGCCATTCTGGTTTCCGGATCGGTGACGAGAGTCGTGAGAACAGCCGCTGGCAACGTCCTCGGGCCTCACTAGCTTTGGATCCTGCATACTGTTCTGGCGATATTTTGTGGCACCGCTTTCATGTGCATAGGAGCGATTGTCTGTCGGTCGATAGTAGGACTCGTGCGACCATGGCGAGAACCGGGCAGTCCAGAGACTCCAGCTTTCGAACGATGAGTGACTTTGGGAGTATTTCCTCCCAATATCCTCTGCCATTGCAAGGCCAGGTAACATTTTCGCTTCTACGAGCTGCATAGTCGCTCATATCTCTGGAGCTTTCCACCCAGTCGTCCCAGGCGGCACCCCCATCCTCGTTTCAACCTTCGTTACACTTGGTTCCCTTGTTTCTCCTATATCCTTTCTAAAATTCCCTCTGAACACCTTTCGTGCCTTATTCTCGGCAGTCTTGCGCATTTTGGCTTCAAGTTCCTTCCTAGCCGTCTCTTCCACCTCTTCTTGGATCTTGTCTCCGATACCCTTCCACGCCATCTCTTGCACCTCCGGCCACGAGCGCAGACTCCGCCAGCGGATAATCCTTTGTCGCAATTTCGCCGCACCATTGACAGTTATCGCGTACCCAGCATGGCTCCCCCACAGCTCTTTACCGTCTTAGAATGCGGACCGTCCCTTCTTCGCTGCCGATGTGCGATTGTGTCCTCATTGCTTTGCACGCTAGCCTAGGTAACACATTTGTGCGATCAGCATGCATCGCTAGCAATGAGCAGCACCTCAAAAATCACTTTGCTGGTGCTTTTCTCTCTCACCAAAGAAGATTTCGGTGACGCTTAGGTATTGTATTGCCCACCTACATGTCTGGAAAAGTACAACGTACCATGCGACACTGGAGAACATTTACCGTCCAGATCGAACGTCAAGCGCCCTCAAGTCTTGCCACCATTGCGTCCCAACCATCCATTCCATCTGTCAGTTCTTGAAACTCCTTGATATAAAAAGCACAAAGGTTTCCGTAACGGATACCCAGTTCTTCGTCTTCGATGCGTTTCCCCTCCAACAGCTGTTCATGATGACTCGCTCCAAGCACGCGTTCATCCTTTTGCAGCTCTTCGACATCCCATAGATCCCCCTTGATAGCGGTGGGAAGTCGGATGCAGGACGTTCCCGAGGCCATTTCCCGGATGGCCTGCGGAAACTTGTCGGCGAAGTAAAACTTTGGTCTTGTAAGGAATGTCTCGGTTTTGTGATGGCTAGGATCGAGATATAACCAAACATAGCGACGCGGGTCCCAGGAGTCTCCACGGTAATTCGGGATTCCACGCTGTAGACCGTCCACCATGGCTTCTTGAATCCCGGCCATCTGCTTCAGGCCGTCCCAGAGCTTTTGTTGCAGGTCTGGTAGCCCTTCAAAGGTCAATGAAAAGGCATTCGCTGGCATACCGTATTCTTCCAATTCCATTGCCTCAACAATCCACAGCGCCATGAAGTCCAAGGGTACGGACAATATGCATCCGCTAGGTGCGTAACGACGTAGATATTTCCAGTTTTTAGTCAGAGAAAGACCCCTCGGCGCAACAATCGCATGGTTGATATCAACACGACGTTCAACGCGCATTCGAGGATTCTTTTGTAAGAAAGGAATCAGACCTTGAGCATGGCACTCTGGATACGCCACGCTATTTCTATTTTCTTTCAGAACAACAGACCGTAAACATGATCTAAGGTTAATCGGCAGTGACTCCAGAAAAGATATCGCTGCCGTGCAGGCGGACCAAAAGTAACGCACCGCGTTTGCATACCCAGGTCGTTGCGGACGCCACACCCAGCGCCACCTTTCCGCCTCTCCGAGCTCTGTCTCGGTTGGTATCTTCCACGCCGGTGGAGCCCAGTCAAGCATGGCTTGGTAAGAATTCGGAGAGAAGGGGAAAGGGTTTGAGATCCTCTCCCCGGTCTTTGGACAATGTGTGTAGCCCCACGCGCCTTCCTCCGCGGGTCGATTGTAATGTTCCTTGATGGCGCGGAACCCAAAGATATCTTCCTCATTCGACAATTTCATCGTCTCTTGCACAAACGCCCGATTGCGCGAGGGACATTCGCCGTTTGCAGGAGTCGTCCACGGGCGGAATCCCTTTTCTGCTTGGCATGCTGCATACGCCCCGCAATGACGAAGCGCAATTTCTCTCTCCGGTGCAGTCATCTCCAACAGCGGCTCAACAGAAGGATTCCCGGGATAACGTGCAGCTAGCGCTTCCAGAACGCTCGGAGTGACGACAGCGGGCAAGCTTCTGACAATGTCCGAAAAGGAAGCCTTCTGTGTGTCTAGGAGCTCCTCGAAGCGATGCGCGTTCGACCCGTAGTCCGGTATTGGGAGGAAGGTGATCTCATTCTCGCGGAGAGCGACACCTCGCATCTCTTCTGCAACAGTTGTGCACGTGTATTGTAGGGCAAGGTCGACGTGAGGCCCGAGCTCATCACCTACACGAAGCTTGCCTGTATCAGGGTTGCTGCAGTATCCCACCTCTTCATACACGTAATAAACGTATATCTTGTCTCTGAGTTCCCTTGGTAGCCGAAGGAAAAGTGATCCGTACACCATATTGTCTGGGTTCGCAAAGATCAGTGTGAGCGTCAATGTCAATCCGACGAAGGGAGTTGGTTCAACGGTCTTATTGCTAACTACCCGACCGCCCTTCCCCAACAAATCCACCCACACAAGGGCTGAACCGCTCCACCGCTCCACCAACCCAATGCATCCAAGTCCCATACCCAGGGTTCCGAGCCAATGAAAGTGGTTCAAATCCTACTCTCACGAATAGGGCATAAACCTCACCAGTTCTCAGGTTCTCCTTTATCGTCGTTTCCGACCTGAACAGATCATGCGACATCCAGCACAAATGACAAAACGTTGATTACATCAAAAGGCGCGCAGAACAAATACGCAACTATTGTAAATTAGTAATATACAAGGAATAGCGAATATGGATGACTGACAAGATGCCAGGTGGAGTGATGAGGCGACGGTGGGGTCTTCTGCCGAGGCGTTAGTGGGCGCAAGCGAAGGCGGGGAAGTCGCAATCGAGCGACGCACCGAGATCTGTACCATGGATGGCAACCTCAACACCACGACTGCTGAGACTATTAGAAAGGCCGTGGCCGATCGGCGCGCCGGATGACTCACTGAAGGGCGACTTTCCCGCAAGAAAGGGCTCTTCGAAGGGCGTTGCTGGACGATTGGTAAGCAATAGGAAGCGTATCGCAGGAAGCGGAGACTTACAGAGCCAAAGTACAAATGCACGCGTCGTCCACTGTCTTGCTGCCTTAGTCAGCGTTCGTGATCGCTGCAGCGCAGTCCAGTAGGCTTCTTACCGTCCTCACCGACGTCCACACTGAACCCGCTACTAAGTTCGTTAGTTGCAGCCTCCAAGGGCTTTGCGAGGCTCACCAATGGAGACCAAGATCCCCATCGTCCACGACGTTGCCGACGAATCGCATTACTACAATACCTGCGGACATTGTTAACCCAGAACCCGAGACTGCCTTAGGAAGGCGTTCTTACGACGAGCAACGCGTATGACCACATTGCCGCGATGCCTGAATATGCAAATTGGGTTAAAAGACGAAGCGATATCGCCGGCCAGAGCAAGGAGGTCAAGGACCTCGAACCCATACAAAAGCTCACTGTGATATATTAGTCATTGTTGTAATACAGTACGTGCAGTTCGTACAGCTGCTGAATCTCCACCTTGAAGTGTTGGAGAAGCGAACCGGTACATTCACTCTCCCCCCTAGGTGGCCGTCTTTGACACCTGTAGCACGTTAGTAAAAGTAAGAAACATAGATACAGGAGCTCACCAATAGACAACAGAGATCACCGCGCGGACAACCAATTCATCCGACAGCAGCGAGAGGTGCTTATCCTTATTATACAAAGGATGAGCAAGGGCAAAGACCTCAACTCCCAGCAGCAAGCTGCGAAGGAGAGGATCCTCAAGCACCTGCGTTGAGATGTTAGCCGGGAGCCGCAAGAGGAGCAGATCGATGTGCATACACCGACACCATGTGGATCCAGGAGCTCCTGGACCTGAGGCGAAAGTAGCGCGAGGATGACGGCGGCGGCAGGAAGGCGGATTAGCTAGACAACATCAGCATGGCTACCATATTCGAACGATCTACGCACCAAAGTAATACAATCGTCAACTTCATACATGATCATGCGTGATGTTGACAAAGCGACACAACGGCTCCGCATCGAAGAGCGGCGTCAAATACTCCTTCAACCAGTCGTGTTGTCGAAGACCCCAATGTCGCAGGATCCACTTGGTCGTAAGTTGTACTGCCAAACGGTCAGCGACAAGCGATGGCCGTCCCACAAGCGGCAGACCTACCGTGGAAGTTCAGCCACATGAACGGACTGGTTGTCCCCGTCTTCCGAATCAACTCGCGCCGTGAGTCGCCCAGGTCGGGGCACTCAAACAACCTATGTCTCACGGTCTGGCGTTCGGCTCCGCAGGAGCATTCAGGCGACGTGACTTCCTCCTGCAATCGGTAAGCGGGTGTGACAGTAGAAGAAGGCGAGGGGTCGAGCCTACCTCGGGCGTATATGCGCGGGCATAACGGTATTGTTGTGGCCGGTTGCGGTTGCGTTGCTGTTGCTGTTCTTCGCCCCCGTTGTAGCGCGCAAGTGTGTCGTTGGTCAGAGCCTTCTCAACCCGGACCCGAATCAACTCGATGCTCTGCTGGCGGGTTAGTTTGTCGTGCCGCCGTAGATTGTGAATGCCCCATTTGTCCCAAAGACATATCCGATTTCTTGCATGCTCGGTTTGCATCTTCTCTTTGGCGTACTTGTCCCACTTCGCATGGCATGCTTGTTGAACGGCGGCTTTGGTATATTCGTCCACAAGTGCGTTCCGACGAGGAAGATCCTGGTATGGCTTGTCGAGTCTGCCTCGGCACGCGAAGTCAATGAGCTCTTCGTCTTCATGAAAATACTCCAATGGCTCGGGAATGTTGTCCAGGCGCCTTCGCTCTGCAGAATTGCTTCGGCCTACTGGACAGCGCTGGCAGATGTCGTGGAGAATGCGGCGAAGCTCATTGTAGGGTTCTGTGGCAATAAACTTTGCCCTGGTCGCTCTCGATTTCCGTTCGAGATAGAAATTGATGTCTTCAACAAAAATTTCCTTTTCGAGTTCCGGGGTGGGTGTCTCCTGGAGGACCCCTGATACAAGGCGAAGGAATCTGTTCTGGGCTACCTCCAACTTGCGCAGAAGCTCTTTCGACAAAGCGGCCCGCCCCGTTCTGCGGTGCCATGTAGAAGCGGCGTAGCTCACACAAGCTCTGGCTATGCTCAGAAAAGCCTGTCGGGCATACCGATGTTCTGGACCACCAGAGGCTGTAAAAGTGCGCTTAAAAGCGCGTTCGAGCCCGTCCAATTTCCTCATGAGCTGCCATTCACAGTCAGATTCCACCAAACGCAGATAGGCAAAGCCGAAACTTACAGTCGCGACGTGCGCGCCCCAAGTGAGCTTATCATCCAGCGTAACACCCAAAATCTTGACCTCTTTCACAAGCGCTGTAGAAGGGTCAAGCCCTTCGATTTTAGGCACGCATTTAAGCTGCCTTAAGATGCTCTTCTTCCGTCGCCGATTAAAGTGGATGACCTTGTACTTGCTGGGTTCAAACGTGGCGTCGAAGCTGCTCCCCCATTCCGTACATCCACCATGCACCTTTTCGATAAGCCTGCAGTTCGTCGAGAAAGACTTGGAGATGACCAAAGAGCATATATCGTCATGGTACCCAACAGAATGATGGGGTGTTGAGTCCCCCAGCGGTCTCGATATGTGTTCAAAGAGGGGAGTCGAGTAGAGGAGGAAAAGAATGGAAGATAGTGGGCTTCCTTGCGGAAGGCCACGTCGGACGGTGATGTCTTCAATGTCATGCCCGGGAATGCGGAACGTGGTTTGCCGAGGGAGCCATGTGCAAATAACCTTGACCATCCATTCCTGTGCAGTGTTGTCAGTGAGGCTGTTGAAACTGAACACCAGGGTGGCTTGATAACACGCTGATGTGTAAAGGCCGTCCGCGACGATAAAGGAAACCCAAGGCTTACCGGGAAACGCTGGCTGCGTAGTACTTTGGCTAACTTTTCGTGAACGACGGAAGGATAAGCAGCATGGAGGTCGAACACTATGAGGCTGGCGCATCTGTTCTGCTTCCAGGCAGTCAACACAGTGTCAGTGATGTACCGTAGGGCCGTCTCGGTTGACCGGCCAGCACACCCCATTTGTGACTTCGCAATAGTGCCATGCTCGGCTACAAAGGTTCCAATGAGCTTGGCGATCATGGAGTCAACCATCATGCCCAGGCGACACATCAAGGCAATGGGCCGATAGTTCTTGGGAAGCATGTAAGGGTCAGGACCCAGAGTGCCATCCTTGTTGACCGCTCTCTGTTTGCCCGGCTTGGGCAACGCAATGGTCACAGACTTGCCAAATTCTGCCGCGCGATGGCCGAGGGCTAATGTCGCGTTGATGATGTCTACGAGAGGGTCAACCAACTCATCGCGACAGATCTTCAACAGTTCGTTCGGGGGATCGTCATCCATTGTAGTTTTGTTCTTCTTCAGCCGTCGAAATAAGGGTCTCACATCACTTGCCGTGACTTTGTTGGGCATATGGTGTGGTTCTCCGGGAGTGGGCAGATCAAAATTGAGAGGCGCGGAGGGATCGGACACTGGTTCAAGGATCAACCTGGGAAGCAGGCATTGGGCCTTCTCAGGCTCGGTTGTGGCGATAGTTCCATCGTCTCGCAGGAGGTTGGGCAGATACGCTTCCCGACATGGCTCATCGAGTTTCTTGCTGTATCGGTGACTGCGATAAAGGTCGTCGGCGGTCGCATTCATCCACCGGTTGTGGGTCAGTCGACGCTGTTCTCTCCGATACACGCGCCTCGCTTCGCGCCTAGCACATTTATATTCTTCAACGTTCTGCGGAGTATCGGAGCGGCACATCTTGGTGTGGGCCCGTCTTTTGGCTCGCTGTGCTTTCTTGCATTCGGGAGTAAAGGCCGCATTGGCGCGTCCAGAGAATGGTTTCGCCCGTGGTACCGTTTCGCACGCCTCTCGTAGCACTCTCAATACGTCCGCCACGTATTTGTCCAAAGCGCCCGGCGTGTCGAGCATTGGGTGACCTATGCGTCTCAAGCCCTCACGCACCTGAGCCTTGAGCTTTCCGTGGTCAGCTTCTTTCCAGTTGCGATGGTCGTTCGACCGGTAGTGGATACCCAGGTTGACAGTTGTCATGATCGCGAAGTGGTCCAAGCCAGAAAGTTTGCCAGAATTGAAGTAGTCCTTCCGGATATCCGCCAGACGGCAACGTGACCGTAAAAACTTGTCGACTAGAGTCAAGTCAATCGTACTCCATATAGACCCGTTCGGCGTTTTCTCCCAGGTTCTAGCTCCAGGTGGGGTCAAAAGATCCATAATCGGTTCGAACCGTTCATAGAAGTCTCTCGCTTTGCGATCCACTGAAGTCACCCTAGGGCCTCCCCACCACCAGTGATGTAGGTTGAAGTCGCCCAGCATGATGTTGTAGTCGGCCTCGTTCAATAAGCCCTCCATGTCAGCAGCAGGGATTTCTGCGTTACGGTTGTAGATGTTGTGTATAGCAAGAGTCGAATCCTCGCCCGCAATCTTGATATGGAGAGAAATCATCAAGCCACTGTGAACAATCTTGTGATAGTCGGCAAGGCCCTGGCGGACGTAGAAGCATACCATTGGAGGTCTGTCTGGGTGGCAAGTGAACTGTTCGTGGTCGCACACGAGGGTATAGCCGCTCAAGTGCTGCAATTCAGAAAACGTTTGCGGAGAAATTTCATGCAAAGCAACGATATCTACACCAAACCGGAGGGCTATCTCGACGATAAGTCTCTGCATTTCGTTGTTCTTGCGAACATTGAGCTGAAGAAGGTTCAGCGATTCTTCCTTTGTCACCGGAGTCATTAGGTAACGGTCGGGGAAGGCTTGTCGGACGCACGAGGGGTGATGGGCGATGCAGAACTATCTCGAGCGCTAGAGGCGATAGACTGGGGGAGTACAGGAAGTAAAGCACCGAGTCTATGCTTCTTTGGCGGGGTCGTAGAGCTCTCCTCATCGCTCTGCACTCGAACGCGTTTCGCAGGAATCAACGCCTGAATGGGGCAAGGCTCTGGTCTGCTACCTGCAGTTGGAGGCTGTAGCTTGAAGCGACCCCGCCGTCCTGTGCCGTCACGAGCAGCCGGAGATCCGGACACCTCTGAAGGAGCGACATGTTTGTCATTGTACAGAGTCGTTGCAGCAACACCGTCGGGCGCGATGGGGGCTACTAAAGCAGGAGTGGAGACCAAAGACGAAGCTGACGGAGGCAACGGAGGTGGCGGGGGCTGCGTGCCACTGCGCGAGGTGGTTGTAGTAGAATCACGAGACGCGTCGGGCGCGGCGACGGCTATAGCTGGAGTTGGGGCCGCCGGCGGAGATTCTGGGGAAGCTAGAGGAGGTGGGAGCTGCGTGCCACTCCGCGAGGCGGTCGCAGTAGAATGACTAGACGCGTCCGGGGTCGCGACGGGTTTCTGGGAAGCGGCTGCTACAACTGGAGACGCGGCCGATGGCGGAGATTCTGGGAAAGCTAGAGGAGGTGGGGCCTGTGTGTCACTACGCAATGCTGTTGCAGTACCGTCATTAGGTGCACTTTGTACCACTGGAGGGTCGTGCAACATCGTGCCGACAGCTAGGCTAGAGACTGACGTTACAACTGGACCAGGCGCCGATGTTTCACGTGTACTTTCGACCCATGACGTATACAATGGAGGGGGCGGGAGTCGTCTCCCACTACGCAAGGTTATTGCAGTCGAATCATCAGGCGTATCAGCAACCGTGGCAGACTCGAGAGAAGGGCTTGTCGTAGCAGGACCGCACGAGGCATCGTCGGCACTGCCTGTAAACAGCTCGGGAATTCCCGCTAGATCGACGGAGGGAGCACGTGATGTGCGAGTAGAATTACGCAAGGAACGGCGGCTGAATAGTGCATTAGAGGGACTACGGCCACGGGTGTGGGTGCGGGGCCTGGTGA
Organism: Pleoardoris graminearum; assembly: GCA_030770415.1. NCBI lineage: Eukaryota > Fungi > Ascomycota > Dothideomycetes > Pleosporales > Didymosphaeriaceae > Pleoardoris > Pleoardoris graminearum. Next base: position 29,970 of record JASEKS010000370.1, read on the forward strand.
TCGAGTCCGGCTGGGAAGAACTGGCTGCTGGGGAGGTTGAGCGTCCATCCGCTTCAGGATGCGCATTTGGTGTTCGAAGAAAACGCGCACCTGGAGATTCGGCGATAGTAGTGTTGCTGGGAGCCGGGCCAGATGTTGGCTCGTTAGCCGACGTGCCGGTCTGCTTCCTCTTCGTCTTGATCTTTTTCCGCTTGCCTTTGGCCTTGGCGGTGTTGGGCTCAGTGGCGCTGGAGCTGCTGATATCGGAGTTGCTGGCACCGGATTTGTCGGCCTTGGACCTCCTGGAGCTTTGCTTCTTGGACTGAGGAGATCCACCAGTCTTCAAGCGGTGCATCGCTTCTGTACAAGATTAATGAGTATGCACATGGAGACTACGGCGGAATCCACTCACCGGTCGAGAATATTCCAACTGCCGGCTCAGTGGGCTCGTCGTCTGCAACAATCGACATAGCATCGCCGTTGTCATCGTCACCCGCTTCGCCGTGGTCCGTGTGGAGAGGCGCGTACCGATTGGCCGATGGAATTGGAGGTGGGGGCGAGCGAGTCACTTGCCGATTCCGAGGCGGCGCCGTTCTTCCTGTCCGCATTGGCTGCCTCAGAGTTCCCCGGACCAAATGCCACTGTTGACCGGGGGCATTGTACTCCGCAGGCACCCAGCGTGGGCCCGCACGTGACAGAGCAGCACATCTTCGGAGATGCTTCTGCATTGCTTTATCTGTACACTTGTCATACGCCCAAGCAGGATGCTTTCCACCACAATTGGGACAATTGGCGTTGGACCAGTCTTTGGGGTTATGAGGGCAGTTCCTATGACGATGGGTAGGAGATTTGCAAAACCAGCATTGCTGCTTTCCTTTACAAACCTTCTCCTTGTGGCCGCCACCTCCGCATTTGTGGCAGTTAAAGGCGTCGAAGATGCATTCCCAGCCCTCTGCGATGTAAGGCTTGCCGTCGAGTAGCACCTCTTTCTGGAGGTGTATCTTGAGTGCATCGTCCAACGGCATTTCGAGGCGTAGAGTTTGATGCTTCAGGTAGCCACATGCAATGCGAATGCCATCGTTCTCAGCGCCCCACGATTCCAGATGGTTGGACGTAATCTCATCCTCGAATTTCGTGTGGACACGAATGATGTACATGCGAGGACCATTCTCAGCTCCTCCGGGGGGAGGGTTGAGCCCCAACAAGGCGCGAAGTTCTGCTGCAAATGGTTGTAGCTTGGAAAGCGATTGGTCAGAAGGAACCCAGAAACAAAGAGAGCGCCGAGGTGCGTCCAAAGAAACGGAGACAACAGTGTCGTAGGGGTGTTGAAATTTCTTCAAGTCAGCCTTGATTTCAGAGAAAGGCTTGTCACGGCTCAGTCGATCGAAGTCTGCCGAATCGAGCTTTAGTGACAGCGAGACCTTGAGGTTGTGCTGGTCAGCCGCATGGACTTGTAATGCATACGACTTGAAAAGGAATTTTACTCCGAACTTACATTGTTCGCGTGGCGCTTCCTGCGCGGCAATGAGCTAGAGCACTCGCATGACTCATGCGACTCTTCACGAGCTGACTTGAGTCTTTTGACTTCAGCCTCCAGTGCTTCAATCCTCCTGAGCACCTTGCGCATGAGTTGATCCTTGCAAATGGAAACCACCTCTGGTATCACCTCCTGGACCACCAAGGGAACGGCTCGCTCCGCTATGAGTTGGAAGTTGGCAATAGGACGGGAAGCCATGGCTCGAAGTTGTTCGCGGTGTACGTATGAGATGGGTAAGGCTCCAATCGCAAAGGAGACTATCGGTGAAACACGGATACAGGCACACGCACCACTGAGTTTCAGCTGGCCAGCAAAATGTGCAAATAAAGACGAAGTCCTCTATGAGGACGTACTTGTTGGAAGATGTAGAATTGGGAGTTGTGCCAGTGACAGCACGGTAGACTTTCTGCGGAAGTTGTAACCAGAAATCCGTGGGCAGGAAACCAGCTGTGGTCAACGGCAAGAGAATGTATAAACTCGAAAGGTATCACTCCACAGGCTTTAGATAAAGCCCAGGCGTAATTCGCGTATTGAGCACACCACCGGTCTTCACATCCCGGTAGTGCTCAACGTTCGAATCAGATCCTTTAGTTCGACCTTGCTTGCGAGGCCACGTCAACCATTCATCCAGATCTGCAGTGACGACCGAATCAAAGCAACCTAATGCAAGAAGAATATTGAGTGCGCGGGATGTGGCTCCCATTTGCATGACACTATCAATGTCCAAAAGGAGCAATGCCTCCCTTCAACAATGGATAGCGTGACTTTGCACAAATCAGACTTTGCGCCGACACGATGCGGTGTTCTTGGCCTCCAAAGCGATGTAACGGTGGAACATTTACAGGAGCCAACTGCAGATGACCAAGTGACCAATATATTGTGCAGCCCAATCGATCACGTAGATTGAAGTGCACTGCTTTAGCTGTCGGCAGCTTGCATGGTATCGATTCGCAAGACAGAAAGGCAAAGTGCGGTACGGGATGAACTTAGCCGTAAGAAGGCACCGAAGCTTCTTGCCGCCTATGGTCAACGAAGGAGTCATCCTTAGCAGGAAGCCAAGGAGTCGGAATCCAGCCGCAGACTGCACGGACGAGACAAGGTGTGCTGGTGAGACTAATGCATGGATAATGCAATTAACGGTATCCGAATTGAACCGAGCACTTTACGAATCCGAGGGCTGCAGCTGCTGACCTTCTGACCCTGTTTGGATCTAAGCAAGAGACTTGATCAATGCCATCCGTATACGGCATTCATATGTTCCGCGTATCAGTGAGATGTGATCGGCAACTTGCGATCGACCTTGCATGTAAAATCACTGAGTCGGTGTTAGAGGGTCGACCGTGATCGTAGGGCGAGAAGGAAACTTGAGTATCAGCGGAGTGTGCACATCCTTGCTTGGACCGTACTCTGTGAACGACGAGCCGATAATACGAGCTGTTGGCATGAAGAACCCTGTTCCATAGAGTACGCATGTCAGGAGGATGCGTGCCTCATGCACTGCAGCCCGACGAAGGAAAAATGAAGGATGTTAGGGTGGCTCATTTGGGTCATTGGGGAACACCAGGAAGAATCAGGCATATTGCAAGTCATGGTACGTGTGGAGCGCCTCCGGCGGCGTTAGACCGTCGATCTGCAGAGTGCCAGAGTGTGGTTGGTAGCGTAGACAGCGGTGAGCAACTGCCGTGAGTACTGCCGTTGACTTGCAGCGTGAACACGAGCAGTTAGTACTGCATGCTGCGCCATGTTCGTCTAAACAATCGAGGCTGATTCGTAGGCGGCTGGCGGGAAGAGCTGCGCACATTGTTGATAGAGGAATGTCCGATTGTGGAAGGTGCATCGAGTGACCCGGCAAGAGAGGTGCATCCGCGGCGTGACGTCTCATCAGTGCTAAAACAGTGAGGCGGGAATACCGACGGTATGCATGATAGATGGAACGCAACTGCAGATGAAGGCGCCTTCCCTGGACAGGATGCGCGGGGGATTTGATCTAATGGACGCATGGTGGGCGGGCTAGGTGCAAGGTACACCTCCTGTCGGATTGCCGCGATGCACACGCTCCACCGACAAGGAGAAGCTCCTCGCGGTGGGTATGAGCAAGTTGTAGCTGGGGTGCTTGCAGTGGCTTTTCTCCCAATGTGCAGGCCGAAATCTCCCTTGCGCGAAAAGTGCAACTCTTGCTATGACACTAATGCACGTCCCAAAGCAAGTCTGCCCGCGCCCGAGCGAATTGTCGCTGGCATGCCGGTCAAGTCTCCTTCTCCCGGCGTGCAGCGTGAAGGCCGGGTGTCCGGCTTCCGCATCCGTGTGGACACAATGGGTGGCCAAGCAAGGTGCGTTTTTTGCTGGACGCTGTATGCATGCAGTCTATCCGCGGTAAGCACGACGGCTGAATTGCGGCATGCGGTACGAAGGCAGGCGTGTCCAATTCTCGTATCCGGGGAAGGTGGGGCGAGCAATTTGGGGAAGGTGGGCGTCTTGCCGGGTTGCTCGGAGGCGTTGGTCGCATGATGCGGAGAGGTGGTTCACGACGGTAATGGAGAAGCCGAACAAGAGGGGCTGGTCCCTGCCGTGTGGTGCATATTCAATGAAGGCGACAAGGATAGATACGGTGAGCAAGTCGTTCCGGGATGCCGGTCGAAGGAAGCGCCTTGTCTGGACTTCGAAGGAAGCGCCTTGTCGGGACTGCCTGTATGGGCTGGTTGTCGCATGCTCTGTTCAGGTCGGTAACGACGATAAAAGAAATCCTAAAATCCTGCCTGTATGGCGCTGGAGCCCAACGTCGAAGTAGGCGTGGGCGAGCGGCATACGAGCGACACCATGCAAGAGCGGGGTAGCGGTCGAAATCGGGCGAATGAACTGGCAGTAAGGTGCGACAAGGGAGTCGGGATCGGGCGCCATTTAGACGCCGCGGAGGATGGTGAGAGCGTCGTGGGAGGTCCGGGGCGGAGAAGAGAGTAGAAAGAGACTGCTCGCTTTTTCGACGTCGAACGCGGTTAGGGCCAAGCCTCGCCAAGCCCCGCCGAGCGATACCCGAGCCCCGCCATTGGTGTGCGGGGCCCACGCGGGCACGTTAGCGCACGGCCCGCGGCTTCCGTTGGTGGTGGAGCTTGGTCCGCGGGTCAGGCCTTCGGCCCAATTTGCATGCAACCGACACCCTTCGGCAGCAACTGCAGCACGCAGCATGCATCTTGGGGCAGCATGCATCGAGCCGACTACGACAGAAGCATTCATGGGTATGCGTCGACAGTGCTGGATGCCGGAGGACAACGCGTGGTTGCGTGAGTGCGCACGACTCCGTACTCAGGGTCAAAGCTATCCCCACCGTCCTCTACGCTGCAAATATTTCGTCCAAGTACTCTCTCGCCTCAGTCTATATAAGGCCAGCCATTTCCCACCTCTTCCTCACCACGCACCGCACTCTTCATTCCATCAGATCCTCTCTCAATCCACCAACCACTTGTTCATTTCGCTGCTTCGTTCGAGCCTATCACCTCCGCCGCCTACTCTTCTTCTTCTGTGCCTCTTCCTCTCCACCACCTTGGCCGCCTTTGTCAAGTCGCATCCTCCTCTCAACTCTGCTTTTGGGGTTGAAGCTTTGCCTCCTCCTCCTCCTCCCCCCCCCCTCGTCCTTCTTCTTCTTCTTCGAAAACTTCCGACTCTACCGCACCATCACTTCGACTCTGGTCCAAAACATTGGATCCGCACTTGCAGCTTAGGTTGTGGTCTTGTCCCTCGTCTTCCTATCGACACCCCTCCTCCCGAACTTCACCTCTCCATTCCGCCACCTGTCCGTTCTCCCGGAAATTACACCATTCGACTCCGAGGCTCAACAACTTGGATACCGTGCTCAACACCTGGAATACCGTCTTCGACACCGTCTTCGAACCGTCCAAGGCTGTTGTGGTACATTTCCATTGGGTGCACCAATCTCATATGCTCAACAATCCAGGTATCATCTTCGAACCTCCGAAGATTGTTGAAGGCATCATGCCCGAGCCCCGGAAGTCGCACATGTGCACCGGCCATCACAACCATCCGGAAGTGCAATCTCCTGCCCCGTTTGGTCCGCCGACTGGGCCGCGTGCTCAACGTCCTGCGCGATCTCCGCGATACGGTCCGCATGCTACTCCGCCGATCGGGCCGCACGTCGAGCGTGCACGTCGTATACGTGCTACTCGACGTTGGCGAGATATGTACGACATCGAGTTTGTCCCAATTAAGGGCATGTTCACATGTAAGTCATGTTCTCCGCTTGTTTTCACGGCCAGGGGCTAACGGAACAAGGTGCGCACGGCGAGTGGGTAAAAATGGACGTAGACAAGAAAGGGCAAATCTGTAGGTCTACGGTACTTGCTCATGACCGATTATTAACACGTTCGAGATTTTGCCTGCGCCCGTCCCTATGGCTCGCCCGACAGATGTGGGGCCTGGATGAGTCTTCCTGAGGCACGGCGAAGGAAGGCCAACACCCTTCGCAACATGCTCCCAGGCGCTCCAAGAGCACCCGATGACGCTCCTATGGGCGTAGCAGTCAACTTTGCCATGAATCCTCCTCGATACCCACCGCCATCATACGATGAACCCCCACCACCGTATCGCCAAGTCGGCCGCGACGACGAAATTGTTTATCTCGGCACCAATTCACGATCTTCGCAACGACCCGTTCCGACTGGCCCTGCGGCCCAGTCCATCGCTTTTTCTTCCCGCTCTTCGGGTTCCACCTTCGGCACCAATTCGCGATCTCCGCAACAACCCGTTCCGACTGGCCCTGCGGCCCAGTCCGCCGCGTCTTCTGCTTCCCGCTCTTCAGGTTCGACTTTCAGGAATATCTCCTCCATCTTCGGATCATCTCTCCCCTCCAGTTCCCGGTCCAGCGGTTCGACTTCTGTCCCTACCTCTCGAAAGCGAAAAGCAGAGGATCCCATTGGCTCGCCTCGAGTCCAACGACAGCGAATGGAGCCGGCGTTAGCATATCGATTTGAATCTGGGAAGCACATGGGAAGGACGATTTCCGAGGTATTGGGGGACGATTATCCCTATGTGACACTGATGATGGGTCAATTGAGAAGTGGCCAATTGACAAATTATCCCGGTCTCGCAGAGGGACTCTTGGAATATAGGAGGCTAGTCGGCCCTCTGCCTGCCGGTCGTCGCAGCGACTGGAGATTCTCGGCGACCCGTCTGGGTCCATTGAGCAACCACTACCAACCACCAATGATCCCCACCGCCGCTGTAGACGCACCCCGCACTGGTTCTGCCGCGGCTGGGCCTTCTTCTTCGGCCCGTACCGTACAGATCAACGCCGATAGCTTAGCCGGCGGTACACCCCACGGCTCTCCCGCCGCAAGCTTCGTGGCACTTACGATCTCGACTCCGGACCATTCATCTAGATCGCCCTCGCCGGCTCCAACGGTGCTGAGTAACCCGGAATCCTTGGCATCAACGCTCTCGTGGGATTCCACAGTCCCAGAGACTCCGTCGGTTGCTGGATCTCCTGAGCCCCCAGGGGCCTCGGGACCCAGCGAGACTCGTGCCTCCATTCGTCGCTCGGCCTCCACCGATGCATCGCCCGCCGAAGCCGCACCTTCGATTGCCCCTCTCTCCCAGGGCATTCTGACAGACTCGGGCCACGAAGAACCGGCGCCGGAGGGGTCTGCACGCGCCGCGTCTCCTTCTCAACGATCGACCCACGGCATGGCCCAGGTCACCTCACCTTCCGATGGTGCTACCAAGATGCACCCCACCGATAGCGAGGCTCGCGACCCAACACCTAGCGAGACTCCTCGTTCTTCGAGGAAGGGGAAAGAACCAGCCCGCGAGGAGCCGACAGCCGAGGAGATTGCGCACGCGGGGTCACCTTCTCAACGTTCCGCCGCTCTAAATGGCGTGCTGATCTGCCCAGTCGAGTTCCAGGACCTTGTGCATTCCCTCACCGCCCACTTTGCCAAGCAGAACGTTCCTCTCACTCCGGAGATTGAGTCCGTTCTGGAGAACTGGGCTCATGAGCACGAGGAGCGACTCCAAGCTTTCGCGGCTGAGGCGAGGCGCGCTCACGAGAACATGGAGCTGCTGCGCGACGACAACTACGGGATGCTGATGAGGCTTGGGAGCGAGGAGCTACGACGGCGTCAAGCGGAAGCTCGTCTACAGTACTACGAGCACGGGATGCTCACGGCTCCCAAGCGTCGCGCCCACGGATCATTCGGAACGGCGGATCCGGCCACGACGGGGTTCGGGCTTGGTGAGCTTTGAAATTGGTTTTCAAAGTACGGGATTGGGGTCTTTTGCTCTTTTGTTCTTGTCGCTCGCTTGTTCGGTTACTTCGCGCTACGCCATCTGGCAACAGATCGCACCACCACTCGCTCTCCTGCTTTTCTCTTTCGGTCGGAATCGGCGTTCGGGTTTCATTTCTTTTCCTGTCTCCTTCTGTCGCTCGTTTCGCCAATATCCTTACCCGTGCCGGTCGGGAGCACGCTCCAGGACGGCACACCACCCTCCCTACACATCTCGGTACACATCTCAGTCGGGGTCTGGCGTTCAGCGTCTGAGATTCTTCTCCTTGCTTACTTCGCCACCCGGCAGCACACCGACGGAGCGCACTACGCCGCTACCCCAACCTCGCTCGTTCTCTTCCTTCTACATGCTCTTTATTCGTTTCCGTCTCCTTGATCACGAAAAACGCACGTAAACCCAGATGCAGTAACGCCCGCCTTACGACAGATAGTTTATGAATGCAAAAGTGTTTCCTATCACAGCGAGATCCACAGTTCGTTTCGCGAGTCGTGACTGGGTTCTGACTGCGCGCTTTGCCCCAGGGGTGCTTCGCTAGCTTACTAACTTGTTTCTCGCTATTCGCTATGTTAGCTATGCAGGCTTTGCCTGGGGTTAACTATGTTCTTCCCCAGCAGGATGTCTTCCGCGCACACGTGCTACGACGGTACGCCATCACGCTGCTTTCGCATTCTTTCCCTTGTTTCGCATTCCTTCCCTTGCCCTGGCATTTCTGAACGATCGCGGGGTTACGCCGTGCATGCATTTTGCCATGACGATAGACTTGGGGGAACTTATTTTAAGTTCGCGGGGAACCTTGGAATAATACATCTATGCGGTTCTCACAGCGCGTTAAAGGGGAGTACGCAGGTGGGAGATAGTGGATAGGCGTGCATAGGAGAGATTGACGAAAAATGGCAAAATATAGAGTGGGAAGCTTCCTATCCACTACGTACTGCTGGCTATTTATCAGCACCCGATAATTAGACACGCTAACGTTAGACTTACTTCGCATTACCGTCCTACACGACGCTAGTGAAGCCCATCCAACATATCCCACTCGTCTTCGCTGGAAGCGGCGTCTGAAAGTGTGCGCTTCCCAATCTTTCTACTTTTTGAATGGGGTAATTTTGCTGCGCTGGGGGCCATGTCCGTCTCTTCGGCCGCTGCTTTTCGCGCAGGACGTGGCGGATGGCAAAGACTGATATGGATGCCACGGCGAGGAGTGCAGCGACGCTAGTGTGGACGACACCATCGGTGGGCTGTTGCTTCTTCTGGGGTGGAGTCATGGCGTGGGGGTGACGGCGGTGCGAGATAAAATGTTTAATGACTGTCGAGGTTATCTTGCATGTATAACAGGAAATAGTAGACTTCCTGCTAGAAAAGAGAAGATATATTAGGGGAAGGGGACAAGGGTTAGAGGGGGTTCTAATAGGAAAGTGTAAGACTTTATCATTACGTGACCGGAAACATTGATGTGTGCACATGAATGAGAAGGTGGTTTATGTTTCAACATAGCATGATGTGACCTCGGCAAACGTGGTTGACGATGAAAAGCTGATGCATCGGCGTGAGGTAGCGGAACCGTGAAACGCGCCATCACGTGGACGCTTGGACGGATTTGTCGTCGAGTCGGATTGTCAGGTGCCCCACGTCGCACCCCGCGACATCTTTCTCGGAACGCTGCGGCGGCAAACAGTGCGAAGCACAGTCGCAAAGGTTGTTCAAATTGCACCAAAACTCCGAGGGAAATGTCGCAGGACGCGTCAAAGCCAGGTCTCCCACAGCTCCCACCCGAAATGCTCGACTTCGCACTCCTCAAAACCACGGGCACGCTCGCTCCGCGCCTCGGCCGCCTGACGCTGCCTGGAAGGAAACCGATTCTTACTCCCGCATTCCTTGGAAACACGTCGCGCGGCGTGATTCCGCACATCTCGCAAGACAACTTCCGCAAACATGTCGAGGCCGGCGGCGTATACGTCGCATTGGAAGACTGTGCGTCGCTCCCAGCTGCCATCCAGTCCAAGATTAACAAACCCCAGTCATAGAAAAGCATCCCCAGAAAACTCCGCCAATCTTCTCCTACCATGTGCCCGAACCCCTCCGCAGATTCATCGCCCTGCCCCACGACACGCCGCTCGTCCTCGGCGCGCGCCGCACCCCGCCCATACCCACGCCCGCCGCGCACACGAATACCGAAATCAGTCTGTTGACGTCGGTGGGCTTCAAGCAGATGAGCTCAGAGTACTACGCCGCTGCGGCGCGGAAGCTGCAGCCGGACATCGTCATCGGCATGGCGGATATTCCGTTTGGCCAGGAGACCATCGGCATCAAGCGCAAGGACAAGATGAGCGATCGGACCGAGACGTGGCTGCGCGACATGGTCGCGAAGCGGAATGCCATGGACAAGGACGAGAAGAGCTTTGCCGTGTTTGCGCCGATACTGCCCATCGAGAGGGATCTGCAGTCGTGGTACCTTGAGCACCTGCTGGACGACATGGTCGACAGCATCAACGGCGTCGCAATCTACGATGCCTACTTGCTGGACGACCTGCCCGAGGAACTGCACCGCCTCCCGCGGCTGTCATTCCATGTGCCGGCGAGCCCGCACGAGGTGTTGCGGCAGATCGGTCTGGGCGTCGACATGCTGACGATTCCCTTCATCGCCGACGCGACCGACGCCGGCATCGCGCTGGACTTCGCATTCCCGCCCCCGGAGAAGGTCAACGGAAGCGAGAGGAAGGCCTTGGGCATCGACATGTGGGACGCATCGCACGCGCTCTCGGTCACGCCGCTGTCGGAAGGCTGCAAGTGCTACACATGCACACAACACCACCGCGCATACATCCAACATCTTCTCTGCGCAAAGGAGATGCTCGGCTGGTTCCTCCTCCAGGTACACAACTACCACACGCTCTCGTCCTTCTTCGCCTCGATACGCGCGTCCATCAAAGCGGACACCTTCGCCGCCGACGCCGCCGCCTTTGAGGCGTTCTACGAACCCAAGCTGCCCGAGAAAACGGGCCAAGGGCCTCGGCTCAGAGGCTACCAGTTCAAGAGCGAGGAGCATGCGAAGCCGGAGAAGAAGAACGCGAAGAAGTGGAACGGCGAGATTGGCGGGGGCGCCAAGGGCATGCGCACGGTGGTGCTCAAGGGCGCGCACGGGCAGCAGCCGAACAAGAAGACGCAGATGGCGGACGTGATTGACGACGAGGCACTGATCGGCCTCGTAGGCCTAGAAGACCAAGCGCGCGCCTTGGGACTGGAAAACCTGCAGATCGAGGACGACGAGAAGGCGTGATCGTTCGGCACCGAATTATTAACGTCCCGCGGTACGCTATTGGAATGAAATGGAAGTGGTTTACAAGCTACTCGCGTATCGGCGCCAACCTCCCATCTCCGCGTCCAGTGCTATCCTCAAGCTCGAAGTCTCCCCGCAGATGCCTCCGCAGCCAGTCTTCATACCGGCGTATCTTGTCTGCGTAGCCTCTCGACATCCGTGCGCAGTCGGCGCAGAACTTGTGCGCGCAGAGTGGGTCCATGCAGGGAGGCTGGTAATGGATCCCGACGTCGCGCGCGGTCGGGGGGTTGATGCCCAGGCAGGCGTGGCAGAACCAGCCTGTGTAGGGGGGTTGGAGGGGGGAGGGCATGTTGTATGTTGTGGGGTGTAGGGGTTGATGGGGGTTAGTACGTATAGGTTACGGGAGGCGCGGGATGGCGGGGGCAAGGGAGCCAAGTAAAGGGACGGAAATGTGAAGTAGTGGATGGGGTGTGGGCCACGTCAATGAGCGATGAAGGGCCCCGGTAGCGTATATGCATGGACTGGAGATAAGCTAAGTATGGTGTTGTGATTCACGGCTTGCGTGCAACGGTCGTGCTGCGGATCGACGCGCATGGAAACCCCCTGCGTTCTTCCGGAAGAGGCTCCTACGCGGGGAATAGGCAGGCTGCTTGCACCCCTGCTCCCGTTCCATTCGCTTATCGCCAACCAGAGAACCGGGACTCACACCGGCAGGGATAGGATGCTGCAGCCAAGGGCGTGCGGGGGCAGAACTCGGTTCTGGATCGTCCTTTGAATCGCCAAAAACAGGCTTCAAAAGTATATTTCTTAGGATGCTAATATGTTTCCTTCACGGCGGCGTAGTGCACGGCGGAGGAATCTCATCATTCAAATTTCTTACCCTAGTCTGTTACTTCTGCGATGATTTTACGTGTTCGCACGCCGCGCGTTATAGTGCTCTGGGAAGCGTGTGCTTCATCGCGTCCCTGGCAACGGATATAGCCGAGTCTCTCTATAGGCCATTCTTCTGTATAGCAGGAGTTCTTACAATGAACCCGAATCCAGAAGTCCAAGTCCAACGCAACGCAACGCAACCAACACACAGAGTCCTCCGCGGACGATAGCAAAACAACACGCTAGTAACAAACATGGGCGATAGCACTCGTACTCGCGTTATAGGCGTCGTCATCGGCATCGTCGCGCTTGTCGTGGTCTTCGGTGTAATTATAAACTGGTGCGACTGGAAGGCAGAGAGCAGGAGCGGGGTGTAGAGATGCAGGGGAGGGATGTGGAGAAGAGAGATGCACGGCGGGGTAGAGGGGGTAGGAGGGAAGGGACGGAGAGAGGGGCTTGAGAGGGTGGTAGTGGGTGGAAGGGAGGGGTGTAGATGTCTTGGTGGAGAGGTGGATAGGTGTGGATAGAGGGGTCTAGAGATGTTGGTTATGGTTGGTAGAAGACGGATCTGGCGTGCACCGTAATCAAGCTGTTGAATATCAAGAGTAATGTAATCCTTTGCCTAGTGGACGGAGGCAAGTTAGCAGGTCCGCATGCCTTGGATCAACCAATAGTTTGAAAAATGTTATCCACCGTGCTGTGAAGTGACATATATTTGTGTCACTGTAATCTGCTTCGCAACTGGGGTAATGGGCCAAAATACGTAAGGGGAAAGTTTAACGCGCACTACTTGTGAATTTCATTGCCCTCTGCGCATCCGGGTAGCCGATGCGTAGCCCAGAAGATTGTGAATCGGAGGACCAGCAAAGCACAATCATCGCGACGTTAGACCGCATTTTCGCATACTTGCATAGTAGAAACGGGATACAGAATTGCAACGGCCACTTTCCCCCGGAATCTTCATCCTCATGCAATCGTCATCGTCGCTCTCACGTTGATGTTCAACAACGAATGCGGATCACCGGGACAGACGTCCTGTACTTATACCCCATTGTGATCTCTCTTGTTTCCTTAAGTATATCCACCAAGCACCATCTTTCCAACACCGCACCTATATATCCTACAAACATCAGGCCTTGCAGCAACGACACCCTCTCACACATAAACCCAAGCAGGAGTATACTCGATGGGCGCCACACTCACAGAACGCGACTACGTTGGCATAGCCTTCGCCGTTATAGTAACTATCGGCGTGGGTTATCTTTGCTGGCGTGTCTGGGCTGCGGATAACGAGCGGAAAGTGGTGATTTCGAGAGCGGGCGGGGAGGGACAGGGGATTGAAATGAGGGATCTGGAGCGTGGCGAGGCACCAGGACCGGCGCAGGCACATGGGGAGGGAGGGAGCGATGTCAATCAGCATGAAAAGTGGATTGGCGTTAGAGTTTAGGCAGCAACGGGTTGTGAGTTGCCCCTCGAACAATGTAAGATTACCGCATTCGTGTGTCCATGCTGCGTTGTTATTCGCCCTGGTCACTTTACAGCATCTGTTCGCAGCGGAGTGCTACAGTTCCATGATGGCAACGAGCGTTGGACTGTGAAGCGGCTCGGCCGTAGTTCGACTCCCCAGCGTCTTCCATTCACGCGCCGGGCGAAACACGTACTCTAGTAACAACAAGCCTGGGTATTCACCCAGCACGTAGAATACACAGAACTCGCAGCACTCACACCTGTCTACTATAATAGGTTCCTCAACTTTCCTTCTGCTTCCTACCTACATTCCAATCCAACCCAAAGTTTTTACCATATTCCCTGCCGTATCCTACGCCGTAATAATGCAAGAAAACCACGCTATCGCCATCGTCGTGACCTCCATCGTACTCCTATCAGTCGGGCTCTGTCTATTCTGCGCAAGAAGATCGGGCCTCTTTCCAACCAAGTTTGTACGTTCCATGTGGGAGAAGCGCGACCGTTAAATGCTGACCAGAGTATAGGAAAACTGGGAAGATGAAGAACAAATTCGCAGGCCGAATGTTTGGCCAGGCGCGGGTCCGCCACAGCAGGGTTCCAGAGTACAAGGGCAGAATTCGAGACGAAGTGGATGACAGCTTACAGTAGGTGGGGGATCTTAGGCACCCCAACGAAGCACGTTTGGCCCTTGTATTATACATCCTGAAGTGCCACAAGGTAGTTACATATCAATAAGGCTCTGTCGTAACATGATTCTTGTAAAAAGGCCGCAATTATCCTAGCAACGGCCGGTGTTCATCAATCGCAATCCTTCCCTCTTCCCGCACAGAGCGCCTCTCCTGCACGCCTCCATCGACCTCCAGGATTTCGTCTTCCCCGAGTCTCCCCGTGATCCGCCTCATCCAACGGCCCCAACTTTCCCTCTTCCTTACCCAGACACCTCCTCTCCCGTCTCCGTATACGGCCCATCCTCCATTTCTAGCTTTCAGCGCGAAAGAAATCCTCTCTCCGAGATAGAAAAGGAAGTAGAGGACTAGGACACCGAACAGCGTGCAGAAGATGGTGACAAGGGAGGTCAGGAAGGTGATGGTGGAGACTTGGCATCCTAGGCCGCTAGTACGCAGCTCGAAGCGTTCGGGGCCAGTCGCGCAAATGAACTTGTGCCGCATGGGAGAAAGGAGTGGGAAAGCACGGGACCAGGGATCCAACGGAAGAGGGAGGCATGTACTAGACTGGTAACTATTAACCAACGCCCAAATGCGAAGAATATGAAGATTGTGTCAATTGCAAGATAGCGGATGTATGACGTGATCAGGACTCTGCGATGGAGAGCAAAGTATTGCTGGAGAAGGTATATGAAACAGCTTACGATTGCACACCATCCGCAGTGGGCCTTGCTGCGATGGCAATCCCCGCAGTCGTCGTAGCCCCAACAGAGCTCTAATCTCTTTCTGTTGTCTTCTGGAGAATCTTTCCATCGCTGCCAAAGGATCTCTGTGACGTTCACGGGTGAATCTGTGGAGAGTAGGCTTGTTGCCGGGCAGTTGGACGCCATTGGATGCTGAGTCGCGGTGAAAAAAGAGCAAAGCGCGTCACGGCAATTGTTACAGGTCTGTTGATACACTGTGCTATGTTTTGGCTGTATCGTGATGCGAGGCAAGATCACGTCGTCGCGAAGGCGTTGGGACGGGTGGGGTAGATAGGCCAAGAACGGCTAGCGCCGCTAGAGTGGTCAAGGCGGGCACCGCGGGAACATCTCTTCTCACTCTACACCTAGCATCAACTGCGCGATGACACGGTGATAGCCAGCGTTATGCCTATGCATACAGTGCGCATCGGCCGGTGATACGTGCATGGACCATGAAGCAGCAAAAGAATCGAGAACAAGACAAAATCGAAATCTATAACTCGTGCTTAGGTGAATTAGAATAATTTTCCTACAATAATCTATATAGTAATTTTATTATTTATATCTAATATACTAATTAGAGTTTATAGTAGATTATTTTTTAAAATATTTTACTCTTTTTAAAAGTTAAAATATATTTTCTCTTTCTTTATTAGTACTTTATAATAAAATAAAATTTATAGATTTTTTATAAGACGTTTTTTATAATTCTTTTAAATAAACTTTTTAATTTTAAATAATTTATTTTTAATCTACTATACTAAAAGTTCTATTAAAATTAGTTATTAATTATAAAAGTAATTATTTATTAACTTATATAAAATTTTAATTTTATATAGTAATATAGTAACTAAACTAAAATAAAAAAAATTTAATTTTTAGTTTAGAATAATTAGTAAAGTTTTACTTAGCTTTATATATATATTATAAAAAAAATTTTTTTATTACTTTTTACTCTTCCTAAGAAGTTCTAAATTAAATAAAATATTAGTATAAAAATTTTAAAATAATTTATTAATATATTATATTTTTAAATAAAATAATAGTATAAATATACTTACAGTAACTATTATTATTAAATAATATAATAATTACGAAAATAAATAAAAGAATATATAAATAGATATATAATAAAAAATAAAAAGTTTATTAATAATATCTATTTACGAACTTTTTTTTAAGATTTAGCGTAGTTTTTACGCTTAACTATATTATATATTACTTTTTATTTTATTAATCTACTATTTTTAATATTTATAAAATACTTACCTTCTCTTTACTAAACTTTCTCTCTCTCTCTTTTCTTTAATTTTTTAATTTAACTTTAGCTCTATTATTACTAAGCGGTTTACCCTTTTTTATATTTTACCTACCTACTTCTTTTATTTTATTTCTAGCTACTAATTAAAAACTTACTTTTAGTAATTAGTTAATATATTATATAACTTATTTAGTTTCTTTCTTATTATTTTTTATATTATAAAAGACTATAATATTTATAATATAACTTTTATATAGACCTAGTAATTTAATAGTATTAGTTAGGTTTAATTTAAATAACTTTTAACTCTTATTTTTAAAATATCTTTTTTTTATTAATTTTTTATTTTTTTATACTATTCTGAGACCTTTTATATTTACTTTTATTATTTATAATTTTACTTTTATATATTTTTAGCTTTCTTATTATAAGCTTTTAGTATAAGTAACTTAATTTAACTAAAATACTAATTTACTATTTTTTTTTTACTTTAATAACTATTACTAAGTCTACTTTACCTCTAAACCGATATACTAGTACTAATTATAAAAATACTTTATTTTCTAATAAGGGGAGAATTATAGTTTTAAATAGAGTAGTATATAAACTATAAAGAAAAATAAAAAAAATAGATCTATTTTTTACTATTATACCTAGGTCTAAAATTTTACTATTATTTTACTAATTACGCCTTATAATTTAGTTTAATATATTATATTTTACGGCTTATATTCCCCTTAAACTAGATTAAATTTAAGTAAGGGCCTAATTTAGTATATATAAAAAAAGAAGACTAAAACTAAGGTAGTATATTAAATTACATTTAGCTAGTAAAGGTATAGTCTTTTATTTATATATTAAAAACTACTATAGCAGGAGTACGTAGTATTAATTCTATAGTAAAAGAAAATAAAATTTATATAATATAATAAAGGCTATACCGTCTAATATATAACGTATTTAATTAAAAAAAAACTTTACTATTATCTCTATTTATTTTATTACGTCCTAATAGATACTATAGTAATAATTACTTTACTAACTTTTTTTATAAAATAAGTAAGTATTTTTAGTACTAATTATTTTATATAAGTATTTTTTATTCTAGAGTATAAATCTATAGTATAAGAGTAATAGGCTTAAAAATTATATTTTTATTTTTCTTTAGTATAGCTATAACAAATCTCTTTAGTCTATTTTAGTAAAAGTATTAAATCTATACTCTTTACTATTTTTAAGTTTATTTAGTCTATAGGTTTAGATATTATTAGTAACTAATATTAAAATTAATAAATATTTTAAATATATATTACCTATTAAATACTAGAATTAACTATTAGTCCCCTTTTTATACGATATACCCTTAAGGGAGATATAATAAATAGAGTAAATAGGCTATAACTTAATATAGCTTACGTATAATTTTAGACTTAAAATAAGATTTTAATCTCTTATAGTATAGTTATAAATAGGAAAACGTAGTAGTAATAAATATTTTTACTATATAGGCTTTTTTAAATTTAAAAAGAACTATTTTACCTAGATATTTTTTTATAAAGTTTAGAAAAAGGAAAAAAGTTTTTAAATAATTTTATTATAAGCTAGTAGTCTAAAATAAAATCTTGCTAATTTTACTATTATATTTAGACTATAGACAATAAAAACTCTACTAAAAAAGAGTAGAGTAATACTTATATATTATAATTTTTTAATTAGATTTATACGCTTTATAGAGCTACTATATATAATTAAAATTAATAATAAAAAATATTTAATATCTAGTGGGTATAAGTATAGATCTAGTGGTTAAAAAATTAAATAATATAAAAAAAACTAAATTGGAGAAATAGAGAAACTAAAGGATATAAGTATATAAAATATTTTATCTTTTTTATTATAATATCTATTTTATTTTATTATTATCCTCTCCTCTACTATATAGTTATTATTTACTTATACCTATTTATTTTTATTATATAACTATTATTAGGAATTAAGGTAGAGTAGTAATATAGTATTATATATAAAATAAATTAGGTATATATTATCCGTAAGAGTAGAGAGATAAATTACTACTTAGCTAAAGCCCTATAGCGTAGACTATATATCCCTTATTACGTAAGTACGCTTTTATCTAAAGCGGAGACACCTAAGTCGTAATAACTATTAAAATATATACTACTTTTTTTTTTAAGTTTTAGTAGGCAGCTATCTATACTTATATAAATATAGTATTTTATTTTTTACTAAATTATAATTACTACTTTACTAAAGTTCTAAGTAGAAATAGTTAGACAGGCTTATACTATAGTAATTAAAATATAATTTTAAAATCCCGTAATTAAATATAAGTTATACATTTTACAGGTAATAAAAAAAGTTATAAATTTTATATTAAGTATAACTACTATAATAGAAATAGAAATAAAAATAATATTAAAAATTTTTTATTTTATAAATAAATCCTATATAAGAGAAAGTAAAAAATAGATCTAAATCCTAAATAAAAAAAACTAGTAAGCGTATTTATAATAGTAATTTAATAGAGCATTTAGATCCTAAATTACTAAATAATAAAAATAACTATCCAAGTTATTCTTAAAAAGGCTAATTTTACTAAACCCTAGATTTAATTATATAAAGAACTAAAAAGGGTCTAATTAGGGTTAATAGTATATATATAGTATAAAGGTATATACATACTCCTTCTTTTTTAAAACTTTTTTTAGTTACCCCGAGCTACTATAGTTACACTTTTTATTTAATTAATATATAAATATATATAGTATATATATATTATATTACTTTAGTAATTATATTTAATAGTATATAAAAGACGTTACTATAATAAGCTGTAGAGAAATAACTAGCTAGAAATTACTAGTTTCTAAAAGTAAAGAATTAGGACTACTTCTATAAAAGAAAGTGCTAAAAAACTATATTATATATACGTAAAGGAGATATAAATTCTCTATTTTAAAGAGTATTATAAACTAGTAATATAAGCTCTAAGATATCGTTCTATAATATAAAGTTATAAATAACTATTTTCTTAGACTATAAGCTTTCCCTTAATACGTTTAAAAAACGCTTCTATACTACTACTATATACTACGCCTAATTTTAGAGAAATATATAGTTTAATACTTAATATTAAAAAATAAATTATATTATTAATAAAGGTAGAGTACTAAAGTTACTTATAAAATAAATAAGAATTCTTATTCTTTAGTTTATCTATTATAACTAAAAGGATAATAGATCTATATTTTTAAAACTAAGTTAAGTTAATTGTATTAATCTAAGTAAAGCCGGTAAAAAATACTAAAAGCTAACTAGTATAAGGTATAATAGTAGTGGTAAATATAATAAATATATAAATATTATAATAGCTAATACTAAGTATTTTATTTACGCTATTTATTTTGTTAAACTTATAAAGCTATATTTTTTTTTATATATAATAAAGTTGCTATTAGTAATTACCTAATTAGAAAAGAGAGTACTGAATATACTATATAAATTAATAACTAGCTCTTAAAAGGTACTATACTAAATTTAATTAAAAAAGATAGTACTAGGATAGATACGTAATAATTACTTAATAGTACTTAATAGATTTATAGCTTAGTATAATTTATTATTCTATATAGTAACTTATACTTATATATCTACTATTATAACTAATACTAAGTAGGTATTTATAAAAAAAAAATTATATTTATAGTATATAGTATATAGTATAAAGTAGTAGACTTTATTAATTATAGTACTAGACTTTTATATACTTAATAAACTATAAAATAGATAATCTACTAGTAATATATATATAGACTCTTACGTTATAGGCTCTCGTATTATAAACTTATATATTATAGGCTTTTATAGCGCGTACTATAAAAGATATATATTAAATAAATAAATATTAAAAATAATAAAAAAGTTAAAATTAAAATAAGTAACATGTTATAACTAGCGTAAAATAATATAGGTAATACTTACACTGTTTTTAGTTTAATACTATATAACAGTATACTTAGTATAACTAAAAAGTAGTATATACTTATAATAGCTATTACTAAAAGACTAAATATTTAATTAAAGTATAAATAATAAAACAGAACGTCTTATAAATTAAATAAAAAGCTAGTATTACTAATACTTTTAAATACTTACTAAATACTTAAGGTATAAAATAGTATATAATAATAATTCTAGGAAGTTTACTATAAAAACTAATAACTTATAAAATTTTTATCATTAATAAGAAATATATATAAAGGTAGTAAAATAACTTAAATAATTTATATAAAAATTAACTAAATAACTCCGGATATATTATAAAGTTATAAATATATAATATTATAGCGGTATAGTAGGTAGGCGACGTCTATATACTAAGAAATTTTTTAAATTAGAGTTAATAGCTAATAGGTTTAGAGTAATAAAAATAAATAGCTATATATATAATTTAATAAAATAAAATATTTTATATTAATTATTTTATTATAATTGTAAAATCTTTAGATTTCTATTAAGACCGGAGCTACGTTCTAATAAAATAGAACTAGATAGGTTTATAGTACTATTAGTATAAATACTAAAATATAAAAATATTTTTATATAAAGAGTTTATATTTACCTATAGTAATTTAGATTCTAATAATCTAAAACTAGACCTAAATATATTAATAGTAAAATATATAATTAATTAAAAGTGTTTAGAATATTTCCCCCTAGAATTTTAAAAGTAGTTAATTAATAATAGCGCTTATTACGCTCTTAGACTGGCGAACGGGTCTCTATATTAGGATCTTAAAAACTAAAATATCTCTTTAACTAAAAGAGTTATAAAGAAACTTTCTATTAGTAAAATATAGAGCTAAGTTAGCTTTATATTTTATTAATAAAAAGTTTCTTTATAACTCTTTTAGTTAAGGACATATCTTAAATCGGAGTAAAATGTAGAGACCTATTTTTTAGTAAAACGGGTTAGTTAATAACTTTTTATTTATTAGATTTAAAGAGAAACTTTCTATTAGTAAAATGTAGAGCTAAATTAGCTTTATATTTTACTAATAGAAAGTATTTTTATAACTCTTTTAGTTAAAGAGATATTTTAGTTTTTAAGATCCTAATATAGAGACCCGTTTACTACACTATACGCTCTGTATAAAAATTATTAAATAATTTATAAGCTTACTAAAAGTATTAAGCCTATTCTCTAAAAAGAGTAAAACTAAAAGAGTTTCTTTTAATCACGTCGCTAGAATAGGAATTCTAATTTATATTAAAAAGTTTTATTAATAAATATCGCGTCTTTTCCGTAAGCGATTATATTAGTAGGGTAATTAGAAACTATATATAATTAGAAATCCTATACGCTAGCTTATTTACTCGCATTTTATAATACTATATAATTTCTTATAAAATACTTATACTAGATTCTAATAAGTAGATTAGTTTTCTAATAAGAATAAGTAAAATTTTTTTAGAGTAGGGCTGGAAAATTAAATAGTAATAACTTAATATTAAAAATACTTAGATCCCTATAGTAAAACTAATAAATTAATATTTTTTTTTTATATATTCTATTAGGCTTAACTGTAACAGGTCGGGTCTGATAGGTTATAACAGCATTTATTAATAGGTTTATAATAAGTAAAGACTTTTTTATTTTTTTTTAATATAGACTACTTATTTTCTTTATACTTATACCTTTTATATTATTTTATCTATATTTATAGATATTTTATAAAGCTTCCCTCCCTTCTCTTTCTATACCTATATTATTCTATTATATATTAGTTATATTTATTTTATCTATAAGGCTACTATTTTCTATAGCTACTTTAGTAAGATTATTACGCGCTATAGCTACAGTAGCTATACTATTTTATAATATACTATCTCTTTTATATCTTTTTACTAATCCGGATTCCTTTAATTACCTAAAAGCTTTTAAAATTTAGTCTTTTACTTACCTACGCGTACTAGGTTCTTACCTATATTTTATAGTTTTAAGCCTACGCTATACTATTAGTAATACCGCGATATATATTAATAAAAAGGCTACTTATAAATAATATATAAATAGTTATATTTTTAAATTATAATACTTAGAGCGTATTAGCTAGTAATAAAAATAGTTTAGTCTATAAAAAGTTTAAAATTATAAATAGTATACCTTAGCTCTGCGTAAGTATTATTATTAAACTAATTAAAGACGTCCGGTGCTTTTATAGTAGTATAGTATATAAAAATATATAGTCTACTAGTCTAAAGGCGCTTTATATTTACTATATTTACTATATTTATTATATTTACTATATATACTATATATTTTATTATTATAGGGTATCGCGATAGAGCTGTAGCCTTATAGCCTATTTTATACTATCTTATATTATTATTATAGCTAGTTTAGAGACGCTAGCGTATATTAATACTCTATTATATACTATAAATAGCGTAAGTTATTACTATTATATTTTTTTCTTTTATAAATAGATATGCTATAATAGATAGAAATACACAGCGCTTTAAGTTATCTAACTATTACTATATATACTAGATATAATATATTAACCTATATATATTCTTAGCGTACGTATTATATAACTGTGTACTATATTTTTTATTATTATACTAAGAATACTATAGAGCTGTTTTATAGGAACCCCTATAATAGCTAGTAGTTATTTTTTTTTAAAATATAAATACTACGCTAAAAGCGTAGATTTATTTAAAAAAAAAAAATATATCCTATAGACGTTATAAGTTAAATATTATAATATAATAAGATAGTATAGTAAAAATAGCTAGTTTTATATTTTTATTTTTAGTTACTTTAGCTTAAACTTCTATATTTTTAGCCCTAACTATTTAAGTTTAAGTTTCTATATTTTCGGCTCTAGCTGCCTAAACTTAAGCTTTAATATTTCTAGCTCTAGTTATTCTAGTTTAAGTTTCTATATTTCTAACCCTAGCTACGGTATTTTAGCCTATTTTACCTAATAAATAAAAATTTAATACTTTTAAGAACGTTACTAGCGGGGTAGCACAGTAGGCATATACCTAAAAATACTAAAATTTTTTAAGTTTTTAAGGACTTTTTATGTATTAGGGGTTTAATTCTTTTTTTTATTATAGCGTTTTTTAAACGCGCCTACTTTACTAGTAAAAAGTAAAGTTTTTAAAAGTACAGAGTACTACTAAGAAATTAATATAAAATTATAAAAAAGTTAAAATCCTTATATAAAACGTATTATATTTAGCGGTATTTTAGGCTAAATTACTATTTAATATTAGATAAGATAAAAATCTATTTCTAAATAGGCTTAGCGTAGCGAACTAGACCTAATTAAGTAATAAATTAGTAGTTTAATATAATATTATTTAGTAATATAACCTAGAATAATATATTAGTTAGGAGTTAAACAGCCGGTTCTAGTTTATTTAGGAAATAAAACACTTTCCTTAAATAGTTAGGTAACCTTAATATAAAAGGCTTATTTTTTTTTTTTTTTAAAAAAAAAAAAGAACGCTACTAATATAACTATAAAATTACCTATAAAATAAATATATTGTAGTTTTTATTCTAGTATAAATTTTAGTAGTAATTATATAATATTTTTTATTAAATTTTATTAGACGCGCTACCGTTCTTATTCTTAAAAAAAAATTAAAAATAATTAACTATATTATAAATTATTTAAATTAGGTACTAGATTTCCGGCCCTATATTTATATTTAAAAAGGCTTATAAATAGAGAGTAACTATTATTTACTAATAAATTCTAAAGTAGCTAAAGTCTTTTATTTCTCTAAAGTAGTAGTCTAAAAATAGTAAAATTCTTAAATAGAAATTTTTTTATTAAAAATAAGTAGTAGATATATAATTACTAATTAATTTTATATATTTTAGCTAGTTTTAAAGGCTAAGTAATATATTACTTTTATAATAAGGCGTAGGGCCGAAAATTATATTTTACGTAGTTAATTTTACTAATAGTTAAAAGTTTTATTTTAGAAAGTATATAAAACTAACTTAGAGTTTATTTTTTTATATTTCTTTACGTTTATTTGTAGGAGCTGTATCGACTTTATGTCCGCTACGTCCTTACTTATAATATAAAAGTAAGTAAAAATTAAAGGCACTATAACCTAGGGCCTATTAAATATAGGATTTTTTAAATTTTATAGCTAGTGGAGCGATAACTTAATAGACAACTTATTAGGCGGCAGCTGCAACGACGTTATTTTTTTATATAATTAGTTCTTAGCGTTCTAAAAGAGATAGAATATATTTTATTATTATTTAATAAAATAAGTTTAAAAGCTGCCGGTTAACTACTTTAGTATAGTTAACTTTTTTTTACGCTTTATAAGGAAAAATTTCTATAATATTATAGGCTTTTACTATAGACTTTCTAGTATTTTTAATATTAATAAAATATTTATTCTATTTAAATACTTAGATAGGTATATCTATAATTTTAAAAATAACTATACTATTACTAGAAAATTTCTTTATAGTAAATACAGGGGGGTAAGATTGGAAAAACACTAATCTAAAAAGTTATTATTTTTAAAAATTAATATAAAATTAATTACTAAGCCTAAAAATACGTGAATTATACCGTCTTAAAGAGTAAATACTAGAGATTTATATTAGAATTGTAGTTACGTTATATTTATTACCTGTAATAAATTAAAAATACTTAAATATAAGGAATTTTATAGCCTCTTTTTTAAGTTGCTACAACTTTTTAGTTAGTAAATATATTTAACTAAAATATTAATTATACTATTTTAGGACTAGCGTAGGTCACGTAACTAGATTTTTAAAGTGTATTAGTAATCTAATAATAAAATTATATTAATTATAAAAATAGTACTAAGACTTATATAATTACTAATTACGTAATATATTATTAATATTATAGTATATTATAATATCTTTTAACTTTTATAAACTTAAACTCCTATTTCTTTAAAATAGAGCTAAAATTCTTAAAACTCGAATACGACGTTAATTTACTTTTAAAAGTAAATAACTCTTCTGCTTTAATTACTACTACTTTAAAAAAGCCTTAGTAAAGTATTTATAACGCTATAAAACGAATTAAAAAGAATAAGAATAATAAAAAAATTATAAAGAAGATAGTTATAATATAAAAAAGGTTTATATAGGGGGTATAAAAAAGTTAACTAAAAGGGATAAAAGAGTTATTAATAGAGACTTGACTAGAAGTCCTAAAAAGGATAATAAAAGTTTACTACTAGAAAATAATCTAGACGTTTTATAAAGATAATTACAAAGAGTTTTAAAAGAGGAGGGTTATATAATTAATATAAGTAAAAAAAACTAATAATTAATAAAGAAAGCGCTAAAAAAAAAGTAAAATACGCTAAAAAATAATTAAAAAATATTAAATATATAAAATTAGAAAAAATAATATTTTCTAATAAGTTAGTAATACAAAGGGGTAGGACTAGAAAGAAGTTTTATAGAAAAAGAGGTAATAATAAAGTTAGAAGAGAACTAACTATTAGCTAATTACGAAGTAAGTTATTTTAATTTTTTAAAACCTTAAAATATATAACTTTTTAGATATTTTTAGGCTATGGTTTTAGTTTTTTAATATTAATTATATTAATTATTTTAGGCCACGATTTTACCCTATAAGTTTAGAGTATAATTTAGGTAGGAGGTAGAAGTAATTTAGTATTTATTAAAATATCTAATTTTTTTACTTCTTATACTAGTAAGGACTATATAAATAAAGTCCTTAAACCTGAAGTTAATCTATTTATAAAAAGGGGTAAGTTTTATAAAGTTTTTTTACTCCTTTTTCTTACCCCTTTTTTTATTAATATAATATATATATATATATATATATATATTATTATATTATAATAATAATCTTTATATTAATACTATTTTAGGTTAGTAATTTTAATAAGACAACGTCCCTATTTATAAAATAACGACTATTTTAAACTAGTTTAAAAATAATAAAATTACTCTATTTCCTTACCTAGCCTATAGTCCTGATTTAGCCCCTATAGAAAATATATATAGTATATTAAAATTAGGACTAATTAAAAATAAAAAGGCTAATTTAGGGGTAGGATCTAGTTTATAAAGTATAGAGGCCTTTAAAGAGCTATTACTAAAAAGTAGAATAAAATACCTTAAAAAGTTATTAATAATTATATTTTATTACTTCCTAACCGTAATAAGGCATTTATAGAAACTAAAGGCTACTATACTAAGTATTAGTAATTTATTATTTACTAGTTTATTATTAAAAATTTAAAAAAGTGACTTTTATATATAATTATATTAATAATATATAAATATATAAATATATTTTATATACTTATATATTCTAAGTACTATTATTATATATATAAAAATAAGCCAATTTTATAGGTTAAATAAAAAGTTATAATAGGCTAAAGTAGGGTCCTAAAAATTTTCTATATTTACTAATTTTTTTTTACTCCTAAACCCCTTAGTAAGCAGCCCCTAAGTAAGTGAATAGAATAAGCCAGTCTTCCTCTTTAAATTAGTATTTTTTACGTATTTTTAGGCCTTATAACTAAATAGTTATATTATTTTAAAAAAGGTAATTTTTAGATTAGTCTTTTTCCAATGTCACCCCCCTGTAAAATAAATAATAAACTATTTTTATTCTATATATCTTTACTAATAGTATTAAATATTTATAATTAAAGCTTATATTCTATAGTACGGATAGTAATAAAATAATAATTAAAAAAAATATTTTTATTACTCTAATATAACTATAGAGTTTAACTAAAAGTCGTATAATAATAAAAAGCTATTTATTAAATAATTAAATAACAAGTATTTTTTATTTATATAACTAGGGCTAGAAACTACCTTATAGTTTTTAATTAAGTAATTTTCTATTATACTTTAAAAGTACTAAAGGCGATAAAAACTAACTTTATAGTACTAGTAATAATTTTATTTAAATATATATTTTTTCTTTAACTATTTAATATTACTATTAATTAAGCCTTTAAGACGCTATTAAAAAAAAACTAAATAAATAACTTAGAGTTTAGAAGACCGTAGGCTTACTTAAAAGTTAAATAAAAGATAAATACTATTATAAAAATAAATATTAATAATAAATACTATAGTAGTAGTATAATAAAAGTTTAATAAATAATTTATTATTAAAAGCTTTTAAAAGTGCGGGATTTTGCTAAATATTAATAGCTTAAATAATTATTTATTTAAAATTAAAGATATTTCCTAGGCCTTGTTTAATAAATAAAAAAGCTATTACTTTTACCTATTAAAATAAAAATAAAATAAAAAAAGCTAAGATACCTATTAGTAGTATATAAGAAGAAAAGTAGATAGAGTACGTCTTTATTAATAAAATAGCTTAATAAAATAGTATTTCTAGTTTTAGCAATCTAAACTTAAGCGTTTATATTTTTAGCTCTAGCTGCCCTAGTTTAATATACTATTTTAGGCCTTTTTAGTCTTTTTAGGGCCGGAAATATAAAAGCTTAAACTTAAATAGCTAGGGCCGGAAATATAGAACCTTAAATTTAAATAACTAAAAATATTTAATATATTACCGCTACTATTACTGCTAAAACTAATAATTTAAGTTATAGAGAGAGCCTAAAGCCGTATATTTTAAAATAGTAAATACTTTTTTCTATTCTATAATTACTATAATAATAATAGTTACTAATCTTATAATAGCGTTTTTATATATTAATTTTATAACTAAACTTATAGACTTTTTTTTTTAGTACTACTAAAATATTTAAAAAAATTTAGTATAACCTCGTATAAAATAATTATATATATATTTATTATATAGTATTTTTAAAATAGTATTTAATATTTTTAGTTTTTACTGTAATACTACTACCTAAAAAAAAATATAGCGTTCCCTCTTTTACCTCTTTTACTTTTACCCGTAGCAGTAGCAGTAGTAGTAGTAATAATAATAATAATAAAAGTAGTAGTAAAAGTAGTAGTAGTAATTACTACTAACGCTTTTAAAACTAAAATTTTTAGTTTTAAAAGAGTAAAATCTATTATAAATTATATATATATATACTAAAATACTAATAGTAATAATTTTAAATAAATAACTACTATTACTACTATTACTAGATTTTTTAGTTTTAGTAGCCCTTTTATTTACTCTTTTACCCCCCTTTTATAAAATTATTTTTTTAGTATATAGGTATATCGAACTAAGTAAAAATAATTTTAAATTTTTTAAGCTTTTATTAGTGCGCCCCTCGTTCTTACTACTACTAAAAAGTTTTTTTAATTAAAAATTTATAAAAACTAAAATATTAATCTCTATAGCAACGCTATTAAAAAAAAATTTTTTTACTTTTAACACCGCTAGTCTTATAGCTAAAAAGACCTACTATATAGTAAATAAGAAAAAGAAGTATATAAAAATATAAGCTATTAGGCGTAAGACTAAGTAAAATAACTAGTTTATAATATAGTATATTTTTATTATTTATAAAAATATAATATTTTTAAAACTAGAAATTACTTACTATATAACTTTTATAGTACCTATAAATATTTTAATACTTATAAATACTTTACTATTAAGCGTTTAATTACTAATATTAATATTAGTTTTAGTATATAATTATTAATTTTTTAGTTCTACCTTAATAAAGCTCCGCCTATCCTTATTAGAAGACTAACTTACCTATTAGAGCCTAGCATAAGTGTTTTGCAAGAGATTATGCGGTACCAGAGGGAACGGAGAAAGTCTGCTCAGCCCTGCAGCCTCGCTTAGGAGAGCGTATTGTGGCTGATTAGCGCTAGATATATTTAGAAGAGAAGTGGGGACTGAATTAGGCACAACGAGGTCCTCCGGCAGCCTAAGCGATAATTATGATTTCATGAGGTTCCTTCGTCGGTTTATCACGGATTCATTGTATCCACCAGTATGGATCCCTTCGCTGCCTTAAGCGCCGCAGCCGCCATCGCCCAATTCGTGCAGATGAGCGCCGGGCTCGTCTCGAGCGCCTACGATGCCTACACATCCGTCTCGGGCCTTCCCGCTGAGGACGAGCAGCTCGATTTCGTCATGAGTGAGCTCTCCAAGATGTCGAGCGCAATTCTCTCCGCAAAGCCGGCTTTCCAACACAACGACGCTGAGAAGGCGCTCGCTCGCATCGCCATCAAGTGTCGCGCACTCGCCGACCAGCTACTCGCCATACTGGCGCGCATCAAGGCGAAAGATCCGCACTCGTTCCGGAAAAGCGCCGCCGCAGCGTTGCGGAGCTGGGGGAGCGAGAAGGAGAAAAAGCAGCTCAAGGTGCAGGCGGATGAGTGCCGCGAGCTGCTGCAAGTGCAACTGGCCGTCGTGATGGGGTCGGATACAATCAAAGCACTCAAGAAGCTTGCCGAGACGGGGCAAACGACTGCGGATGACTTAGCGAGTCTACAGAGGCATGTTGGGGCATTGCGGCAGGGAGTGACACTCGGTCACATAGGTGGGGAGGCCGAGGCTAAGCTGGCTGGTCTTCTCAGGCTTTCTGATAGTGCGCTAGACTCGATCACCGGCCATCGCATTCTAAGTCACCTTTCTTTTCCAGAGATGCATCGGAGATATGGTGCAGTCGGGAAAGCGTATTCCGAGACGTTCGAATGGATCTTCGAGGAGCTGCCACAGAAAGAACAGAAAGCTCTGAGGGGCAGAACGCTCTTCAGGGAATGGCTGGAGTCCCGTGACGGGATCTTCCATATCGCCGGCAAACCTGGAGCAGGAAAGTCAACACTCATGAAGTCCCTGTACAAGCACGAACGGACAAAGCAGCTTTTGGAGTCTTGGGCAAAAGGGAGGAAACTGGTGATTGGCAAATTCTTCTTCTGGCGGCCTGGGTCGGAGATGGAAAACTCAATCACTGCTCTACTTCAGACGCTTCTCTATGAAGTGCTTGAACAATGCACTGAGCTGGTCCAAGACGTTTTTCCCCAACAGTGGTCGCGGGTCGCGACACTGCCCTGGCAGGCACCCGTCAATCTTCGTTTTGACGGCGACGAGATTCGCAATGCATTCGACAGGCTCTTGGGTTGTCGCGACCGGCATGAAAAGCGATGTTTCTGCCTGTTCATCGACGGCCTCGACGAACTCGGAGAGAGCCGCGATGAAGGATACAAACAACTAACCCAGCTGCTCTCAGATTGGACGAAGAAGGCCCAGGGCGATATCAAACTCTGTGTGTCGAGCAGGGAGTTCGATGTGTTTCTGGACAGCTTCTCCTGGCCCCAGGGTATCAGGCTGCAGGACTTGACCCATGGCGATATCCTCATTTTTGTCCGCGAAAGGCTGGAGGGCAATAAGAACTTTCTCGCCCTGGAAAAACCCGAGGGTGGAGGGGAGACCTTGATTTCTCAGGTGACGGAGCGTTCTAGTGGCGTCTTTCTGTGGGTAGCTCTAGTGGTCAAGCTATTGGACAACGCCTGCGATGACGGAGATACGTTTGCGGAGCTGCAGCGCAAAGTCGATTTGACACCTCCGGAGGTCGAAGATCTCTTTCAGCAGCTGTTCGACTCCATTAACAAGTCGGATAGAGATCAATCCGCGCAGACATTCGCCATTGTTCTGACGTTATTGGGAAATAAATACGGTCTGCGGATGTCTCTGCTGAGGTACTCGCTTCTGGACGAATACAATGCCGACCCCGAATTTGCATTAAAGGCTGACTTTGAAGAGCAGCGCTTCTTACATGAGAACGAAAATGAAGTCAAGGTGCGACTCAAACGGGCCCGGCGGCAGCTGTACAAGCGGTGCAAAGGCCTTCTCGAAGTCATCGAGTCTGACGATGACCCATTAGATGATGAAAAGGGAGGTCTTAGAGACAAGCCTCTGGCCAACCGGATCTCTCTTACTCACCGCTCAGTCCAAGAGTTCTTGCTCAGGAATGAGATGGAACAAGAACGATCAGCTCGGCTCCAAGGATTTGACATCTTCGGAGCAATCTACCAAACCTTTGTCGCCGAGCTCGCTCTGCTGCATTTACAGAAATCAGGTTTTGATGACTTTTACTTCTCCCCGGAGTTAGTGGAAATTATTACACTGGTTGCGGAGCTGGGATCAGACTCTGAGAAGTTCATACAGGCACTCTGGAATCTCGAGAGGATACGCAACCGGCGTGTTCACGTTGAAGACCCTTATGCACTTAACTTTACTAAACGACTCGAGTATGGTCCAACGGTGCCTCGCATGGGGGGCAATATCTCAGTTTCACATTGTGCGGCGTATTACGGCCTTCACCAGTACTTCACCAGCGACATGCGACCTTCTTTTGTGGATGGCGGAGCGAACGATGGGAGCCTTGTCCTAACCATCATTGGGGCGCTCGTTGACTCCATCAGCCACAGTGGAAGGAATATAATTCTGAGGTGGATTTTCGAAAAAGGTTGCCGCCCCAACCAGAAGGCACTATCGGACAGTAATAGCAGCCTCTGGTGTGTTTTCCTTTCCCAAATAGGGTACCACAATAGCATGGACTGGGCTGAGCCCATGCAAATCTTCCTCGAGTTCGGCGCATATCGGGATATCACGATATCTGTTTCCAAGAGAAGTGGATTAAGCTCCGACTGGATAATGACAATCCGTAGTCCGCCGCCCGAAGGGACGACGAATATACGCTCTATGTTCCATTTCGTTATCGACGTACCAAATGATGAGATTCTTCAACTCACCGAATCCGGAGGCCGCCAAGCCACATTGAGAGATTTTATAGCCAATTCCGAGGCAGCAAACAAGGAGTCTCTCTTGACTCTGCTTGATGGGGGCACCCTTACCCAGCACAAGGTAGCAGCTCCGGCAGCGGGTTTGGCCGAGTCCGGTCCAAACAGGAAGAAGACAGCACTCATAGAGCCAGCGGAGGCCAAATCTGGGATAGCTGATACATCGAAGGAAGAAGTTTCCCCTCTTAGAGTGGCAATTACGGCCGATCAGGTGACTATCTGGATACGAACAGCGCTAGGAAATCCACTATTGACTTTCACTCTCGGTAGGGACCTCATCATTGACCTACTGCTACTCCGTTTGACTTACCATCTTAGGTATTCTCTTCGCGTATTCTATATCTCGTGTGCTATCGCTAAGCTACTAATGCTGCCGCATGCTGTTGCCTGCAGTATAAGTCATTCTCTAAGCAGATATATCTTGTTTCATGTTGAGGTTTATATAAACGACTATTCGATGAAACGCCTGTCCCCGTCATGCAGATCCTCGAACAGGAACATGTTGCAGGCAACTGCTAATAGCTGCACGAGGGTCCTCTCGCCACTCTTTCCCTCGAATATGTCCAGTGTGTAATTGGTTCTGTACCAATGGTTGTTCTTATTAAGGAACCCTGTCGACAGCACCTCCCGCTTATAGCGCCGGGGGTGCTCGCGATCGCGTCAACTGCTTCTATAGTAAGAGTTTTTTTTTTGTGTATGTGTGTGTGTGTGCGTGTGTGTATGTGTGTATATGTATATATATATATATATATAGCTTAAGAGCCTTCTTATAATTCATAAATAACTTTGGCTCGCTACCAAGCGATCGCGTTAACTACTTCTATAGCGAGAGTTTATATATATATATATATATATATATAGCTTAAGAGCCTTCTTATAATCTATAGTTAACTTTGGCGCTACTAAGCTTAATAATAACTCTTCTTAACAATTATGTGTTAAATATAGAAATAAAAGCTACTTATAGGAATAGTTTATTTATCTCTACTACTTATTAATTAAATTAAATTAAATTCGCTTAGTAATTAGTCTTTATTATTTAAGGTACTAAATCTACTATATTTTTAAGAGCTATTTACTCTTTTAACTATAATTACCCTATTTCTTAAATATAGCAGCCTCTATTTTATAGACTAGAAAAAACGCCTTTTACTAATTAATTTAGTTATCTTTCTTAAGGCCGTAGTAAAGGCTTTTAGGACTATTCTAATAGGAAGGCTAGAGGAGTATAGATAGATCCTTAAGTATATAAAAATATATAATAAAAATATACTAATCTATAGTAAGTCTTATAGAGCTATCTATATTAATTATTTAACCTAGCCCGCTAGAAATCGTAAAGGACTAGTATTTTATAGATAGAGAGGAGGCCTTTATTTAAGCGCTAATTAATAAGTTAAAACGTAGTAAACTTCTCTCTTTTATAGAACTAGCGTATATTAATACTATTTATACGTATTTAGTACTAGAAGACCTACTTTAATAATATTAGTACGGGGAGTATATAGTTTTATTATTATTAACTTCTATTTTAATAGCTTCTATATTAATTACTATATTATAAATTCTTTCGGATTTAGAATTAGTTTTTAGGTAGAAGTAGTAACGGTTTTAAAAAAGATTATTACTATATAAACTAAGTAGCAAGATTAGTATTAACGTTATTAGATATTAAATTAATAAAAGCTTAAGTAATTTAAATAATAAATTTAAGAATAAATTAAATATAAGTTTTAAAGACTTAGTTTTTATATTTCTATATAGCTAAGTAATAGATTTAATAGATATTTATTATATTAATTATTAAACTAACTAAGAGTCTATTAATAAATCTATAAAAGGTTTATTAATAAATATAATAGACCTTTATTATTTTTATTATTTTTATAACCTTCTTTTTTAAATTACTTTATTAGTTTTTTTAAGGTTTATATACTGTTAGAGTAGTACTAAAATATAAATTATAACATTATTTTTTTTAACTAATTTATTATTAAATTACGTATTTTTTTTAAATTTTAATTAGTTAAAACCGATTCTTACTATATATTTATAAGTTTATTATTTTTATTATATGTAAATCTAATGCCTACGCTCTTTATACTAGTCTTAAAATTTATTTAATAGTTAAGTTATCCCCTTTTTTTATAATTGTTACTCTTCTTTTAATACTTTTTATTATATTATACTTTTTAATAATCTAAACGCCTATATATATTATATAAAGTATATTACTGCCTATAAGCTTTATATTAACTTATTTTATATATTTATATATTAATTGAATAAATAGTGTAGCTGTAGTGGCTTAGGGTAACTAAAAGGGGTTTTAAAAAAAGAGGAGTATATATATACCTTTATACTTAATATATTAAAAAAGTTAGGTAAAGCTAGATTAAAAAAGAAATAGCGCTATACTAGTTTATACTAGCGCACTTAGTACGCCCCTCTAAAAAAAATATTAAATTAATAAACTCTAATATAAAAACTCTAGTACGGATACTATATTTAGTAAAAAAGATATATAGGTAGTAATAGCTACTATTACCTATATATCTCTTTATTCTTATAGTTAATATAGTTAAACCTAAATATTTAAATAAAAAAAAATACTTATTAAGATATTATTATTTTTTAAAACTTCTTTTACTTCTCCTATACTTATCTCGGCAGATATTACTTTTATTAAAGTTAACCTTAATACGCTAACTATACTAAATATATAAACTATCTCTACTATATTCTACCTAGACAGTAATATATAATAAGAAGTTTTTTTTAACGCCGCTAAGTATACTACTATTATATATAATATAATTACCTACTAGTTTTATATAATTAGTATTTATTAATACCGGGAAATACTAGATAATAAGGCGTATAGTAATAGAATAAATAGTAATAAAATAAATAAAATTATAATACTAATAATAGTAGAGGTAATAGAATTTTAAAAACTAAAATTAATTAGACTAGCCTACGCGAAGACAGTAGTAATAGAAAAAATAGTAGATATAATACTATACTAGTTATAAAAAATAGAGAAAGAATAATACGTTAATATTAATTTTATAATAGAAATATATAGTCTAGAGTATATAGTATAGCTACGTAAAATACTACTAGGGGTACTAGTAGTAAAAGTAAAAACGTTCTAAGCGTAAAGCCTATAGAGCGACGAGTAAAAAACTTTTATAGAGATACTAGAAGTAGTTAATATTTAAAAGTATTAAGAGGGGCTTATATATATAGGTGTGTTTAGTGCGTAGGCTAGGTAAATAAACTAGTAAATAGGCGTATTTAGTATCGCGTTCTCGTTATAGGTAAAAAAGGAAATATAATTATAAATAAAAAAGTTAACTATTATTAAACGCTATACTACCTATATATAGGCGAAGTAAAAAGTAATAGAAATAAATATAATCTCTATTTTATTTTATAAAAATAAAGTTAAAAAAGTAACTAATAGGTTATAACAGTAGTTATTAGTAAAAACTTATTTTAAATTTTTTTAAATAAGACCTGTAAGAAGTATTAAAAGAAAATAAATAATAATAAAAAATTACTTACTAAAGTATTAGCTCGTTTAATATAAAATAAAATTTTTTTAAAATAGATAGAGTTACGTATATATAAAAAGACTAAATACTTTTTTTTCTAAAATAGAGGCTACTAAGAAAATTAAGCTAGATAATTTAAACTTTTTAGCTATCTTACTTATAATATAAATATTAGTTTATTACCTCTATTATAGTTTACACTAAATATAGTAAATATTTTTATAATTTTTAATTTAGTAAACTCTTAACGTTAAACTCTCTTTTTTTTAAAAATATTTTTTAAATAGCTTTTTATAGTTACTTAAATTAGATTTAAGTTTCGATATACTTTTTAACTTAAAATAGTTTTTCTATTTTACTAAAAATTAATTTAGCTTCTTTTTTTAGTAGTTATATATATTTTTTTTATACTTATTCTTTTTTTTAATTATGTACTAAAAGGTTATTTATACTAGTATTTTTAGGTTAACTAGTTTTAGTAATAATATATAAAATATAAAATATATTTTTATATTCTTTAGTAGTCCTAATTTATAGTTAACTAATTTTTTTTATTTTAAAATAAAAAATAGTCTAACCTTTCCGTAGTCTAGTTATTTAGACCTTTTTTTTATACTTAAATATTTAATTAAAAATATATTTTATTTTTCTTATTTAGCTAAATACGATTTATCTTTTTTTATTTACGTATAAGGTAGCTTACTTTTATATTTTAGTTAAGTTTTTTTTATATAAGTTAGTAGGTCTATTTTATATTTTATACTATATTAATAGCCTTTTTTATTTTTTTATATATAGGAATTATTTAATAATATATATAAATATATCTTTTATAGTTTATATAAAATAGTGTTATTTTTAATACTATAAATTACTTAATATTATATACGATTTGTACTAGTAAAAGTAGTATAACTTAATTATTTTTATTATTATTATATATAGATAAGTAAGTTTTTATAGTTTAGTTTATTTATTTTATTTATTTATTTATTTATAGATAGTATACTATTAATAGTTTTCTTTATATTCTAATTAGTATTATTAGTATTATCTAATAGTTAGATATAAATAGTTTATTTCTATTACTAATAATTATTTTTAGTATACTATAGTATTGTACTAGTTAATTTAAAATTAAAAACTCTAGTTAGACCGCCGTATAATTCTTTTAGTATAGTATTATTTTTATATATTTAGTAAACCTATCTACTATATTAAGTATTATATTATATTTTATATCTATAATAGGGTTTCGTAAAGTTAGTAGTCCTATAATAAAGTTTATTATAATATCTTTCTATAGTTTACTTAATAAATTAATAAGTTATAGTATTTTGTACTAAAAGTACGTTACGTATTTATTTTTTTAATAATCTATATACTTATAAATATATTTTTTTATCTTTTTCCTTATTTTTAAAAAATAGTAATTTTATTAAATTAGTTCTATTATTTATATAACTTTTAGGTGCCTATATAATAGTTTATTATAATATTATTATATAATTATAGTTTAGTATTCTTTTAGTATTTTTTTTATAATTATTATAAATTTATTTAGTTTTATTATAAGTTCTAGCGATTTATTATAGTTTTTTTTTAGTATAGCTATAGTATTAACTACCTTTTTTTTTACTAAATTATTTTTTTTACTAAGTACGTTTACACGTCTATTATTCTTTTATAGAGTATAAATAATTTAGAATTTATATTATTCTAATACTTTTAATTATTTTACTTATTATAGTATTAGTTTCTTAGTAGTTATAAATTAAAATAGATTCTTATAGTTGCTAAAAATTTCTAGTATTAAGTAACTATAAGTCTAAATTCTCTAGTACTTAAGTACTTTTACTATTATATATAACTCTTTATTGTATATATTTTATTACGTTTTTATATTTTTAAACTTATAGAAGTAGTATACTATTAGGTACTATTCTTTATTATATTTTTATTTAGTATATACTTTTATTACTTTATCTAATACGTCTATCTTTATTTTTAATAGCTAATTACTAATAAACGTTATAAGTACTAGTAGCGTAGTATATACTCTTACTAGTATTTTAAACGCCTCTTATTATTCCTTTTTCTATTAGAATAAAATAGTTTTTTTTAGTTAATTTTATTAAAGGATACGTAATTTTTATATATTCTTTAATATATTATTTATTAAATCTATAAAATTCTAAAAGCTCTTGTCTTTATTTTATAGTTATTAGTTATAGCTAATTTTATATTATTTTTATTTTTATTAAACTTATTTTTATTATTTTTATAAAGATAATATATTTTAGATATTTAAGTTCTGTCTTATAAAACTTATATTTTTTTAGCTTTAATTAGAGGTCAGCCTTATTTAGGGCTTATAAAATAATTTTGTTATATTTAATATAGTTCTTATTATTTATTTAAAAAAAAATAAGAATATTGTTTAGGTATACTATAATAAAAATATTAAGGTAGTTTTTTAGTACGTTATTTATAAAGGCCTAAAAGGTAACTAGTGTATTTATAAGTCTAAATAGTATAATTATATATTTAATTAGTTTATATCTAGTTTAAAATATTATTTTCTATTTATTTTCTACTTTAATATATATTAAATAGTAGCCGTCTCTTAGATTAAGTATTATAAATATTTTTTATTTTAGTTAATTAGTCTTATAGTTCTTCTATATTAGGTAGTAGGTAGTAGTTTTTTACTATTATATTATTCAGTTTTTAGTATAAAAATTAGTAGTAATACTACTAGTTATATTAATAGTTATATATAGCCCTTTTTAAAGTATTACTTAAAAAAAAATTTATTTATTAAAGTTTTTTTTATGTCTAGGGATATAGTAGTCTAAAAAAAAATATTTTTTTTAAAAAAAAATAATTTTATAGTTTATTAGTCTTTTTAGGTAGTACTTATTATTCTATTTTTTTTTAAAAAATAAGTAGCTCTACTTTTTATATTTTTTAGAAATTTTATAGATTATTCTCTTTTATACTTTTTTACGCTCTATAATCTAGTAGTCTTTTTTAATATTTACTAAAGTAGATTTATCTTCTATCGATTTTTTTTTAAAAATAATAATTTTTATTACTTTTTTATTTACTATTTTTAATATAAGATACGTAGTCTATACTTATAATATATATTTATAATACTTTAACGAAAGATTTTTTTCTTTTAGTTTATATATAGGTTATACTTTTATAACTATAAAAGTTTTAGTATAATATTATACTTATCTTCTACTAGTATATTAAGGGTAATTTCTTCCTAGTACTAATAGATGTTAAAATTTATTATAGTTTTATACTTAATTTATAATATTTCTAGTATTAGGTTTCTATTTATAATATCGAGTACGTAAGATTAGTTTTTAAACTTTTATTAAATACCTATTTCTTTAATAATTTATTATAATATATAGTTCTTTTACGCTTTTAAGTCTAGTATTACTTTTATCTATTTTCTTTTAAATTTTACTAGAAACTTAATTAGTAAAGTACTATTTAGTATACTTAACTCTTTTATAAACCTTTTAGGTCTACTAGTAGACCCAAAAATAATTTTTTAGAGGCGGTTATTCTTTTAATAGAAAGTTTCTTTATTTTACTAAATTTATATATTTTTTTTACTTAGCCTATTTCTAATATGTTTAAAATATAAATATATCTACTAATATTTTTAGTTATAGCTTTTATTAATAATAATATTAATTACTATATAGTTCCTCTCTATATAGGTAGAAAAACAATTTTCTTACTTATTCTATAAGTATTAATTATAGTTATTAATTAAGTAATTATATTATATTTATCTATATCTTAGTTTATAGGTTAGAAAGTAGTTTTTTTTTATAGTATAATATACGATATATACGTTTACTTTATATAACTATTATTTTAATATAATATATATTAGATTTTAGTAGTTTAGGCTATATTTTAGTTTATAGCCGGGATTTTTACTTAGGTACTTTTAGTAACTAGGTCTATTCTAGTAGATAGTATTTACCTATTTTTAATCTTTTTTAAAAATTATTTTAATTTTTTATAAAGTAGTTATAGTATAGGTAAAGTAAAGTATTATTACTATAGTTATATTTTTATTAGACTAGTTTTATTTCTAGTAGTTTTATACGTTAACTTTTTATTTTTATATTTTTTTTTTTTTAGGTATAGCGTCGGTGCCCTAGGTAGTAAAAAGTTTTTTTAACTATTTTTTTTATCCTTAGGATTTTTCTATAGTCTTAAGTTAAGTAAATTATTTTATACTCTAGTTTCTTTAAGATTAAGCTGACTAATACTATTAGTAATAATCTACTTATTATTTTTAGTATTCTTTTTAGCGCTTAGTATATTTAACTACTATTTAATTTTATTTTTTAATCTATAATTTTTAGTAATATAGTCCGGTTTACTATATAGAAAATAAGTATATTTTATTTAGAGCTATTCTTATAGTTAGGCTTATAAAAGTTAACTTTTCTCTTTATTCCTCTAGTAAGAGTATTAAATTCTATTAGTTAGTACTTATAAGAATTCTTACTTTATTAGCTAGTATACCCTTTATAATAACTAGATTATTTGCTTAGTTTACTATAACTAAACTAATTTTTTCCCTTATACTAAAATACTTAATTTAGCTTATATTATTTTATATTAATTTAAATAAATTTATTATATAACTCTTAGAGGCTAGTAATAGGGGCTCTACTATATAGAAGTTTCTTTTTTATACTTCTCTTAAGTTTTTACTTATATAACATTATTAAGAGTACGTTTTTCTACTTTTGTTATACTATACAGTACTTAAATCTTATAGTGTACTCTAATACTAAATATATTTATTTTAGCCCTTAGATAGCTTGTTTAACTAGTAGTACCTAATTAGTAATTTTAAAAAGTTATTTAAAGTTTTCCCTAAAGGTAAAGTAGTTTTTAATTATTTTATTAATCTAGTTTTTTTTAAAGTTCTTTTCTACTAAATAAGTACTTATATAAAATTAAATCTATTTTATAGCCTTTTTTTATATATACGTAGCGGTAAATAGGATTTTATTTTTTTTTTTATTTTAGATAGAGCGAGGTAAAAATATAAGTCTAATAAAAGTAACTAGTAGTTTAGCTTACTTTAGTTTTTATAACGCGGGTTATATATAGTAGTAAAATTTTTAAAATTACTTATATTAAGAGTATATAAAGTATTATAAATTTTTTTAGATTTAGAGTTAGTTTTTAAGTAGGAGTAGTAATAGTTTTAAGAAAGATTATTACTATATAAACTAAGTAATAAGGTTAGTATTAACGTCGTAAGATATTAAATTAATAAAAGCCTAAATAATCTAAATAATAGATTTAAGAATAAGTTAAGTATAAGTTCTAAAGACTTAGTCCTTATATTTTTAAATAGCTAGATAATAAACTTAATAGATATTTATTACTTTTATTAATAGACTTACTAAAAGTCTATTAATAGATATAATAGACCTTTATTATATCTATTAGTTACGTAACCTTCTTTTTTAAATTATTTTATTAACTCTTTTAAGATCTGTGTACCGTTAGACTAATGCCTAAATATAGGTTATAATAAATAGCTAGTAATAGCAGAGTCTTATTTTTTATATTTTTTAAATTAATTTTAACCTTATTTATATTTAGTAGTATCTTAACTATAGTTTTATATTTATTTTTAATAGTTAATAAAAGCCGTATTTAGCCCTTTATATTTTTTAAATTAATTTAATCTTACCTATATTAAGTAGTGTTTTAACTATAATTTTATACTTATTATTAGTAGCCTATAAAAGCAGTATTTAGCTATTACTATTTTTTAAATTAATTTTAATTTTACCTATATTAAGTAGTAGTTTAACTATAGCTTTATACCTATTACTAGTAGTTTATAATAATAGTATTTAGCTAACTATATTCTTTAAATTAAAATTTATCTAATTAAGAATTATCGTAGCTACTTTAGTAATTTTAAAATATATAAATAAATATAGTTCTATTATTACTTTAAAACTTTTTAACTATAGTTAGACTACTAAAAGTAAAATTTATAAACTAGTATTACTTAAGTTACTATATTTATATTTATCTTCTAATATAAAAATTTTATAACTTTTAAATATAGACTACGAATCTAATAAGTCGGGTAACCTTAGTAGTTCGCGGTATAGTTATATAATAAATTTTATTATAGTTACTTTTTAAAGCTAGAGTTTACATTTTAAAATTTACTTATAAAGATTAAAAATAAAAAATATATTATATAGATTACTATAATAATAAATTTTATATTTAGAAACTAGTCCTTTTATATTTATTTAAAGTATTATTATATTATATAATATACTAAGAAGATAATACGACTTTTTTTATTAATAGTAACTAGTCTAGTATATATCGAAATAATATTTTTAATATTTAGTTTATTTTCTTTATTAAATTCTGCTTACTTAACTTTAATTATAATAGTATACTAAAGTTTTATAATAGTTAGTAGCCTTTTAACTTAAGTAACTTATAATAAAGCTTCCTTTATAAACACTTCTTTATCTAGTAGTTACTCTTTAATTCTTACTATAATATTAGAATATTTACTATTATATAATTTTATACTAGTACGTAACTTCTTTAAAGTATTTTAAATAGCTATTAGAGATCTCTTTTTTTAAATAAATTAAAATAATGTTATATAAGTAAAAACCTACTATAATTAGTAGAATTTTTAAAAAAATATTATAAGAAAGCTATATATAGACTATTAATAGCTTTAATAATTTTAGAGTAAATTTTTTACTACAAATTTAGATTACGTTAAATAAACTATAATAGTTTATTAATATATCCATTTACATATTTTTTAGTATTTTATTTACTAGCGCAGATTTTTAACTATATATTTTATTTAAATCTTTTAATAATATGTAGAATAAATTTTAATATTATAAAAAATTAATTTTATATTTAGTCTAAAGTTATAAAAGTAGCTTTACTTAATAGCTATTATTAACTTAATATTTATCTAGCGTATTAATAAAAATAAAGACTTATAAATATTTAGTAGTTACTAACTAAAAAAGTATTAAAATATTATTTATTAAGGGCTAGATCTTTTTAGATCTATATTAGTTATAGAAGAATCTAATACTCTATAATAATAAAAATTTTATTTAAGTTAGCTACTTTAGTATACTTATAAGTAGATTTTTTAACATTTACTTATTTTACTATTTAAAATTATAGTAGATATATATAATACTAGTACTACTTTTATTTTAAAAGCGTATAAAAAGCTTTTCTATAATAATTAATATAAATATTATCTTTTTAGCGCCTAGTATA
Source organism: Pleoardoris graminearum (assembly GCA_030770415.1). Lineage (NCBI taxonomy): Eukaryota > Fungi > Ascomycota > Dothideomycetes > Pleosporales > Didymosphaeriaceae > Pleoardoris > Pleoardoris graminearum. The sequence continues at coordinate 72,787 of JASEKS010000370.1, forward strand.
CCTAAGTAAAATAGTGTCTACTTTTTAGTTTTTAACTCGCTTTTAAATTTTATTAAGTCTAAAAGTTATTTTTTAGATTTAGCTTACTACTACTTAAGAAAGTTATTTTACGAAAGAGTATAGTTAGTTAGTATTAGTTAATTAATAATAGTTTATTATTTTTTATATTTTTAGTACTATACTAATTTAACTATATTATTTTTAGTAAACTGCCTAGTACGTATAATAATATAAATATTAATATTATTTTAAAAATCGCGAATATTTTTTAGCTCTATAAATAGTTATTTATATACTTTTTTTAATTTACTACTAATACTTATTTACTATAAGCTAAGTACGATATACTTATCTATTTTATATTCTAGCTTATAAAGAGTATATTAGTAACTATTAAAAATATTCTAAAAGTTTATTTTCTCTTAAGAGTTAAATTCTTATTTAAATACTATTACTTTAGTATTAGTAAGAATAATAATAAAAATTTAAAACCTATTTATTAATTATATTAGTATAGCTCTTTTACCTATTAGAATTATATATATATTAAATTTTTAAACCTCTTTTTAGATCGCCCTGAGCTACTATAGCTATAATTTTTTATTTAATTAATATATAAATATATATATATATTAAATATATTACTAAACTAGTTTAGAGCACTAATAAAGATTTTCTTAATTTTATTAGTTAGTTAACTTACTACTAGAAAGTTGCTAATACTAAACCTAAAGCTTATTATAATATTTATTTAAGTACTTTTAGTATAGATAGAGATATTAAAGTATTATTACTAGCCTAATTAAGGCTATTTAGCTGGGCGGAGTACTTAGTATTATATAGTATAGCTAGCTTATACTAGAATAGTTTATAGCTTAGCTAAAGCAGTATAATACGTAAATTATTTTATATTTTAGTTAACTATTTATCTAGTTTAAGTCTTTGTATTATCTAGGCTAATTTAGGTAAAGCAGCTACTAAAAACTATAGAGGTTATATAAATTTAAAGACTTTGCCTAAGTTAGTATAAAATAAAATAATTTTATTTTTACTATTATTTCTAGCTCTATAACTATTAATTATGGGCTAAATACTTACTATAATAGTAAGTCTAGATATTATAATATAATTTTTTACTATAGTACTTAATCTTATAAATTCTTAGTATTAGTTAATTTTTAATATAATATTTAGTAGATCTTTTATATAAATTTAAATAGTTAATGTTACTAGTTATAGTAAATAAATAATTTCAAATCTAGCCTTTAATATTTAACTTTTTAGTATAATAAAAATACTAGTTAATTATACTAAATAGCTATAACCTATAACTTTATTAATACTTACTACTCTTTATATATATTTAATAAAGAAGTCCTTTTTTGACACATTAAGTATAAAGATATATATATACTTCTTCTTTTTTAAAACCCCTTTTAGTCGCCTATACAGCCACTACAGCCACACTCTTTTATTTAATTAATATATAAATATATAATAAAAGAGTCTAGATTATACTATAATAAAATAACTGGTTTTTTATATAATAAGTTTAAAAAATTTTTTATATATAGTATTAGTAGAGCTTTAGCCTTAATTAAATAAATAAAGAAGATTATTTAACGTATAACTAATAAATATAATACTAAGTTCTAAAATTTATATATATATAAGTTATTAGCGTTTTACTTATACTAACTTATATACGTAGACGAGTTTAAATATAATAAGTAAATTAGCTTTAGACGTACTAGCTAGTCTTTACTTAAAATAGTACTAGTTAAAATAACTTATTTTTACTAAAATTATAGATATTAGATTCTACTAGCGTATACTTAAGAGGAAATTCTTCTTTTAAAAGTTTTTTAAAAAATAACTAATAGTACTCTAATTAAAAATTATATTAAATAACTACTTTACTATAATAGACTATATCTAGAGCCCTAATCTATTTTTATTATAAATAATACCTCCTTTTATTATAGTTAGTAAATTAAATAAATATATTATAATACTAGTATTAAGCTATTATGTTTACTGCTATACTTACCTAATTTAAATTTAATTAAGGAGTTCTTTACGCAGCTAAAGGCTTTTATTAAAAAATAGTAATATAAATATATAAATAATCTATATTAAGACTTTAGAGTATTTCTTAAATAGTATATTAGTATTATATATAGTAAATTTTTTTAATATATTAAATATAAAAGTATATATATACTTTTCCTTTTTAAATATATATTTATATAATAATTAAATAAATAGTGTGGCTGTAGTGGCTTAGAGAGACCAAAAGAAATTTTAAAAAAGGAGGAGTATATATATACCTTTATACTTAATGTGTTAAAAAAGTTAGGTAAGGCTAGGTCGAAAAATCTCCTTTTTTAAACTTTTTTTAGTTGCCCTAAGCTACTACAACTATACTTTTTATTTAATTAATATATAAATATATATATAGATAGTAAAAAAGATAGTATAAAGGGGTACTATTAGTATATAGCCGTAACTATAAAGGAGTTTAAAATATAAGAGAATAGAGTAGTACAGTATTATTATAGGGGAATAATATTAAAAAAAAATTTTTTAAAAATTACCTTTTTTAAAGTTATATAACTTGTTAATTAGTAAGCTTAAAAATACGTAAAAAATACTATTTTAAAGAAAAGGACTAGTGTATCTTACCTACCTACTTATGGGCCGCTTACCAAGAGGTTTAGGGATAATTAAAAATTAGTAAAATTAAAACTTTTTTAGGACCCTATTTTAGACTATTATAAGTTTTTATTTAAGGCGTAAAATGGCCTATTTTTATATATATTATAATAGTAAGTATACTATACTAGTATATAAAATATTTTTATATATTAATATATTAATTATATAATTATATATAAAAGTTACTTTTTTACATTTTTAATAATAAACTAGTAAATAATATATTACTATTACTTAGTATAGTACCCCTAAGATTTTATAAGTATTTTATAATAGTTCTATAGTAATAAAATATAATTATTAATAACTTTTTATAATTTTATATTCTAGTATTTAAAAATAGCTTTTAATAGCATTTATACTTTCTAACCTTTATTCTATACCTAAATTAGCCTTCTTATTTTTATTTAGTCTAGATTTTATATAATCCTATATATTTTTTTATATAGGCTAAATTACTTTTATAGGCTATGTAAAAAAAAATTTTTAATTATTCTTAAACTAGTTTAAAACCTGTTATATTTTATAAATAAGGGTATTACCTTATTATAATTACTAATATAAATTACTATTAATATAAAGCTTATAATTATATTATAATATTATAATATATATTTATATTATTATATTAAGAAAAGAAGTAAAAAATCTATTAAGTTTCTTGCCCCTTTTTATCTTCGATATAACTTTAGATATAAAAACTTTTTTTATATAATTTTTACTAGTAAAAGAAATAAATAAATTAAGTATTTTAGTAAATACTAAATTACTTTTACTTTCTAACTAAGTAGCGTTCTAAACTTAGGGAATTAAATTATAACTAATAAAATAATTAATATAATTAATATTAAAAAAATAAAACTATAATTTTAGAATATATTAAAAGTAGTATATCTTAATATATTAATATATTAAAATAACTTAACTTTTAATTAGCTAACAGCTAGTTTTTTTACTAACTCTATTATTACTACTTATTCTATAATACTTCTTTCTAATCTACTCTATTTATATTAGTAATTTTTTAGAATATAATCTTCCTTTTAAAATTATATTTTTAATATTTTTTATATATATTTTTTAGTATATTTTACTCTATTTATTGCGTTTTCTTTATTAATTATTAGGTTTTTTTTTATATTAATAATATAAGCTTTCTCTTTTAAAATTTTTTTTTAATAATTTTTTATAATATATAAACTATTTTCTAATAATTCTGTTTTATTTTCTTATTTAGGACGTTTAGTTAAGTTTTTATTAATAAATCTTTTTTCTCTTTATATTAACTTAGGAACTCTATCCCTCTTAACTTTATTTATATTATTACTATTATTTTTTTTTAATATATTATATAGTACGATATATACTATTAGGAAGTTTTTTAAAGTAAAAATAATTATTAGAATAGAAGTATTTACTTTTAAAAGAAAATAACTTTAAATTTAAGTTTAATTAAATATCGCTCTATATTAAAGAAACAGGAGCCTAGGTTTATAAAATAAAAAAGATATTATTATATATAATACTATTAATAAAATATTACGTAATTAGTTATTATATAAGTAAGAACTAAATTTTAATAAATATATAAATTTATTATTATATAATAAATTCTTACTTAAAATTAGGTCACGTAATCTACGCCGGTCCTAGAATAGTATAGTTAAAATTTTAGTTAAATATATTTACTAACTAAAAGGTTATAGGGACCTAAAAATAGGGCTAATTAAATATTTATATTTAGGTAATTTTAATTTATTATATACGTTAACTAAGCAGTAACTAAAATCCATATTAAAATTTTTATAACCTTTTCTTTAAAACGGTATAATTTACGTATTTTTTAGGCTTAGTAATTAATTTTATATTAATTTTTAAAAATAGTAACTTATTAGATTATTCTTTTCCTAATATTACCCCCCTGTATAGTATAATATAAAAGTTTATTATATTTAAAGTAATTTTAGTAATTAAAGCTTAGTGTTATATAATAATTTATACTATTTAACCTATTTTTTTATATTAGTAATAAATCGTTTTATTACTCCCCATTTTACTTTATCTTTAATAAAAAAAACTAGAGTCTTAGTTTTTATAGACTTACTTAATATTTAAACTATTATTTACTATTAAGTTATACGTTTTATAAATATCTCTTTTTTTTATTTTATTAATAACTCTAAACTACTACTATTTCTTTAAAATATAACTACTATATCTAATAGTTTTAAAATATTAAAATTAACTATTTTAAATAAAATAACTATAGTAGTTACTGTTAAATTACTTAAACTAGCTAAAGGTAATTAATAAGAAGAGGAGGGTAGCACGTTTATAATATTTATAGGAGAATAAAAAGTAAGGGCGCTAAGTAATTACTAAGATTACTTTTTTAGCTATTTTTATTCTTTAATATAAAATTACTCTTTTATATACTTCGTAATATTACTTTAGTACTATAAAGTATTCTTTTACTTAATAAACTATCTAAGAGCCTTTATATATTATATTTATAGCTTATAATACTTCTTTTTAATAAAATTATATTAGTAATAAGGGCCTTAATTATAGGGCAGACCTAGGTACTATATTATAGTATAAACTTTCTTTTAAGTAAAAGACTAATAGTTTTTTTAATCTATACCCGGCTACGAACTTATATCTAATTTATTAAATATATACTAGATAGTAGAAGAGTTTTATTTATTTTTTATTTTTACGTATAGGCCGAAAATTAGTAAAAGTTTATATAGTTAAAAAAAATTTATTTAAAGTACCTTACTATATTAAAAAAGCTAACTCTACTTAATAAGTTATTTTTAAATAATTAACTAGTCTATATTAATATTATTAAACTATTTAATAAAATTACACTTACTACGATCTATTACTAATATAATAACGTTAGTATTTTTATAATAAATATATTTATTTTAAGCTACTTTCTTTTAAAAGAGCTTATCTAGCTTAGGTTTTAAGAATATATACTAGTATATACTTAGTATTAATATAAGATTTTTTTAGCCTTTTTTAATAGTATTCTATTATTTATTAATACTTTCTATTTAATTAAGTAGTATAGATAGATTAACTTATTTTTATTATAATTATTATACTCGTTCTATTTAGCTAGTTAAAGAAACTAGAGCTTTTAGAGTTATATTTACTAAGAGATATTATATAGTAAAGACTAGATAGCTAGAGGCTCTTACTAGTTTATTATATTATTATTAAGTTATAGCTCAGATTTATTAGTCTAGCTAATAGAGTTAGTTAAAATAGGATCTTAGTAGTAAAAAGGGCTCGTTATTATAGGTACGTAAAGTAATAGTAGCGTTTAGAAAATAAAGTTTAAACTTTAGTAGTAAAAAAGAGTAGTTTTATAAAGGGCCGATATAGCTTACTATAGACCTAAATATAGAATACTTTATAACTTAACCTAAATATAGCTAATTTATAGTCTAAGCCTTATATAACGTAATTAAAAATATTTATAAATTATACGAATATTCCTATAAAACGCTAATATAAAATAAGAGACCTCTTTTATTAAGAGGTCTATACTATAAAAATAACTTAAAGTATAAAACTAGAAACCGATTTTACTTATAACTATAACTTATATAGAAACTATAGCTAATATTATTATATATATAAAAATTAAACTATAAAAAGTTAAAGTTTTTCTTATTTATTTTAGTATAGAGAGTATTTATTAAAAATTAACTACTAAACTAAAAATATAAATCTATACTAAGTTATATTATATAGTAGTTTATATACTAACGGTATTTTAGTCTGTAAAAAGGAATATTTCTAAAATATATTAAATGTTTATTAGAGCTAGTCTAAAGTAAGTATAATATATATTAAAGTACTAGCGGAAGAAAGTTAATAGTATATAAAATTTAAAAGTTAAACTTATATACTATTATAATAGTAACTAATAAGTAACTTTTTTACTTAAGTAAGCTAATATAAAGATACTTAAAGTAGTCTAGCGTAATTACTAAATTAGACTAACTAGGGGCTTATATAGGAACTTAATTATCTGCTCTCTAATAAACTATTTCGGGTACTAGATATTTATAGTATAGATTTCTTAATTTACGGCCCCTTAAGTACTTTTAAAAAGAATAGTAGTTTAAAAATATAAAAAATAATATATAATATAGTTAAACTATTTAAGCTACTATAAGAACTTTTTAATTAGATACTTTAATATACTTTACTAGTTTTAGCTACTAATGTAACTCTAAACTTTAGTTTTAAATTATAAAAAAATAATAAACTATTTATAGTTTTATACTATATAATTTTTAAAATAGATTAGTAGCTTATTAAAATAATAAAAGAACTAGGTACTAATTTAGTCCTTATTAGTACTAATTTTAAAAAATTTTACTTTTTTAGTAAGCTAAAGAAACCTAAAAGCTATTCTATAGTACTTTACTTAAGTAATATAAGTAAAAAGGTTAAATACTATAAAGAACTTTTTTTCTAAAGCCTATAAAAAGAGTATATATATAATTAAAAAAACGAGTGATTAAATTTCTATATAGAATTATATTAAATATTTTTAAACTTTTATATACGTATAGTAGGTTTCTTTAGCTAAATAAAAGAAGCCTAAAATAAGTTTTTATATTTTATAATAGGTAACTGTAATTATAATACTAATTTTTTTAAAATAAATAAATAAAAATCTTTACGTACTATAGATTATAAAAATAGAAAAAATTATTTTTATACTAAAGACTTTTGTTTTAGGTTATACTTTTAACCTCTTTTAGTTTAATAAAAAGATATAATTTTTTTATAGGGCTAGTAAAAGGCCGCTATAGGCAACTATTTAAAAAGATAGTATTTATAGTCCTATTACTTCTTTTAAATATATTTAAAATCCTATTACTATATTTAGATATTAGTAGTATAATTAGATTAAGGTATAATACTATTTTTTCTAATTTTTTACGAGTTATAATTTAGAATTTATTTAATCTAGCCTTATCTAACTTTTTCGATATATTAAGTATAAAGGTATATATACACTTCTTCTTTTTTAAAATCTCTTTTAGTTGCTCTGAGCTCCTATAGCTATACTATTTATTTAATTTATATATAAATAAATATATAATTTAGAATAATTTTTAAAATTAAAATTAGTTCTATTTTTATTAATTATTTCTTTTTAATCTATTACAATAATCTTATATAAAGTATTTACTAATATCTAGTCCTTTTATAAAATAGTTTTAAATATACTTTATTTTTATAATATTATAAAAGTCTTAGTATATCTAGAAAATATATATAAATATTTTAAATAATATTTTCCTGGACAGATTACAGATAAATATACTATTTAATATAAATATATATATATATATATCTTTAGTATAGATCTACGAATCTTAAATATATAATTATAATATTTATTATAAAGTATCTTTTAATACTATAGTAAATTACGTACTTAGATTAATTAGGTCTAACTAATTATATAAAATAGGGTAATAACACTTTTACTTATAGATAGAATAAAATTATATTATAGTTATATTTAAGATAAAGCCGGTTTTACTAATAATTACGTTTTAATAGTCTCTTTTATAATATTTTTTTAATTAATTAAATTACTACTATTACTATTATTTTACTATAATTAACTTAGCTATATTTTTTTATAAAAATTATTATATAAAAAATAGAAGTAATAATTAAATAATAATTTTTTAACTTTATAAAAAATACTTAATAAGAGATACCCTTTACTCTTTTTTTTTTTTTAAATAAAGCTACGCTTTTAGCGTAGTACTTATATTTTTTAAAAAAAAAATAATTACTAGCTACTATAGGGGTTCCTGTAAAATAGCTCTATAATATTTAAAATATAATAATAGGAGACGCAGCGCGTAGTTATATATTAATAAATATACTAAAAACGACTTAGTTATAATAAGTTAAAATAGTAATATATAAGTAAGTGTTATCTTTTAATCTAGTACGCGGCGTCTATTTATAAAAAAAAAAATTACTATAGTAATAACTTTTTACTATTACTAGTATATTATAGAGTATTAATATATACTAGCGTTCCCGCTACTATATATATATATATATATATATAAAATAATAGAAAAAATATAACTAGTAGTTTACTACGCTAGGTAGCTATATTAGATTTCTTTATAAATATTACTATATATATTATATATATTATATATACTATATATTATATATTATATTATAATATAGCCGAATAGCTATATAAAAGTAATAAATATAATATCTAATCTTTTTTAACACATTAAGTATAAAGGTATATATATACTCCTCCTTTTTTAAAACCTCTTTTAGTCGCTCCGAGCTACTACAGCTACACTATTTATTTAATTAATATATAAATATATATAATATCTAATATTTTACTAAGTATATCTATATACTAAAAAAAAACTCTTTTACTAATAATTTTTAAAAAGCTTTAGAATACTATAGTAAGTCTTAAATAATTTAAGTAATTAGGTAGTATAAAATAAATAGTAAAGATAATACTTTTAAATTATAATTTTATAATTAAAATAGGTAAGTATATACTATATCTATATAAGTATAGTAATAGTAATTATTACTATCCTACGTAGTAGATAAAGGCTATATTATTAATACTAACTTAAAATACGTCCTTAAATAAAAGAAATAGTTTTTAACTATACTAGATAACTAGAATAACCCTAACTATATAGAGTTTAAAAATAAAATATTATAATATATAATAATAATAACTCCGATACGATAGCTGCGGAACGTAAATAAGCTAGTAAAAAAAATATTAGTAATAATACCTTAAAGGCTAGCTTAAAGATAAGAAAATAAAGCTATATATAAGACAGTAATTAATAATAACGGATAAATAAAGTAGATAATAAATAAGTATAAAAAAAAGAGGAAGAGTATTATAAAATACTTATAAGTATAGGTAAGATAATATATAACGGTTTAAGTATAAAAGAAATAAGTAATTAGTACTAAAAAAAATAAAAAAAATCTTTTTCTTATTATAAATCTATTAATAAGTACTATTATAACCTATTAGACCCGATTATTACGGTTAAGCCCGGTACCCTTTACCTATCTAAATAAATAATAATACTATTATTTAATATTTTATATCTAGTAGACAGAATATATAGGACACTTATTTTATTATTAAAAAATATATTATTTATTTTTTTTAATATATAATAAATACCGGACAGAGAATAATAAATTATATATATTATATTAGGTAATAAAAAAACTTTTAAATTTTTAAATATTACTCTAGCGCTTTTAGTTTTAAAAAAATATAGAAAAAAATACTATATTACTAGATAATTTACTATAGTAGATTTAATATATAAATAATAAGCTTTAAAATTATTAAGCCAAAGGCCTTAACGTAGGTTATTTAATCTAAAAGTTATATAGTCTAAAGTATATATTATAACGTTATAAATTACTTTAGTAAAATTAGCGATTTATTTTAATATTTATCTACTTAATATATTATTACTAATAATAACTTATACTATACTATCCATAGTAACCCTATTTCTTATAAAAATAATTAATAGTAAAACCTATACTCTAAAGTTTAATATAAAAGATATAATATAATTATTATAAAAAATATAATAAAAGTAAAGCCCTATATAGTATAACTATATAGTTTTTAAAATATAAATAATAAAAAAGTACTATATCTAATTATCTATAATACTTATCTAAATAAAAAATTAAGTTATTTAGCTTAAACTACCTAAAATACTACTTTTTAATATATGTCTTTACTTTTTAAAATTAGTAGAAGTCTCGAAATTACTCTATTTTATAAATATAAAAATAAATTATTTATTTATAATTATAGTAGAGACTTTTTTAATATAATAGTAAGCTATAGTATAAATTCTAGCATAGGTTCTAGTATTAGTAATATATTTTAATTATAATTTTATACTAGCTTATATTTTACTAGAGTACTCGAAACACGATAAAAATTAATTAAAACCTTAATTATATTAATTTAGTAATTAAATTTTCCTTATAGTATAAGATTTTAAAAATATTTATATAATAGTTAGGCAGCGCGTTTTTATTTTAAGCTATATTTAATTAGTTTTAGTTTCTACTCTACCTTATTTAGATTAAGAATAGATAAACTAAGTTATTTTTTTATATTTTTAGTTTTAATTATATTAAAAAACTTAGCTTATAATTTAAGTAGCTTTTCTCTTTTTATTCTTTTCTTAGTATATTTTAAATTTAAGTCCGTCTACTTATATAAGTTATAGATGTTATTTTTAACTACTTCCGCTCTTTTAAGAGTTTTATATATTTATTATACTTTTTTTAAAAAAAACTATTATACCGTTCTTAAAGCTCTATAATTAGTTAATATATTTTAAGTAGATTAATCTTTAAATTAGTAAACTAAGTAAAAGCCCGAAGATTAATATTATAACTTATAAAAGTTATAGATTTAAAAAAGGCGTTTATAAAAAAAAAATTTAAAAAAAGAAGTCTATATATTATATTAAATACGTTTATAAATACAACTTTAAAAGATTTTAGTATTTTAATAATCTATTACTTATTATAAATAGACTTAAGTTATAATAGTATTAACTACTTTATATATATATATATATATAATAAAGTTGCTATTAGTAACTACCTAATTAGAAAGAAAAGTGCTATATATACTATAGAACCTAATAATCGACTCTTAAAGGTATTACGCTAAGTTTAATTAAAAAAATAATACTAAAATAGGTATATAATAACTACTTAATAGTGCTTAACAGTATTATAGTTTAGTATAGTTTATTACTTTATATAATAACTTATACTAGCGTTTTTACGATTATAAATTAATACTAAGTAAGTATTTAAAAAAAAATTATATTATAATTATAATATATATTACAGCGTCTAAAATACTATTTACTACTAGTAGTATACTACTACTTTATAACTAAAATACGCACTCTTAGTATATTAAAATATAAAATTTTAGTAAAATATATATATTAAACTTACTTTAGCCTATACTATAAATTATAATATATACTTTAAGTTTTTAAATTAAATTAAATAAATAATAAACGTAAAGTAATAAGTATATCTAATATAGCTCCTATACTATTATTTATTTTTATAGGTAATCCGTAAAAGTCTATATTTAAATAAAATTATTTTATTAATATAGGCGTAGATTTTACTATATATAAAAAGAAACTATAATATTTTATAAAAAAGCTAAAAATCTACTATTTAGGGCTGCCGCTAAATAAAAATTAATATTAAAACTATTATAACTATACTACTATACTAAGTAATTAATAAATAAAAGTAAGTTACTTACTATTAATAATAATACTAATACTAATAACTATAAGGTGCTAAAGTAAAGAGATAGTATAGATTTTTAGTAAGTAACTAAATATATTAAAAGCTATAGTCTATAGCGTAAAAGACGTATATAATCCTAATTAAAATAATATAAAATAAAAATTACTAGTATATAAAAAAGCGCTATAGCTTAATATAATAGAGAATATTTAAAAGTAAGTAAAAAGGAGTGTCTAAAGAGAGAATAATAGATAACTAGTATTTCTTTATATTTATCTATAGAAGCTATATTAACTTTATATATACTACGTTCTTACTTAATATAAAGGTAAATAAAAATAGAGGCGCTATAATCTAAAGCCTATTAAATATAGGATTTTTTAAATTTTATAATTAGTAGAGTAATAACTTAAATAACTTATTAAATAGTAGTAGTAATAACAGCGGGGTAATAACTATAAAATAAAAATAAAGTATTTATAGGTTATTATTTTAAGTAAAACTATAAGTAAAACTATAGGCCGTATATAGCGCGTTTAAAATAGTAAGTATAGTAGCTTTCTCTCTTTTCTATAAATACTATATAACGTTTAGAAATTTTTCTAATATAATTAAAATAAAACTTTTTATTTTTTTTTATTATATTTACTATATTAGTATTTTAGTGTTTAATAATTAGTTTACTAAGTAATCTCTAGCGTATAGTATAGGCTTTTACTAATAGTAATAACTAACTAAATTATATTAAAGACTACCTTAACTTCTATATTTACGTAGTATAATAGGCTAGCCTATTTAATAGACTAGATTCTTTAATTAATATTTTTATTTTTAATTTTATTCTAATACGCCTCTTTTTATTTAAAATAAATATAATTTTTAGTTTTAATAATACCTATAAAAACGTTAAAGTCTATTTCTAATTATATAATAATATAGTAGGCTTTATAGTATAATAATATAAAAAGGGTAAAACTTTTTTATTTAAAGTAGAGAATAGCAACGGCAGTAGTAGTAGTAATAGTAGTAATAGTAGTAATAGTAGTAATAGTAGTAATAGTAGTAATAGTAGTAATAGTAGTAATAGTAGTAATAGTAGTAATAGTAGTAATAGTAGTAATAGTAGTAATAGTAGTAAT
>JASEKS010000371.1:0-84595 GCA_030770415.1 Pleoardoris graminearum
ACTAAGTTATAATATTAAATAGAAAATCTAAATATTTAAAATAATTTATTTACTAAAAAACTTAATACATATAGTAATAAATAGTAAAAAAAAATAATTAAAAAAAAAAATATAAAAAAAAATTTTTAAAAAATTATAATTAAAAAAAAAAAAAAAAAAGAAAAAATAATAAAAAAAAATTTTTTAAAATATTATATATAAAAAAAAAAAAAAAAAAAAAAAAAAAAAATTTTTTTTTTTTTTTTATTAATTCCTAAACCCCTCTAAATAAAAAAAAAAAAAAAAAAAAAAAAAAAAAAAAAAAAAAGATAAAAAAAATTTAAATATAATACTTATACTAAACTCCGCGCAACTACTATATATAAAACTTATATATATTACCCTAAAATCCTACTAACGTATAATACTTTATAAATAGTAAAAGTCTAGTATTATTATTATATTTTTATATATATAACTGCGGCTTTAAAACTCTACGTAATTATATTAAAATTATATAAAAGTAGCCTTTACAGTAAATAATTTTTATAATAAAAAAAATTAAGTTAGTATTATTAAGCAGAATAATATTTATATTATATAAGGATAGCTAGTATACTATATACTTATTAGTCTATAAAATATTACCGTATAGATTTTTTTAATCTAGCCTTACCTAACTTTTTCGACACTAAGTATAAAGGTATATATATACTCCTCCTTTTTCAAAACCCCTTTTAGTCGCTTACATAGCCACTACAGCCACACCCTTTTATTTAATTAATATACAAATATATATATATTACCGTATAAAAAGAATTATATAGGGATATATATATATATTAATATAAAAAGCTAAAAAGAAGGCCCTATTAGCTATAGTCCTAGTAGGAATAGTAATCTAAATATAATTACTAAGTATAAGAGCCTATATAAAAATAAAGCTAAATATAACTATAACTTATTACAGCTACTACTACTACTAACTATATAAAACTAGAACTATTTTAAAAGTTTTATTAGAGGTTAGCTCTGTATAAAAAAAAATATCTAAAAAGTTAAAAAAAAAAAATTAATGTTTAATACTGTACGGAGATAATTATAAAAAAAATATAAAAAAAAATATTATAGAAAGAAAAAGTTTTCTTTTATATATTACTATCCCGTATAGCTTTAGACCAGTCCTTTTTAATTATTTTATAATAACTCCTTACTTCTATTTACTATAATTTTACTCTTTATCTTTATATAATATATAAAATTATTAACTCTTTATTTTAGTTTACTGTAATTTTAATTAATAAGTAGTAGTATACTATACTATTTTATTTTTTATTATTATATAACGCGCGAACAACAGACCATAATTTAGTTATATAAAAATATATTAAGATAGAGGGATACTTATATAAAAAAAGAAACTAATTATTTATATATAGAAAGAGATATAAGAGAATAGAATATTTATATAGTATTACTATAAAAAAAAATTACTAGTATATATAAAGTAGTTAATCTAAATAGATTCGCTAGTAATGTAGAGTATATAAATTATATAATTATAATTATATAATTATATAATGTATACTAGTAAGTAAAACCCCTATCTAGCTATTATATAGATAGTAGAGAGGAGGAAGAAGATAAAATTAAAATATAACTATTATTATCTATTATTTTATACTATTTCCTACTTACTATAATATTATAGGCGACTATTACTCTGCACGAGTAGAGTATAGTTATTCTAATAATAATAGTATATTAATTTATAGAGAAAGTAAGAAAACTTTTAAATATTATAATATAAAAATATTTATTTAAGTTATAGTAATTTCCTTTTAAAACTAAATAGCGTATTAGTTTTACTATTTTACTTTTTATTAATACTTTTTATGCTCTTTATTTTTTTTAAACTACTTTTTCTTACGGAGCGTAATTATAGACTAAAAAATAATATTAAGTAATTTACTAGAAGTTAAAGAACTAGATTCTATTAGCTCCTTACTAACCTTAATAAGTTTATAATACTTAAAATACTATTTACTCTTAATTATATTTAAGTTATAGACTATAGTAATATAAGAGGGATTAAAAAACTATTAAATAAAAATTAATAAAGTTTTTAAGAGTTAGAATTAGAGCTTAGAAATTTATATAAACTCTAAAAAATAGAAATTAAAAAGAGTATTATAGCTTACTATAGTTACAGCGGTAGTAATATAAATAATTAACTTATAATACTTATAATAGTTAGAAAGCTTAAAAAGCTATTTTAAGAAATAAAATTAGATAAAAGAGCGTAAAAATAGTATAGATAGTATAAAAAAGCGTAGAAATAATAGTTAGAAATATAAAAAAAATAAAAATTATGTTAAAAAAATTAGTAAAAAAATTATATAAACGCAATTTATACTATTAACTCTAATATATTTACTATAATTAGTCTTTTAGTTTAAAACTTTATTACCTAGTAACGCTACCCGCCGAAATTTTACTCTAAAAAGCTTTTTTTAAAATTAATTCTATAGCTACTATAAGCTTAAAAGAATTAATTTTAAATTATTTAAATAGTTAAACTATTTCTGCTAGCTTAACTAGGGGGTATATTATAGTAAAATACTTTAGAGCTTATATTACTTACTTATAAAACTCTTTAAAATAGAGTAATTTTTTTTTTTACGTATATATAATATAGCTCTTTAGTACTTTCTTTTATAAAAGTAGTCCCTATTCTTTAATTTTAAATTTTAGTAATTTTTAGTTCGTTTTCCCTCTACAGTATTTATAATAAAAATATATATAACTTTAATAAAACTAACTTTTTAATAGATAAAATATTATTTAGCTAGTTATTACTAATTCTAAGAAATTCTTTTAACCTAAGACTATTTAACCTAGTAATTATAAATAAATTATTATAATTTATGGAATTAGTGTTACTAAATAAGTAATTTTACTTTTTATTATTTTTACTAACTAGTACTACCTATCTAGTTAGTATAAGATTAATAATATAATATATAATTAGGTAATTAGCCTAAGTAATAATAGTTAGACTATAAATAAGTTTACTTCTAAATAGCTAAAGTACTTTATTAAGTATATAAAAGATTAAATATAAAGGTATACACATACTCCTCCTTTTTTAAAATTTTTATTAGTTATTCTAAGCTACTATAGCCACACTATTTATTCGATTAATATATAAATATAAAGATGAAAAATAGGCGAGTATTAGCTCTTACTTTTTAATAGCGATAAGAGCTACTATTTAATTAGACTTAATTTGCTTTATAAAAATAGTAGTATTATTATTTTTTATATATTTTTATATTTATTTTACCTATTTTAGTTTTTTAATATAAGCTACTCCTCGCTATTAAAGCGTACGTATAGTAATTACTATAATTACCTAATTTATAATAGTATTAACTATATTATTAAACTTAAATATTTACTTACCTTCTACGCTACATATAAAAATTTAATTATAAAAGAAAATATCTATACTAGTTTTTAAGGCGCTAGCCTAGTTCTATATAATCTAAAGGTAGTAATAAATAAATTTAATATTAAATTTTATTATGTGAAGAGAGGTAATGTGTAGCGTCGAGACACTAGTCCAAAAAAGGTATAGGCTAAAAAAAGTTATTCCTCCAGATACAGTTAAAAATAAGCGTATATAAGAACAGTAAAAAATGTTATATTAAATTTTATATACTAACGCCGCCTACCTTAAAAATTATTTTTAAAAAAAAACTAAAATACTAAGTAACACGTATTAGATAAGGGCTTAATTAATTCTAATTTACGATTATATTTAAAGATATTAAAATTTATTATTTACTTTTATTATTACTACTCTTAATTCGCTTTAAAAGGGCACTAAAAAAGATAGTCTATAAATTAGTACTAATACGTAATTAGATTACTAGTTTTAAGTAAGCTGACTAAATAGTAATAACGTGTAAAATATATAAAAAGAAGTATATTTAAAAATAAAAAACGTTTATAAAAAAAAGAATAATATTACTTTAAAGGAAGTTAAGTAATAGATTAAAAGGGAAACACGTTAAAGAAAAACTTAATTAGATACTAGCTATTAGGCTTTAGCACGCTATACTAAGTATAAAAAACTAATTATAAATTATATATATATAGAAAGTAAGCTCTAATTAGTAATTAATAATATATAACCACTATATTATTCTGTCTTATTGCGTTATTAAAATATATTAGTATAAAATATATACAGTAAAAAGTTAAAAAGTAGTCTACTTACCTAGTCCGCTTACTTACTAATTAGATTATTCTTTTCCTACTAGCTTTTTTATATTTTATAGTTATACTACTATTAGAGTAATTATTACTATTTTAGTCCTAAAGCTAGCGTAGTTAAAGTTATTTTAATTATTTAGTAATACTATTATATATATTTATATATTAATTAAATAAAACGTGTGGCTGTAGTGGGTCGGAGCAACTAAAAGGGGTTTTAAAATTTAGTAAAACTATATACTATTACTTTTAGTTATAGATATAGTTTAGATTATTATTTATAATAAAATTTTTAATATTTTTAGAGTTCTATACTATTATAATTATATAGATTAGTAATAATTACTATTACTATAGCTATAGCTATAATTATATAAATATAGTATATACTTACCTATTTTTAATATATAGATATAATATATAGTTATTAAATTTACTATTTATTTTATACTACTTAACTATCTATAAAGATAAGTAAATCTTTTTAGTATAATTAGTTTTAGTTATAACTACTAGCCTACGTAGTTATTATTTTAATTTAATTTAAAGGTAAGTCGCTTTAGAAGACCTCTAATTTAAATCTATATATATATTAAAAGATTTAAAACTAGACCTATACAGCTCCTAAAAATAAGCAAGGAACCTCTTTAAAAAACTTATTACTTATTAAAATTCTATTAGACTTCGAGTTAGTTCTTAGGCAGGAGTAGTAATAATTAGTTTAGAAAAGGTTATTACTATATAAACTAAGTAATAGGAATTAGTATTAATATTATAAGATATTAAATTAATAAATAAAGACATGTATATACTCCTCCTTTTTTAAAATCCCGATTAGTCGCCTCGAGCCACTACAGCCATACTATTTGTTCGATTAATATACAAATATATATATATATTAAATTAATAAAAGCCTAAATAATCTAAATAATAGATTAAGAATAGGTTAAATATATATTTTAATTACTTAGCCCTTATATTCTTATATAAATATTATAATAGATTTAATAAATATTTATTATATTTATTAATAGATCTACTAAAAGTTTATTAATAAATATACTAAGAGTTTATTAAGTAATATAATATATCTTTATTATATTTATTAGTTACGTAACCACCTTATCTTAGTATTTTTATTAGCTTTTTAGAAGGTTTTATATATTATAGCTTAGTATCTAAATAGAGATTATAATATTATTCCTCTTTTTTAATTAATTTATTCTTAAAGTACGTATTTTATTAGGTCTTAATTAGTTAAAGCTAGTTTTTATTCCGCTCTTATAGCCTTACTATTTTTATTATATTTAGATTTAAAGCTTCCGTCCTCTATACTAGCCTTAAAATTTATTATAATAATTAAATTACCCTTTTTTCTATAATTACTATTCTTTCTAAAATACTTTTTATTATATTATATTCTTTAATAATCTAAACGCCTATATATATTACTTAAAATATATTACTACTTATAAGCTCTATATAAACTTATTTTAGACTTCCTTAGATAAGACTTATAAAAAGTATTAAAAAAAAGTAGATAAAAATTAAAAATTACCTACTAAAGTATTAGCTTATCTAATATAAAATAAAAAAAAATATTAAAATAAGTAGAGCTATATACTTATAAAAAGACTAAACACTTTCTTGTTAAAATAGAGGCTATTAGGGAAACTAAATCTAATAATTATAAACTATTTAGCTATCCCGCTTATAATATAAATATTAGTTTATTACTCTTACTATAGTCTATTCTAAATATAGTAAATATCTATATAATTTTTTATTTAACTAATTTTTTATAGTATATTTTTTTTTAAATATTTTTTAATTAGCTCTTTATAGTTACTTAGGCTATACTTAGACTTTTATATATTCTGTAACTGTAGGTAGTCCTATTACTTAATTAGAAACTATTTTACATTTCTTTTTTAATTATTATATATATTTTTTTATTTTATACTCGCCGTCTTTTTTATTTATATAATATAAAGTTATTTAAATAAGTATTTCTAAATTAGTTAGTTTTAGTGGTAATATATAAAATACTAAATATATTTTAGTATTTTAATATAGTTCTAATTTATAGTTAACTAAACTCTTTTACTTAGTAAATAAATATAGTTTAACTTTAATCTAGTTTAATTTTTTATATATTTTTTTTATTTTTAAGTTTTTTAATTAAAAGGTAGACTTTATTTTTTTATAGCTAAACTACTATTTTTTTTTAAGTTTATATATTAAGTAACTTATTTTTATATCTTTGCTCTACTGTTTTTATATAAGTTAATAGGTTTACTTTATATTATATACTATTATAATAGCCACTCCCAAACAGGAGTATACAAGACTTATTTATTCTTTTATATTTTATTTTTATTACGTTTTACCCCGCCTACTAATATTATAAACTAATAATATTATTATAGACTTATTATATAATTTAAAGTAATATTTTTTATCTAATTCTATATAAGATTTTATATTACCTATTAAACTTTCCACTAAAATAATAATACTATAAAGGTTTATTAAAATAAATTACGTATACACCTAACTTATCTAGTAGTTTTATAAAATAAAAGAAATTATATTTACTATTATTAGCACCTACACCGCCTATAGGTAAGAAAAAAAAACCTACCGCCTAGTTAGTAATACCTACTAATTAACAATAAAAGCGTATTTAGTATTACCTAATCCTATAGTAATATATTACTTAATTAAAAGTATTTTAAATCCTAAGCGCGTACTCCTAGATATATATTATTTTATTTATCTAGTTTTAACGTTATTTAAGACTTACTATAAGTTTTTTATATTATTTACTTTTTTTTACTTTTTATATATACGTTATAGTCTCCGTCTAAATAAAAAATTCTTCTTTATACTTTAGTTCTTTTAGTAGTATACGCTAAGTGCGTAGCTAAACGTATAAAAAGTAATATACTTTTACTCTTTAGTTTAACTAATAGCTATTTTAGGTACTATCTTAATAAGTTATTTATAAAAGAATTTATTAATTACTAAAATATTATAAACTACTTTTAGAGCTAGAGTTATAGTATTACTATATAGTTTTTATATAATTTTATTAATAAAGGACGCGTCTATAATAAAGACAGGTAATAAGTTTTTATTAGTAGCTTAAAGTATAACAGCGGTAATAGTAATAAAAATAACTTAAAAAGAACTAAATAAATATTTAGTAGAACTTTAAGAAGTAAAAAATAATATAGTATAGAGTATAAGCAGATAGCCGGATATATTTTAAATGCTAAATATTTTATTATAAGTACTAGGTAACTAACTAACAATTCTATCGGTCCTAATATTTATATATTTAGTAATACCTAATTATCTTATATATAATTATAAATAGTAATTACTAATAATCTTTAAAATAATTACGAGTAGTTACTAATTTATAAATAAAAATTAAAGTATAAGTATTACTATATTTAGTAAAGCACTATAACCCTTACTAAAAGAAAGAAGTATAACTTTTAAAAGTTTAAAATTTATATTACTTATATATAGCCTCGTTATACATACGCTATTTAGTATTTATTAAATTTTTATTATTATATTGTACCGCGACTTTATAAAGCTCGCGAAGTATATTAATTAATTATTATAATAGCCTTTTCCGTTTTCTAATAAGTAAAAATTATTTAATAAAATAAGTATAAATATTTTATATAGTTTACGTAAAACGGTATTATTTTTATTACTAAACATTACTTATTCTTATACGTTATTTATATTAATAGTAGTAATAATACTTAATTATTTTTTTATTATAGTATACACGAAAATATATTTTTATAATTTAGATTATTTAATTTATTTATTTATCTATTTACGGGTAATAAGCTATTAATAGCTTTCTTTTTATTTTAATAAGTACTATTAACGTTATTTAATAATATAATATAAATAATGTATTTCTATTACTTATAATTATTTATAGTATTTTATAGTATTATATTAATCTATTAAGTACTAGAAATTTTAGTTACTCTATGGTATATTTTTTTTAATATAATACTATTTTTATATATTTAGTAAATTAATTTACTATATTAAGTATTATAATATACCTTATACTTCTAGCTGGGTTTTTTAATATTAGTAGGTCTATAATAAAGTCTATTATAACGTTTTTCTATAGTATAGTAAATACTAATAATAGTTATAATTTACTATATTTAATGTATATTACGTATTTATTCTTTTAATATTTTATATACCTATAAATATATATTTCTACTTTTTCTTTTATTTTTAAAAATTAGTAGTTCTATTAAATTAATTTTATTATTTAAATAACTCCTAAATATTTATATAGTAATTTATTATATTATTATTTTATAATTATTATTTAGTATTTCTTTAGTATTTTATTTATAATTATTATAAGTACGTTTAGCTCTATAGAGAGTCCTAGTAAACTATTATAGTTTCTATTAATAATTATATTTATTATTATATAAGTCGCCTCCGTGTAGTTTAGGAAATATTTTTTTTATATATATATTTGTATACTAATCGAACAAATAGTGTGGCTATAGTAGCTCGGGACGACTAAAAGGGGTTTTAAAAAAGGAGGAGTATATGCATGCCTTTATACTCAATATGTCAAAAAAGTATTTTTTTTTATTTTATAAGTACTAATTGTAGTTATTAATTAAATAGTTAAATTATATCTACTTATATCTCGGTCTAAAGGTCGGAAAGTAGTTTTTCTTTTTAGTAGTATAATATATAGGGTATACGTTTACTTTATATTATTACTATTTTAGTATGTAATATATTATATTTTAGTAATTTAGGCTATACTCTAGTTTATAGCTAGGGTTTTTACTTAAGTAATTTTAGTTACTAGATTTATTTTAGTAAATAGTATCCTTCTACTCTTAGTCTTATTTAGATATTATTTTTATATTTTATAAAATAGTTATAGTATAGATAAAATAAAATATTATTACTATAATTATTTGTCTATTAGATAAGTTCTATTTTTAGTAATCTTATATATTAACCTTTTACTTATTTTTTTTATTTTCTTTTTTTTAAGCATGGTGTCGGCGCCCTAAGTAGTAAAAAAACTTTTTAGCTATTTTTATTTATTTTTAGGGTCCTTATGTAGTATTAAGTTAGATAAGTTATTTTATTCTTTTACTTTTTTAAAATTACAATTATTAATACTATTAGTAATAATCTATTTATTATTTTTTATATTTTTTTTTAGCGTTTAGTATATTTAACTACCGTTTAACCTTATATATTAATTTATAATTTTTAGTAATATAGCCTAGTTTTCTATATATAAAATAAGTATATTTTTTTTAAGGTTATTCTTAAAGTTTAGCTTCTAAAAGTCTTTTTCTTTCTCTATTCCTCTAGTAAAAGTATTTAGTTTTATAGGCTAGTAATTATAAAAATCTCTACTCTACTAGCTAGTATACCCCTTATAGTAACTAGTTTATCTACTTAGTTTACTAAAGCTTAGTTAGTTTCTTTTTTTATACTAAAATATTTAGTTTAGTTTATACTATTCTCTATTAATTTAAAGAGATTTATTATATAATTTTTAAAATTTATTAATAGAAGCTTCGCTTTTTAAAAGTTTTTTCTTTATACTGCTTTATAGTCCTTACTTATATAGTATTATTAAGAAAATATCCTTATACTTTAGTTATATAATATAATATTTAAATCTTACTATATACTTAATAGTAAAATACGATTACCTAAGTCTTTAGATAGCTTATTTAGTTAGTAGTATATAGTTAGCGACTCTTAAAAGCTGCTTAATATTTTTTTTAAAAATAAAACAATTTTTAATTACTTTATTAATTTTATTTTCTTTTTAGAGTTCTCCTTTACTAAATAGATACTTATATAGAGTTAAATCTATTTTATAGCCATTTCTTATATATACGTAGTAGTAAATACTGTAAGATCTTATTTTTATTTTTTATTTCTAGAGTAGTAAAGTAAAAGTATAAGTTTAATTATAGTAATTGGTAATCTAGCTTCTCTTTATGTCTATTATAAAGGTCTAGTAGTATAGTCTTATTATATAGATTTTATATAGTAGTAAGGTCCTTAAAGCTATTTATATTAAGGGTATTTAAAGTATTAAAGTCCTTTTAGGCTTTAGGTTAGTTTTTAGGTAGAAGTAGTAATAATTAGTTTAAAAAAAGTTATTATTATATAAATTAAGTAATAGGGATTAGTATTAATATTATAAAATATTAAATTAATAAGAGCCTAAGTAATCTAAATAATAGATTAAGAATAGGTTAAATATAAGCTTTAATTACTTAGCCCTTACGTTTCTATATAGATATTATAAAAGACCTAATAGATATTTATTATATTTATTAATACACCTACTAAGAGTCTATTAATAAATATACTAAAAGTTAATTAATAGATATAATGGACTTCTATTATATCTATTAGTTACGTAATCTCTTTATTCTAGTATTCTTATTAGCTTTTTAGAGATTTTTATATACTATAGCCTAATATATAAATATAGATTATAATAATACTTAGCTATATTTTTTTAATTACGTATAGTTTTATTTTAATTAAAGCTACTATTTCTAGTTCAGCTACTTTCTTTAACTACTTATTTTTTATTATTTAAATCTTACTTATTCTAACTACTATATATATATATAAAGTCTCATAATATAAAAAAATAAAATAGTATTATAATTTATAATTTATATATTACTTTTTATATATACCTATAAACGTCAATCTAAACTATTTATAAATATAGTTAGCTTTTAGTTATTTACTCTATACTTAATAGTATAGGTAAAACTAATATACTAAGTAGTACTTAGTTTATATTTATATAGTAAAAATTAGTCTATATCTTTAATAATAAGCTAAGTAATAGTTTAAATAAAAAGTATAATTTCTATACTTTTATTACTATATCTATTACTTTAGCTAGCGTTTATATATAATAAGACTAAATTAGATTAGTCTAAAATTAAGAATATATTAAATAATAGTATATTTATACGAGTATAAACTCTAGAGTATTAAACTACTTAATCTACTAAAATAGAAACTAATATCTAATATACCTAAATAGGAGTTTAAGTTACTAAAAGGATATAGTATTATAGTATTTTACGCTTATTAGTTAATAAAAAAGAGAATATAATATAGTTATTATATTAAGGGGCTGCTAATAGTAAGTAAAATAATTATATTTAATTTTTAGATATAGTACTACTATAACTTAAAAAATAATTTAGAATTTATATAAAAGTAAAATAACTTTATATATAATAATTATACAAAGATAATTAAAGTAAATTAAATATAAATTTAAAATAAAGCTACGATTAGGTACTAATAAAATAGTTAAATTTAATAGTAAAATTAAATAGCGAAGATTTATATATACTAAACTAATTATTTCTTTTTTACGTTTATCTATAGAAGTTATATTAACTTAGTATATACTACGATATTACTTAATATAAAAGTAAATAAACATTAGAGGCGCTATAAGTAGGGCCTATTAAATATAGAATTTTTTAAATATTTTAGCTAGTAAAGAAATAACTTAAACTAATAAACTTATTAAGCCGTAATAGTAATTATAGTAGAGTAATAACTATAAAATAAAAATAGTTTATTATAGGTAGAATTATATATTATATTTAATATATAACACGTTTAAAATAGTAACCGTAGTAGTTTTATTTATTTTTTATAAATACTATACATTTAAAAATCTTTTTAATACTATTATTAAAACTAGACTTTTTATCTTCTATTACACTCAAATAATTATAACTTTAAGTTAAATAAAGTTAACTATTCCCTAAATATTATAAAATATCTTAATAAAATATATTTAGACTAATTTTCTATAATACCTTTTTTTTAAAAAAAAAAAAAATAAGTCTTAAATTAAGGCTACCTAACTATTTAAGAAAAGTACTTTATCTCTTAAGCGAACTAATAACCAGCTCTTTAATTCTTTAAAAAGTAATAGTACGCCTAGACCTTAATCCAGGGCTATAAACGTAGTAAGGGAACTCTATTAAATACTAAACTATATATATAATAATTAAAAGCTAACTTATAAAAGCTAACTTTAAAGAATAATATCTATTTAAATAGTTACTTAATTAAATAATAAATATACTAGTAGGCTAGCAGTTAGTGTTAAACTAGTAGCCTATATTAGCGGGTACTTAGCGGGTACTATAGGGAGCAGGTAACATAACGCGGTTGCCTACGCGCACTGTATAAATAGTGGACTACAGCTCTTTAATTCTTAAATTAATATATTACTAAATAAAATTATATTAAATTACTAGTCTATTTAACCTAATTAGGCCTAGTTCGCGACGCTAGACCTATTTAGGAATAGATTTTTATCTTATTTAACTTTATATAGTAAGACATACCTTTTTTTATATAATAAAGTTACTATTAGTAACTACTTGATTAGAAAAATAAGTGCTAAATATACTATATAAACTAATAACTGGCTCTTAAAAGATACTACGCTAAGCCTAATTAGGAAAGGTAGTACTAAGACAGGTATATAATAACTACTTAATAATACTTAATAGATTTATAGCTTAGTATAATTTATTATTTTATATAGTAACTTATACTTATATATTTACTATTATAATTAATACTAAGTAGGCGTTTATAAAAAAAAGAGAAACGACATATTATATTTATAGTACGCAGTATAATATATAAAATAGTAGATTTTATTAACTATAGTACTAGACTTTTATACGCCTAATAAACTGTAAAATAGATAACTTACTAATAATATATATATAAGTTCTTATATTATAGACTCTTACAGCGCGTACTATAAAAGATATATATTAAATAAATAAATAAAAGAAATAATAAAAAAGTTAAAATTAAGATAAGTAATCTCCTATAACTGGCGTAAGGTAATAGTAGTATTTATATAATTTTTAGTATAATACTATATAATAGTACATCTAATATAACTCAAAACTAGTATATAATTATAGTAGCTGTCGCTAAAAGGCTAAAGATTTAACTAAAATATAGATAATAAGATAGAACGCCTTATAAATTAAATAAAAAGCTAGTATTACTAGTACCCTTATATACCTACTAAATTTTTAAGATATAAAATAATATATAACAGTCCTAAAAAGTCTACTATAAAAACTAATAACTTATAGGGCTTTTGTAAACAAATAAGGACTTTATATAAAAGTAGTAAAGTAATTTAAAGGCTCTATATAAGAGTAGGCTAAATAACTCTAAATATATTATAAAGCTATAAGTATATAATATTATAAAAGCGCGGTAGGTACGCAAGGCTTAAATACTAAAAAGTTTTTTAAATTAGGCTATAAGGATTATAAAGACTATAAGGACTATAAAAAGATAATAGCTAATAAGTCTAAAGTAATAAAAATAAATAGCTTATTATAAAACTAAATACAATAGAATATTTTATATTAATTATTTTATTATAATTTTAAAACCTTTAGGTCTCTATTAAGACTAGAAAATATACCTAAAAATATAATATATTCTATACTAGAGATTTCAGCTTTCTATAGTCTTATATTAATTCTTTAGTAATACTCCGCACTTTTAAAAATTTTATATCTTACTATATAAAGTAGACGCGCTTAAAAAACGCTATAATAAAAAGAGAAATTAAACCCCTAATATATAGAATACCGTAAAAATTTAAAAAATCTTAGTATTTTTAGGTATATGCCTACTATACTATCCCGCTATATTATTTTTAATTAATAGGCGTCGCTTCTAAGTATATTTTACTTAATATTTTAAAAGATATTAGTAATAATATCTAGTATTTAAAATTATAAAATATAGTATATAGACTATAGTTATAGAAAAAAAAATAGCCTTAACTATAATACTTTTTTAGTAGAATAAGTAGTAAATAGTTTATAGTTATAGAAGAAAGGCTTATACTTAAATAGTATAAAAATTTAAAGATAATAAAAAATAATAGTAGTATAGCTAAAAGTAATATAAAATATTTTTTATATTTATTATTAAATTATATTCTATTCCGCCGCTTAACTATTAAGGTTATATTCTAATACTTATAGTATACTATCTTTAGTACTTAAACTATAATATATTTATTAAACTATTTATTCTAGATAATAGAAATATAGTTAACTATAATATAATTCTTACTATTTATAGTATTATTTTTAATAATAGCTAGAGTACCGGCTAGTTTATTTACTCGCATAGCTAATAGGAATAATATATATAAGTAAAATATACTAATAGTTACTATTAATAGTAATATTTTTTTATTAGTTATTATATATATTAGTTATAACTATAGTTAATTTACTATAATTATATACTATTAATAAATTACGTTTTATAAATATATTTTTTATTTATATTTTATAAAATTACTAGCGTATTTCTATAACGCCGCTATCTTTTATCTTTTTTACCTTTTTTATTAATTTTTTACTACTTTTACTCCATAATAGCAGCTATATAAAGGACTCTAAATAATAAAGGTATATATATACTCCTTCTTTTTTAAAACCCCTTTTAGTTGTCCCGAGCTACTATAGCTATACTATTTATTTAATTAGTATATATTATAGGTGTAAAGGCGCTCCTCGCTTAGATATAAGCGCTAAGACGGGTACGCCTACGCTAGTCTACGCTAGCGTCTTAGTATATATCCTTACTTTATTTTAAAATATCTAGTTAGGTCTATATACGTAGATTTTTATTAAATATTAATATTTAATATCTATTTTTTTAATTTTTATAATATAATCTACGTGTCCCTTTACGCCTATAAATAAAATATTTATAAAATAATACTTTATAATAGACCGTATAAGCGCTAGATTCTAAAAATCTATATTTTACTAATTATATAGCTATAGCGGACTAATTCTCTATACTATATAAAATATTTATTAATATAAATAAGATAGCGAAACTTTACGTAAAAACTTTATTTAAGTAAACTAATAATAGCGCTACTACTTAAAAATTAGCTAGTAATAGTACTATCTATAAATTAGCTAATAATAGTACTACCTAAAAACTAACTAGTAATAGCACCGCCGAAAAGTATAATATTTAAAAATTAATTTAGTATATACTAGCTAATAATATATTATTTAATTAATTAAATAAATTATTTTTACTATTACTGCCGCAATCGTCTAGTATAATAAAAAAAATTACTTTTAAATTTAAAATTAATAAATTTTATAAGAGTGTAATCGCTAAATTATTAAATATCTTTTATAAACTTAGTAAATAGTTTATAAATAGCCCTCTTACTAAAAAAGTTAAAAAAAACCTAATAGTAAATATAGGCGAAAAACCTTTAAAAAATAGTTACTATAAAAATAGTTTTAGCGTTTTTTACTCTATTCTGCTAAATATTAGTAATAATAATAATAAAGATTTTAATATAATAACTATTACTAGTTAACCTATAATAGACTAGCAATTATAGTATAGTTTTATAGTTAACTATAAAATATCTATTAAGTAAGCTAAGGCTATAGAAGCTAACGTCTTATTATTTATTAGGATAGCTATTATAACTAATAAATAGTATCCTAAAGAAAAATTTAAATATAAATACCTTATTTTAGCATATATTCTACCTAATAGATAACTTATAAATAAGTATATTATTATTATTATTATTTTTACTAATAACCTTTATATAAGCGTAGCAGAATATTTAAAAGATTAATTTATTATTATTTTAAAATATTTTTACTACTAGAGTACGTTGCGTAGTAACTTAACTATAGTTAAATAAATAATTAAATTTATAAAATAGTTAAAAGTAATAGCGTAAAAATAATAATATATTAATAAAATAAATATAGCGTAACTAGAGGTACAGAGTTAGTAATAAAAATAAAATCTTAATAGTACTTTTTAGTTAGTTATTTATATTTATTAAAAGTATAACAGCGTAAAAGACGATACGCGTATTTTATAAAAAAAACTAAATACTAAATAGTAGCGTTAACTAACTACTAATAAAACTTTTAGTAAGGTAATCTAATATAGTAATAAATATAAGTAATAGTTTACTATAGTAATTTAAGAAACGCGTAAACTATAAAATAAACTACAATATTTAAAAATATTAGTAAAAGGCTCCTGCAGTATTATAGTTAATAATAAATTTTTTAAAAAGGATAAGAAGTATAAGAAAGATAATAAAAATAAGAAGCGGAAAATAGTACTATATAAATTACTATAAAATTTAACGTTTTTAAACCTATTTAATAATAATAGTAGTAACAGCTCTAGTAGCTTTAATAGCCCTTTTTATTATAATAACGTAGAATTAATATTATTTAATAATATTTATCCTACGCTTTATAAGGATTAACAGCAATATAATAATATACTAATATTAATAATTAATACTACTACTTCTAAAAAGAAGCGTTATTTAAATAATAGATAAAAAGATATTAATAAGTTTAGTAGCACTACTAATAAGAATTTAAATATATAAATTAAAAATATAGAGATAAAGTTCTAGTAATTATATAAGCTTTTTCTTAATAAGTAGTTTAAAATTAAGTACTTCTATTAAGCGTATAAAAATTACGCGCTTATTTATATTTATAATTATACTATTATAACGTTAAATAACTTATATTAAAGTATATAAAAACTTTATAATAATTTATAAAAGATATTTAATTTAATTAATTAATAACTTACTACGCTTATAAAATTTAACTTTAGTAAGTTATAATAACGCGATAATAAATCTTTTAGTAAATAATTAATATATTTTAAAAATAAGGTAATATAAGTATATTTAGAACCCGCTTTAATAAAATTTAAAACTATAACTAATTTTAATTAATATTTAAAAGCTGCTGCGATAAGCGTAGTTTTAGTAAATAAAACCTAAATATAATTTATTTAGTAACTATCTTAATATAAGACTCTTAAAAACGTTACTTATAGAAAGCCTAAAAAAAAATAATAAAAATAAAAATAATAAAAAGTTTACGTAGGCTAGCGCTCCTATTAGTAAAAAACCTAACTTTAATAATAAATATAACTTTACTTTTAATTTAAATTATTACCTGTAAAGAGAATTCCGCGTAGTCTAAGCGAAGAAAATATATATTTATTATTTAAGACCTAACTATATACTAAATTAGAATTAGTCTAACTCTTATAAAAAGAATTTTATAGCCCTAGTGCTAGCTAAATAGTTTTAAATAACAAATACTTAAAATACTAATACTAATAATACCTATAATAGCGACTATAATATTAGGCGTTAGGGAAAAGTATAATTTTTAAAAATAATTACTTTTAGAGACTCTCGCCTACGTATAAAAAAAAGATTTTTAATACTTTTTAGTATTATTTTATAGTAAAGCGATATACGCTAGTAAGCTAATTAAGTCTATAATTATTTTTTATTTTATTAAGTAATAGTTACTTTACAGCTTATAGTTTATAAAAATAATTTATTATTACTACAGTATATAGTGCAACAGATTATTTATTTAATTATAATAAAAATTTATTAAATAAGCTACTCTATAGCGCTTAAATAAAACTAAAAATATAAGTTAATATATTTAACAAAACGTTAGTTACTGCGTGTATTCTCTTAAATAGTAATTATACTAGATAAGTTATTAATACTAACTTTATATATATTTATAAATTTTAGATAGTTACAGTATAGAGCTCCGTTATTTTAAAACTTACTAATAGTAATATTATAGGTAAAATAATATATATAGCTAAGGTATATATAGTAATTAGAGAATATATTAGTAAAAACTAGCACTAGGTTATAAATATTATTAGTTATAACGCGATAGTTAGATAATTATAACTTAAAACTTATAATTTTTTATATAAGTAGAGTAAAAAAATAATAGTATTTAAGTTAAACTATTACTATAGTAACTGCCTATACTAGTTCTTACTTATTAAAGTAATATATAACTAGTATAGTAATAGTTACGCTAAAATAATTAAACTAAAAAATAAGAATAGTATTAATATAGTAGTTATTTTAACTAAAGCTACTATAAGAATAACTTATTATAATTTAGATTTTATTATCTAGATAATACTAGAAGACTAAATATATTTTAAAATAAGTAATAATGTAGATAACGCTTAACGTATTTATATAACTTTTATAAAAACTAAATATATTACTGCTGTAGCTACTTAAGCTAACTTTAATAAGTTTTATTTAAAATTAGATAGACTACCACCTATAATTAATAAGATTAAATAAAGATTACAAAAATAATTTTACTATATTACTAACTTTTAAAACCCTAAAAAAATAGCTAAACTACTACCCTAATAACCGGGTGTTAACTATAAAATATATTTAAAAAAAGGTAATTCGCTAATAGTATAGTACTACTTTAGTATATTACGTAAAAAAGCTAAGACTATTACAGTAAGACCTATATCTAGGCTAAAATAGTAAAGAATTATATATGTAAAAGTAACTTACTATTTACTATTCTATTACTAATTATTAAGAAACCTAAAAGTAGTATCTATATATATATTAATTATTATTATTTTAATAAAATTACGATTAAAGATTATAATACCCTATTAAAGTTAAAAGAGACACTTACCTATATAAATAAAATATATATCTTCTTTAAATTTAATATTATTACAGCTTTTAATAAAATTAGAATTAAAAAAGGTAATAAGTATAAAATAGCCTTTTTTACACGGTTTAGTTTATTTAAATATATAATTATACTTTTTAGACTATATAACGCGCTAGACACCTTTTAATAATATATTAATTAGCTACTATATAAGTACTTAGACAATTTCTATTTAGTTTATTTTAATAATATTATTGTCTTTAGCAAAAATAAAGAAGATTATAAATAATACTAATGAAGGTATATATATACTCCTCCTTTTTTAAAACCCCTTTTAGTCGCCTACACAGCCACTACAGCCACACTATTTGTTCGATTAGTATATAAATATAAATAATACTATTTTAAAGTATTATATAAACTCTATAAAGCTAGCCTATACCTTAATATTAAAAAGTATAAATTTTTAGTATAATATATTAGTTATTTAAGTATAATACTCTCTGTAAACGGCCTAGAGATAGACTTAGCTAAAATTAAAACTATTATAAAATAGTAATAACCTAAAATAGTTAAAGACGTCTAAGTATTTATTAAATTTATAAACTTTTACTAATAATTTATATACCGCTTGTTTTAAGTTATACAGCTATTAATTAAACTAATACGTAATAGCGCTATAAAGAAAATTATATTAACGCTAGCTACTAAAAAAGATTTTAAGCAGCTTAAGCGCGCCTTTATTAATACCCTAATATTTACTTACTTTAACCCTAACGCATATATAATTATAGAAACTAATACGTCTAATTAGATTATTACTAGTATACTCTCTTAGTATAAAAACAACGTTTTATAGCCTATTACCTTTTTCTTAATAAAGATAAAACTAGTAAAGCTTAACTACCCTATCTATAATAAAGAGTTTATAGTAATTGTCTATATTTTTAAAAAGTAGTAACTTAAGCTAACTAATATACTTAACTCTATAAAGGTATTCTTTAATTATAAAACTTTAAAATACTTTATAATAACTAAATAGTTAAATTACTAATAAGTCTAATAAACTAACTTTCTATTAGAATTTAACTTCGTAATTAAATATAGGCCCAGTAAAAAAGGTATAAAACTTAATATATTAATATAATAAACTAAAAACGTTTCCGTAATTATACTTAATAATTAAATATAACACTAATAGTAGGTACTATTACCTCCTAAGTAATTTAATCTATTTATATATATTATATACAACGGCGGCTCCCGATATACTATATATTTAGTTAAAATTTTAATAAATATAATAGAGTTAAACGCTATAAGCTTATTATAATAGGTCTACGAAATTAGTAAGGAGCTATTTATCTTTAATAGTTAAAATAAAAACGCTATTTTAAAACTTTATAATAGTTATAAGAATACTAATAACGTAAATCTATTAGGGCTACTTAAAGCGGTTAGTTTCTATAATAGTATTATTAGAGTTATAGTTAATACTATAGAGAATAGCGTATGCTATATACTCTATTAGTTTTATTATAATCTTAGTATTTATATTAAATTATAAGATTATTGTCTAAATAATAATCTATTATACGTTAATAATAAGGTTTTTATATTTTATAATAATAAACTCTAAATATACCTTATATAGCTATATTATAACAACTACGCTACTAAATATAATAGTAAGTATAAAATATACGTATAATTATTATAATACTATTATTAGCTATACTATATAAATAGTATTGTATAATACGTATATAACTACCTTACCTATACTAGGGTAAAATTAAAATATAAAGGTAAGTATAGCTTATTATACTCTCTACCTATACTAGATATATATTAAATAAGTATATTTATTAACTTTATTATACTATTACCTAAAAGTTACTATAATAATTATAATTACAGATATATTATAGTTTTAGTTAACTAACTATCTAAAAAAAAAAAAATTATACCCTTAACGTCCCATAACGCTAAAGCTTACGTCTAGACTTTTATTAAATATATTTAGTATAAAAAAATACCTATTAGAGTTCGTAACTCATTATAGTACGTAATTTATATTTTAGTTTTAGAAATAACTATATAAAAGGGTTACCACGACGCTAAAGTTATTTATAGCTTTTTACCTAAAGATAAATAAATAAATAAAAATTACTAATCAGGCGTTAAAAGCTTATTTATACTACTTTATTAATTACGAGTAAAATAACTAGGTAGAATTATTACCTGTTATAGAGTTTAAAGTAAATAGTAGTATTATATTAATAGATATAACGCTATTTAAAACTATAAAGAAATATTTACTACGTATAGGTACTAAATCTTTTAGTATACTATTAAAAGAATAGAAAGTAACGCGTAACGTATAAGCTATAAATAAACTTTTTATATATATAAATTATACAAGATAATAACTACGTCTAGTACTAATATAAGTATAAGTAAAGATAAAAAAATATACTAATAGTTAATAACTACCTACTCTAGAAATCTATATAGGTAACTAAACTATACTTAATATATATAATATCTATATACGTTGCTCTAGAGAACTAAAGAGTAAAAACCTAAAGCTATTTAGAGTTATTAACGTCTATAATAAATAATTAAATAATTATTATAGTACTAGTTAGGCCTTTAAACTTAACTTTACTAGTTACGCTACGCTTAAAAATATTTATTTATAGTTTTATCTATAATTACTTTACTTATAAAATATAATACTGCTACTAGGGTAGTAATAAGAACTATAAGGCCTTATTACTATAAAAGAAGAACTGCCTGTCTATAATATTAAAGCTATACTAGACTATAAAGTTAATAAATATATAATTAATCTAGATACTAGCTATAAGAGTTTACTAAAGTTTTTTATTAAATAGAAGAACTACAATAATCCTAACTAGTAATTTTATTTTAATATTATAAAATATTAAAAATACTTTATAAAGTACTATTAGCGTTACCTATAAATACCTTAATAATTAGGTATATCTTTTTTAGAGGCTTACGATATATAAATAGCTATTACTTAGCTTATAATAAATAAATAATTAACTAATAATAAATAATAGCAGAAGACTACAAATAATTTAATAAATAACTAATAGATAATAAGGTATAACTAGTAGATAAGTAGTATAATAGAATTATAAAGATAATACGACTTAGTATAAAGGGCTCTTTTAGAGGTATAAATAGTAGATAAAAAAAGCTATACTTACCTATTATACTTATAATTCTAATAGTTAGATTATAATAAAAATAGTTCTGTAGTTTACTATTTAAATAATTATACATTTTACTATTTTAATAAAAATATTTTATTTTTATAAGTATCTAACTCCGCCCTACTATATAAAAGTTAAAAATATATAAATTAATTATAAAGCTTTAGGGACAAAGCTTTTTTAAAAAAAAATTGTATTATAGGTATAAAGGTACTCCTTACTTAGGTATAAGTACTAAAATAGGTACGTTTACGTTAGTCTACGCTAGCGTTTTAGTATATACCCTTATTTTACTCTAAAGTATCTACTTAGCTCCCTATACGTAGATTCTTATTAAATATTAATATTTAATATTTACCTTTTAAGCCTCCGTGACAGTATATAAATATAAATATATATAAAAGGATTTTAAAAGCTATAGCTAGTTATACTATATATTAAGTATTATAACGGTCTTAATAGAGACCTAGAGGTTTTAGAATTATAATATAATAATTAATATAATATATTTTATTTTATTTAATTATATACTAAGCTATTTATTTTTATTACTTTAGATCTACTAGCTATTATTTCCTTATAGTCTAATATAAAAAATCTTTTAGTATTTAGGCCTCGTGTATCTACTACGCTTTTATAATATTATATACTTATAGCTTTATAATATATTTAGAGTTATTTACCATACTTTTATATAAAGTCTTTAAGTTACTTTACTATTATTATATAAAATCTTTATTTATTTCTAAAAGCCCTATAAGTTATTAGTTTTTATAGTAGACTTTTTAGAATAATTATTATATACTATTGTACGCCTTAAATATCTAGTAAGAACTAGCCACATGTGGCGCTATATATGGCTAGTAGTTTGTTAGCCTTAGCGTAGCGCCTTTATTATCTCCCCTTTTATACGCCTCCTCGTACCCGTGTATATAGTAAAAGCATATATATTCTTATACTATTACTTTACTTTTAGGCTAGCCTAGATCCTTTTTAATTTACTTTTAACCATTATTTAACAATTAATATATCTAGTAAGTATTTAAAAGTATTAGTAATACTAGCTTTTTATTTAATTTATAAGGCGTTCTGTTTTATTATCTATACTTTAGTTAAATCTTTAATGTTATAGTAATAGCTACTATAAGTATACGCTGCTTTTTAGTTATACTAAATATATTATTATATAATATTAAGCTAAAGATAGTATAAGTATTACTTATATTATTCTACCCTAGTTATAGAAGGTTAGTTATCATAATTTTAAATTTTTTATTATTTTTTGTATTTATTTATTTAATATATATCTTTTATAGTATACGCTGTAAGAGTTTATAATATAAAAGCTTATATATATATTACTAGTAGGTTATCTATTTTATAGTTTATTAGATATATAAAAGTCTAGTACTATAATTAATAAAGTTTATTATTTTATATATTACGCTACGTACTATAAATAAAATTTTTTTTTATAAACGCCTATTTACTATTAGTTATAATAGTAGATACGTAAGTATAAATTACTATATAGAGTAATAAATTATACTAAGCTACGATACTATTAAGTACTATTAAATAGTTATTATATACCTATTTTAGTACTATTTTTTTAATTAAACTTAGTATAGTATCTTTTAAGAGTTAGTTATTTATTTATATACTATATTTAGTACTCTTTTTTTTAATTAAGTAGGTACTAATAGTAACTTTATTATATAAAAAAAAATAAAGTATTATAGACCTACGTAAGTAAGTATTTTTAGTTTTAGTAAATAAAAAACGAAGTACTAAAATATTAATATAAGTAAAAATAATAATTTAGAAATTTAGTTAGTACTAAGTAAAATACTACTATAGGTAAATCTATACTAGTTGTTTAATACTAGTACGTAGATGCTAATAATAAAAAAAGAAAAGGCGGCTAGTTATATATATATATAGTATAAATAGTTTAGATATTAAACTAGTTTATTATACTATAGTTTAACGTTAAGATATAAAAGCTTATAAGTATTAACTAGTATTATCTATTTATAAATATTATATAGATAGTACTATTGCTATACTATATATTTTTCTCTATTTAGTAACTAGTAGGTAATATTTTATTAATATAAATAAAGGATAATAAAATAAAAAAATAGTATTACGTAAGATATTTCAGTAGTTTTATACTTATAGTTAAAAAACTTAAGTTTAACTAAGTAGTTATAGTTATAGGCCTATCTATAATTTTACTTTTTTTAATTACTATTCTTTAGCTTAATTTTAATTTCCCAAAAAAGAATCGCCCGTAAGGTAAAATTAAATATAATATATAGGATATTTATTATATTAATTTTTTTAACTTCTTATATAGCGTACGGAAGTATAGATTAAAATAAAAATATAAAATATAAAAATTAGTTTTATAGAAGAGATAATATTCTTTATATAGTATATAGGAGTTAGGTATATAATAAAATTATAGAAGATTTATAGTTTAGAATTATTTATAAGCTTATTAGTAAAAGTATTTAGTAAAAATAAAATTTATATATTTTTAAATTACAACTTATGCTTATAGTACAATTTAATAGTAAATTTAATAAATAATTAAAAATATTAAAGTATTAAGTATTCTTATCTCTTCTAAACTATTTATAGAGAATAACGCTCTTAAATATTTTTTTTTAGCTATTATACAGTATTAATAAGTGTAACATCCGTTTAAGTATATTTATTTTTATTAATTAACGTACTTCGCGAGCTTTATAAAGCCGCGGCACAACGTAATAATAAGAACTTAATAAATACTAAACAGCTTATATATAATAAGGCTATGTGTGAGTAGTGTAAATTTTAAACTCTTAAAAGTTATGCTCCCTTTTAGCGAGGGTTATAGTACTCTACTAAATATAGTAATACTTATACTTTAATTTATATTTATAAATTAGTAACTACTCGTAATTATTTTAGAGGTTATTAGTAATTACTATTTATAATTATATATAAGACGATTAGGTATTACTAGGGATATAAACTTTAAGACTAATAGAGTTATTAGACTAATATTTAGAGTCTATAATATTTAGCTTTTAAGTAAGTCTAGCTATCTATTCTATACTTTATACTATATTATTTTCTGCTTCTTAAAATTCTACTAAATATCTATTTAGTTTTTTTTAAATTATTCTTATACCGTTACCGTCGCCGCTGTTATATTTTAAGCTATTAATAAAAAACTATTACCTATTATCTTCGTTATAAACGCGCCCTTTATTAATAAAATTACGTAATAATAGTATAGTAATACTATAACCCTAGTCTTAAAAGTAGTCTATAGTGCTCTAGCGATTAATAAATTCTTTTATAAGTAACTTATTAAGATAGTGCCTAAAATAGCTGCTAGCTAAACTAAAAAATAGAGGTTTATTATTTTTTATATATTTAGTTATATACTTAGCGTATACTACTAAAAGGACTAATACGTAAAAGAAAGCTTTTTTACTTAAATAGAGACTATAAGGTATATATAAAAAATAAAAAAGAGTAAATAGTATAAAAAACTTATAGTAAGTTTTAAATAATATTAAAACTAAGTAAATAAGATAATACG
The DNA here is from genome assembly GCA_030770415.1 of Pleoardoris graminearum. NCBI lineage: Eukaryota > Fungi > Ascomycota > Dothideomycetes > Pleosporales > Didymosphaeriaceae > Pleoardoris > Pleoardoris graminearum. Next base: position 25,794 of record JASEKS010000371.1, read on the forward strand.
CGTCTAGAAGTATACGCTTAAAATTTAAAACGCCCTTAATTAAGTAATACGTTACTATAGGGCCGAGTAATACTAAATACGCTTTTATTTTTAATTAGTAGGCGTTACTAACTAAATAGTAGGTATTTTTTTTTTTTTTACTTATAGGCGGCGTAGATACTAATAATAATAGGTATAGCTTTTTTTATTCTATAAGGCTGCTAAATAAGCCGGATATATATATAATTTATTTTAGTAGGCCTTTATAGTATTATTATTTTAGTAAAAAGTTTAACGGGTAATATAAAGGCTTAGTATAAAATTAAATAAAAAAATATTACTCTAAATTAAATAATAAGTCTATAATAATATTATTAGTTTATAATATTAATAGACGGAGTAAAACGCGATAAGAATAAAATATAAAAAAATAAATAAGCCTTTTATACTCCTGCTCAGGAGTATATTTATTTTATAATTAAAAAACTCTTTATTAATAGGCTCTATATTATAAATAGATATAAATCTAAATCTTATTAAATTATATCTTTTAGACCTTTTAAAATACAGTTACGTATAAGAATATTATTTAACTACTTTTATAATTACTCTAGATATATTATAGTATTGTCTAACAGTAGTTTAAATAGTATAGTTAAAAAAAATAATTTTAAAAATTAATTTATTTATAGTTTTATAAAATAATAATTTATACTAAAAGTATACTTTCCGCTATCTATTACGGTTAGAATAGTATACTTAAATATAATAATACTACTAGTATATAACGTACTTTATTTAAAAAAAAATTTATTCTTTTTACGCCGTTTTTTACGTAAGCTAAAAATAAATAAAAAGTTATTATTATCCCTATTACGTAGTAAAACGTTTTAGAGTTACTTTAATAGTTATAAAACTATAGCTATAGGTAATTTTAAAAAAGTAGGTAAATAAAATAGTAATACGTTAAGTACTAAATAAAAAAAAGTAACTATTATTAAATATAACTCAGGAAGTATAAGATAATAAAAAACAAAGTTAATAATATAATACTAAACTTAGTAGAGTAAGCTAATATATTACTAAGTAGTATTTTACTAAATAGTTAGCACTCCTTTATATAGAATATTATAAATAAAAATTTATTTTAATTTTTTTACTTTTACTACTACTACTACTATACCTATTATCGAGATTAACTAATATATTACTGTATTAAGACCTTTTTATTATACTGTCTTTAATATACACTCGTTATTATATTAATATTTATAATATTTAATTTTGTAACACTATTAGGAAAAGTAATTAAAGAGACCTTATAAAAAAATAGAAAGCCTAAACTCTAAAACTAAATTACTTTATCTATTTTAAAAATAATTATAAGTGTATTTATAAATAAAAATACTAACTACTTATACCCGTTTAAATTAACTAAATCTAAAATACTATTACAGACGCTAAGTATTATAAAATTAAACTTACAGGGGGGGGACATTAAAAAAAGCGTAATCCAAAAAGTTAATATTTTTAAAAATTAATATAAAATTAATTAGTAAGCCTAAAAATACGTAAATTATATCGTTTTAAAGAGAAAGTTTAGAAGATTTTTATAAGGATTTTAGTTACTGCTTAGTTAGTATACGTAATAAATTAAAATTACGTAAACATAAATATTTTTTTACCCCTTTTTTTAGGTCCCTACAACTTTTTAGTTAGTAAATATATTTAACTAAAATTTTAACTATACTCTTTTAGGCCTAGTATAGATCACGTAACTAGATTTTCAAAGTAGATTAGTAATCTAATAATAAAATTATATTAATTATAAATATAGTGCCAGGGCTTATATAATTAATAATTACGTAATAGATTATTAATATTATAGTATATTATAATATCTTTTAACTTTTATAAACTTAAACTCCTATTTCCTTAAAATAGAGCTAAATTTCTTAAAACTTAAATACGACGTTAATTTACTTTTAAAAGCAAATAATTCTTTTACTTTAATTGCTACTACTTTACAAAAGTTTCCTACTACTATTTATAACACTATAAGGCGTATTAAAGATAAAAATAATAACAAATATAATAATAATAATAATATAAAAAAGGTTCATTCAGGGGGTATAAAAAAGTTAACTAAAAGGAATAAAAAAGTTATTAATAGAGACTTAACTAAAAGTCCTAAAAAGGAGAATAAAAGAATACTATTAAAAAATAATCTAGAGATTACTCCTAGACAACTATACAGAGTTTTAAGAGAGGAGGGCTATATAATTAATATAAGTAAAAAAACCCAATAATAAAAAAAGAAAACGCTAAAAAAAGATTAAATTAGGCTAAAAATTCTATAAAAAATATAAAAAATATAAATTTAAAAAAGATTATATTTTCTAATAAGTCAGCAATAGAAAGGGGACAACAAAATAGATAATATTATAAAAAAAGGGGTAATAATAGAGTTAGAAAAGAACTGGCTGTTAGCCAATCACAAAGTAAGTTATTTTAATTTTTTAAAATATTAAAATATATAACTATTCATATATTTTAAAGTTATGGTATTAGTTTTTTAATATTAATTATATTAATTATTTTATAAGACATAACCTTAAACTACAAGTTTGGGGTGCAATTTAGATAGAAGGTAAAAATAATTTAGTATTTACTAAAACACCTAATTCTTTTACTTCTTTTACTAGTAAGGACTATATAATTAAAGTCCTTATACCTAAAGTTAAACCGTTAATAAAAAGGGGTAAGTTATATAACCTTTTTTTACCCATTTTTTTTACCCGTTTTTTAATTAATATAATAATATATATATATATATTATATTATAATTATAATCTTTATATTAATATTAATCTAGGCTAGTAATTTTAACAAGATAACGTCCCCCTTTATAAAATAACGGACGTTTTAAACTAGTTTAAAAATAATAAAATTAAACTATTTCCTTACCCAGCCTATAGCCCAGATTTAGCCCCTATAGAAAATATATAGGGTTATTTAAAATATAGGCTAAATAATAATAAAGAGGCTAGTTTAGGTGTAGGATCTAGTATACAAAGTATAGAGGCCTTTAAAAAAGTTATTAATAAAGAGTAGTAGAATATACCCCAAAAAGTTATTAATAACTATATTTTATCTCTTCCTAACCGTTATAAGGCAGTTATAGAAGCTAAGGGCTACTATACTAAGTATTAGTAATTTATTATTACTAGTTTATTATTAGAAATTTAAAAAATTGACTTTTATATATAGTTATATAAATAATATATAAATATATAAAAATATTATATATACTTATATATTATAAGTACTATTATAATATATATAACAATAAGCCAATTTTACACCTTAAATAAAAAGTTATTATAGTCTAAAATATAACTCTAAAAATTTTTTATATTCACTAATTTTTTTTTACCCCTAAACCTCTTAGTAAGCAGCCCCTGAGTAGGTGAATAGAAGAACCTAGACTTTTTCTTTAATATAGTATTTTTTTCGTATTTTTAGGCCTTATAACTAACAAGTTATATTATTTTAAAAAAGGTAACTTTTTGGATTACGCTTTTCCTAATATCCCCCCCCTGTAATTTTTACTACGTAGTATATAATAGATAGTAAGCTTATGCTAGAGAATCTTTAAGAAATAAAAGTATTATATAAATAAATACTTATAGAAAACAGTTTAACTAGTAATATATTAAGAGAAAAGAAGCTAGAGATTATAAATTAGAAGTACTAGAAACTAGAAACTAAGTTTTTTTTATAAAAAACCCCTCTTTACTAGTATAATTAGCTAGTTAAGCTTACTAAATAGTATATAAAGATAAAGACAAAATTATAATTAAAAAAAATATAATTTAAAACTACTTATAGTACTTTCTATATAGTAGTATAAATAGTTAATACTATTTAATTACTTTTAAGATTTAGATTAAACCTACAACTAGTAGGTTATATAACTAGGCGTTTTATAAAATATAAGACTAAAAGTGGCCTAAAATTTTACTATCTTTAATTCTTTAAACTTAACTAGTAGAGTAAGATTTTTATATATTTTATATTATATACTTCTTTAAAAAATATTTTTTATAAATTTTATATACGCTTATTTTTTAACTGTATCTAAGAAAATATTTTTTTTAGCTTATACCTTTTTTTGACTAGTGTCTTAATACTATACTTTATTTTATTTTATATAATACTTCTTTACACATTCTTCTTTAATAATAGAATAAGTAGTAGTTATTCTATTTAATAATACACTTTATAAATTATACTTACTTCTTATTATCGGCTTAGATTTTTATTTATTATTATTTTACTTTACTACTATAACTAATAGCTATAGCTACTATTAAAGTTAATAGTATTTAAAAAACTATTTCGGCTATTAAAATAATAGACCTTAGGTACCATATTTTAATATTTAGTAATTTTACTAATCTATTTAATATTACTAAGTTATCTAAAAACTATAAATATATTTTTGTCCCTCTAAAAGAAAGTTATAACTACAAGGGAGTTATAACTAGTAAGATTTACAGTCCCTTTCTAGTTCTAAAATTTAAAAAGAATATATATAGCTTAGATAGCTAAATACACGAAAAAACCGTAATTAAAAAAGACTAGTTTTTAAAAGTATAATAACTCTATTAATATTAAATATAAAAATTTTAAAAAACTTAATTTATAGAAAACGCTATAGAATATAGTATAAAGAAGCCTAATTAAGCTTAGTGTATTTGTAGCCTTAGTTATGTAGTCTTAAACTTAAGACTATTTTTTTTACTTAGGTTTACGTACTTATAACTTTTTAACTAGTGTATAAATTAGCTATAAAATATATATATATTTATAATTAATGTATAGTATCTATAAAAGATATTTAAAGTATTATTACTTATCTAAATATTTAGTATTTTAAATTTTATATTTAATGGCTTAGTTTAGAGATTTTAGACGTTATTAATAAAATAATATCTTTAACTTAATTTTAAACATTTAAAATAGTAAATAAAAGTAGAAGTATATAATAGGATTAAAAATAAAATAAATATTTAATTTACTATTATATTAAATTTCTAATAGCGTAAAAACTTTTTTAGTGTTTATTAATTTAAAGTCTAATAACGTCTTATATAGTAATAATAATAAAATAAATTTTATATTATCTTTTAAACTATATAAAGTACTAACCAGCTAATATTTTATTATTACTTAATTACGTTAGTGTTATTTTAAGTATATATTATCTAATTATAATAATATATAATTAACTATAAATTATTACTAAAATATTTAAAATTATATATAAAATTATATAAAATATTAATTATGTATATAGAGTAATTAATTTAAATAGATTCGCTAGTAATACAAAGCGTATAAATTATATAGTTATAGTTATATAATTATATAATATATACTAGTAAGTAGAATCTTTATCTAGCTATTATATAAATAGTAGATAAAAAAAATAATTATAAAAAAAAATATAATTATTACTATTTATTATTTTATACTATTCCTTACTTATTAAAATATTACAGAGGACTATTACTCTATATAAATAAAATATAGTTATTCTAATACTAATTAATAGTTAATTAATTAAATTATTTAACTACTCTATTACGGCAGTACTTATTTATTTAGTTATTATTATCCTTTTTATTAAACTATCCCTTTTATTAGTAAGTTAGTTATATAATTATTAAAAGTTTAGCTCCGGCAGCTATTTAATAGTTACTTTTAAAATTATAAAAATATAACTAATTACGCCGCCTACTAGTTAACTTATAATATCTTAAGTATATACTTATTATTTATTATTTTTTATATTTTATAAGCTTTTATATCTTTAAATATACTAACTCTATACAGCCGCCCCCTTAGTTACTTTTTACTCTTTACCCTTTACCTTAAGCGCGGAGCGCTTAGCGCTTAAAATAAATACTTAAAATAATTTTATTACCTTTAACTCTAATTTTACTTTTAACTTTAACTTTACTTTTACCTTTATTTATTTAATAACCTTTATAACTTTCTAAATTTTAATAATACTTTCTTTATTAGTTATTATCTATAGTATTTTATTCTTAATCTATCTATTATTTTAGTATTAATTAATAATATTACAAAGGCCCTACTTAACTAAATTTACTTATACCTATACCTATATATATTTAGTTTTCTTATTTTTTAGGTTTTATTCTACTATTTTTTAGAGTTATAGTAGTTTAAATACTTTTAAAACCTCTATATAAATAATATCTATATTACGGTATACCTTAATAATAGTAATAATTTAGTAAATAACTAGATTATATTTTTATAACTAAGTATTTAACTACTAAGTAATCTTTTACTAAATATTAGTTATAGTCTTTACGGTCTCTAAGGTTATTATAATATTAATTTATATATAAGGCGGATCTCTATATAAAATACCTAAAATATAAGTTTTAATAGATCTAGCCTACTATATATAATATACTATAGTATATATTAGTTATAAAGGCATACACATACTCCTCCTTTTTAAAACCCCTTTTGGTCGCCCTAAGCCACCACAGCCACACTATTTGTTCGATTAATATATAAATATATTAGCTACTAATTATTAGCTACTATAATAATAAAGTAACTTATAATAGTAAAAACTATTATAAAAAAGATAACGCGTATAAACTAGCCGTAACCTATCTTATAGTATACTTTTAATATAGTATCCTTACTAAACTTTATCTCTTTTATTAAAACTTTTTTTATTAAAAGCGTCTACACTACTACTAGCTATATACTAGCTATAACTATAGTTAGTAGCTTAGTTAGCCTTAGTATAGTACCTTTATTATCTCTCTTTTTATACGCCTCCTCCTACCCGTATATATAGTAAAAGTATATATATTCTTACACTATTACTTTACTTTTAGACTAGCCTATATCCTTTTTAATTTACTTTTACAGGGGGGTGAAAAAAAGAAAGAGTAATTAAAAAAGATACTATTTTTAAAAAATTATATAAAATTAATTACTAAGCCTAAAAATACGTAAATTATACCGTTTTAATGAGAAAATAATAGAGAATTATATAGGAATTTTAGTTATATTCTATCTATTACCTGTAATAAATTAAAATTACCTAAACATTAATAATTTTTTAACCACTTTTTTAGGTTCCTATAACTTTTTAGTTAGTAAATATATTTAACTAAAATTTTAACTATACCTTTTTAGGCCTCGTATAAGTTACGTAACTAGATTTTCGAAATATATTAGTAATCTAATAATAAAATTATATTAATTATAAAAATATTACTAAGCCTTATATAATTAATAATTACGTAATATATTATTAATATTATAATATATAGTAATATCTTTTAACTTTTATAAACTTAAACTCCTATTTCCTTAAAATGACACTAACTTTTTTAGAACTTAAATCTAAAGTTTAACTACTTTTAAAAATAAATAATTCTCCTTCTTTAATTACTACAACTTTAAATAAGTTAGAAAAAACTATTTATAATACTATACAATATATTAAAAATAAAAATAAAAAAAATTATAATATAAATAAAATTAAACTAGGACGAGTTTTAAAGTTAACTTAAAGAGAAAAAAGAGTTATTAATAGAAACTTAACTAGAAGTCCTAAAAAAGAAAATAAAAAACTATTAATAGAAAATAGTCTAGAGATTATAAAAAGGTCTTTATAAAACTTTTTAAAAGAGAAGAAATACTCTATTAATATAAGTACTAAAAAACCTCTTATAAACAAAGAAAACGCAAAAAAACAATTAAAATACGCTAAAAAATAATTAAAAAATATAAAAAAATATAAAATTAAATAAAATAATATTTTCTAATAAGTCAGTAATATAAAGGGGCAAAATTAGAAAAGAATATTATAGAAAAAGGGGTAATAATAAAGTTAAAAAAAAATTAGTTGCTAGTTAATCACAAAGTAGGTTATTTTAATATTTTAAATTATTAAAATATATAACTTTTATATATTTTTAAGTTACAGTTTTAGTTTTTTAATATTAATTATATTAATTATTTTATAGGCCGAGACCTTACCCTATAAGTTTAGGGTGTAATTTATGTAAAAAGTAGAAGTAATTTAGTATTTATTAAAATACCTAATTTGTTTACTTCTTATAGTAGTAAGGACTATATAAATAAAGTCCTTATACCTAAGGTTAAACCCTATATAAAAAGGAGTAAGTTGTATAATACTTTATTACCTCTATTTTTAATAATATAATAATATATATATATATATATATTATTATATTATATTATAATTATAATTTTTATAATAATATTAATATAGGTTAGCAATTTTAACAGGACAACGTCCCTATTTATTAAACCAAGGACGTTTTAACTTAGTTTAAAAATAATAAAATTAAACTATTTTTTTACCTAGCCTATAGTCCTAATTTAGCCCCTATAGAAAATATATAAGATTTATTAAAATTAGAGCTAATTAAAAATAAAAAGGCTAATTTAGGTATAGGAAATAGTTTAAATAGTATAAAGGCCTTTAAAAGAGCTATTAATAAGAAGTAGTATAAAATACTTTAAGAAGCTATTAATAATTATATTTTATCACTCTCTAACCCTTATAAGGTAGTTATAGAAACTAAAGGCTACTATACTAAGTACTAGTAATATATTATTTACTAGTTTATTATTAAAAATATAAAAAAGTGACTTTTATGTATAATTATATAATTAATATATAAATATATAAAAATATTTAATACACTAATATAACTTAGTATCTATTATTATATATATAAAAATAAGCAAATTTTACACCTTAAATAAAAAGTTATAATAGCCTAAATTAGGGCCCTAAAAATTTTCTATATTTACTAATTTTTTTCCCTAAACCCCTTAATAAGTAGCCCCTAATAGGGTAAATAGAGTCTGCTGGTTTTTCTCTTTAAAATACTATTTTTTTTATATTTTTTAGCTTACTAATTAATAAGTTATATAACTTTAAAAAAGGTATCTTTTTTAATTACTCTTTCTTTTTTTCACCCCCCTGTAATAATTATTGCTACTCTATTACTAGTAGTTAATTAAATTTTTTATCTACTATGAATTAGTAAAAGCGTATAAATAAATTAAGTTATTATTAAATTTATACTATATAGAAAATAATTTTATATATTACGTAACTCTTCCCCGTATCTATAGATAGAAAAAAGTATATTAAAGTATATATTTTATTAAAACCTTATCTATATAAAAAATAAAAATAATTTTTTTAAAATTAAACCGCTCTCTATAAATTTACTAGTATAGTAAACTAGAGCTATATAATTAATTATATAAACTATATAATATAATAGTACTAAAAGAAACTTCCTATATAACAAAAGGTAAGAAGTATATAATAAAGACAGATCTAGATTAATTATAAAAAAAAATATATTTAAGAATATAATATCTCTATATAAGTACTTGAAGACTAAACTAAGTTATAATACTAAATAAAGGATCTAAATATTTACAATAACTTACCTATTAAATAACTTAATATATACGTTAGCTGCATTATTATAAAACTTTATATAGAGTAAAGGGATAGCTAAAACCTAATTACTTTATATTATAATTTATTTATTAAATAAAACTATTTTTACTTTATATTACTAAAATAAGTATTTTAAAGAAAACTATTAAGAATTTTATAAAATAACGGTGTATAAATTCTAATAAATAAATAAAAAAGAATATAAATAAGTTTTATATAAACTCTCCTTTAGATTATAAAAGAATATTAAAAAGTTAAAAATGTTTAAATAAGATTAAGAAGTTTAATAGAAAGCCTAATTATTATTATAAAATAATCTATACGGAAACTATTAAGCTTAAACTTTTAAATTATTAGCGAATAGTTAAATATTTTATATATTTTAGCTATACCTCCTATATAGTAAAAAAGCTAACTATTTTAATATATATTATATAAGTAATTAATTCCGCTATACTAGTATTATTTAAAGAATTTTAGACCTATATTATATAAGTATAAATATAGACTATATAAATTTAGACAACTTTAGATTTTATATAATTTATATACCCTAGTACTACTTTTAAGTATATATAATAGTAAACTATAATACTTAATATATTTATTATTATATAATTCTAAAATATTACTATTTCCCCTAGAAACTAGTTATAGAATATTAATAATTAGTTACTTACTAATTTTTTAATTTTTATATACTATTTACTAGAATCTAATATTTTAATTTGTATTTATATAAAATATACCGCTAAAAAAGCTTAATGTATAAAAGATAATTATATTTTAAAAGATATAAAAAAAGATAAATAATTATACTAGCCGCCTATATAATATTCTAATTAATATAACTTATATCTTTATTAAACTTTACTAAAGAATTAATATTTAAGAGTTATAATATACTATTATTGTTTTAAATATTATAGAGGATTCCGCAGGCTAGTTTTATTTATATAATATTAGTCTAGAATATTTATAAAAATAGTTATATAATAGATTAAACTACTATATTAATATATATATTAATTATAACTAGTATTAGACTAACTAGACTACAATTACCTCTATATAATTTAAGTAAAAACATCCTAATAAAACTCTATACGAAGCCTTAAAGGTAATAATTAATAAATTAATTCTAGTATAAAGAGCTTTAAATCCCTAGTTTAAAAGACAAGTACTATTTTATATAGTAATTATATAAGTATATAAATGTTAATTAAAACTTAAACAGGCTATATTTTTAATAATGCCTATATATAAAAAATTACTAAGTAATTTAAAATCTATTGTATATATTAATATGAACTACTAATATATATATTATATTTAATTATAGATATTATACGAGATCTTGTATATAGATAAAAAATATACTAATAATAAAATAAACCCTTTTAGTGCTAATAATTCTGTTTTTATACATAACGATCCTTTTAAAGATATAAAAATATAATTTTAATAGTAAAAAAGAAAAAGTACTTTATTTATTATAAGAAAAAATACTAGTTATTAAACTATTTTATATAAGATAAGGCCTAAGTACGTAACTAGTATATTATAATATATAAAAACTTTTATAAAAAAATATATTTTTAAGGTAATATTACCCTCTATATTAAAAACTTTAAAGAATTTTTATATAATAATATAAAGGAATTAGAAAATAATATTATATTTAATTTTAATCTTTAAAAAGGGAAATAAGTAGTTTAATATTTTACTATTATTTTATTTCTCTATTATATAATAGTAGAAGATATATTCTCTATAAATAAAGAGGAAATAATTGAATAATTTACTTTTAAAGAAAGATACTATATATAGTACTAAGATAAACTTTAGGATATAGGTATAGCTAAATTCTTAATAGTTAGTAAAGGCTAGTTTAAAGTATACGTTCGTAAAAACCCTAGTATAAAAATTAATTAAACTCTAAAAAAAACTATTATTAGCTTTAAAAGTAATATATTAATATATACTATTAGTTCTCTATAGATTAAAAATCTAATTAATATAGTAATTTACTATATTTTAGATATTTTAATACTCTTTTTACTATTTTTAGTAAATACTAATCGTATAAAAGTATATTTTAATAATATATTAAATATTATTTTATATAAAAATAATATAATAGTTCTAGTTATACGTAAGTAAAAATATTTATTTTTTAATATAAACTATACGGAAACTATTTTATTTTTTACTAAAAAAAATCTCTATAGACTTTATAAATACTTTAGACACTTTTATATAGAATAATTTTATAAACTATATTATAATATAAATTATAAAGTTAATTTTACTATACTAAAGTAGATTTAGAAGCTATATTATTACTATTAAATATATAAAGTAGTTTTATACAGATTTAAGTTTTTTATTAAAGATAATATTTATTTTAACTATAAAATTATTATTAATATTATATAAATCGGTAACCACAATATACTTTATATTATTAACTTAAAAATATTATATTAGACTACTACTTTTTTTAATTTAATATCTATATAAGAGGTATAAATAGCTTTTATATAATACTAAATTAATATTTACTATAATTTTTTAAATTTTATTATATATAATCTAGATACTAATTTTATTTTAAAAAAGTTTAAGAATAGCGTATAAATTATAAGAGTAAAGTATTACTAAATATTAGTAAAAGTTTACTAAATAGTTAGTAAAATTAAAAAAGTATACGGCCTATTATAGCAAGTCTTTAATATTTTAAAAAATAAAATTAAATATTATATAAGTAATAAAAATATTTTTTAAATAGTTATAAAAGTACTAAATAATATTTTAGACCTAAATAGTCTTATACTAATATTTTTTATTTTTAGTACCTATCTAAAAATTAGTATAATATTTTTATTATTATTAAATATTATTATATAGGCTAATACTATCCGTAAAGCTTTAAAGACCCTACAGGCTAATTATATAAAGCTTATACTAAACTATATAATTAATATATATAATAGACTAGATATATAAAAGACTCTATTCTTTTTTATTAAATTAGAGATTTTAATTTAAAAAGATAAAAAAATAAATAGATCTATACATATTATAATTAATTAACGGACTAAATATTACTATAAACCTAAAAAATAGTTTACTAATTATAAAATATATATATATAAAACTATACTACTATAAATCTCTTTTATATAATAACCCCCTTCCGGGGGAACAACGTTTTTTAGCCTATACCTTTTTTGGACTAGTGTCTCGGCACTACACTTTACCTCTCTTTACAAGATAATAACCCCCTAGCTATAGAAAAGAAGAATATAATTATATAACCTAAACCTAAGAAGCTAAAAAAACAAGATTGCCTAAGGAAGAACTATATAATAAAAGTCTTTATAACTTAAAAAGAAAAGCTTAATTTTATACTAATAATAAAGTTATACTAAAATAATATTATTATAATACCTAGAGCCTTATTTAAGAAATCTAATTATATAAAGATTAATTTTTTTATTATAAGTAATATTTTTAAGCATATTACATATAATTTTACTATTTATATAGGCCGTATATTTAATTTTAGAATAGTATAAGAGGTTAAGAATAAGAATATAGTTTTATATAAGAAATTTTATTATATACTTACTAACTATTCTAATAATAATAAATAGTTTATTTTTATATAGTTACTAACTATTTAGAAAATAAGCTAATAACCTATTTTAGCTTTAGACGTAATACTGTTTAAATTATATAATATTTAGTATAAATTATATAATATTACTTAAGCCTATATATAATTTAAAAACTTACTATTTTATATACTGTATATAAAACCTTTAAAAAAAATAGATTATTTTTTTTCTTTTAGTATAATCTTTTAAATTATATATCCCCTATATAGTATAACTAAATTAGATTTATACTAGTTTAAAATATACTATAACTACTATACTAAAAGGCTAAAAATATTTCTTTTTACGTATAATCTATATCTACTAATAATAAAAGAAAAAATAGAGACTTTTAGCCTAATAGGTATATAAATAAATAATACTTTAAGTATTATTTTATGTACCTTGTTTAATACAGAAAAAAATAAACTATAAGCTATAAAATTTTATATAAAAAGTAATTTTTTTCTTTCTACGTATAAACCTCTAGAGTTTAATAAAATAAAAATTACTTTAAAGAAAAATAGTATAATTACTATAATTTAAAAAAAATAAAGTAAAGGCCTTTGTATAATAAATTTAACTAATCTAAAAGTTTAATAATAGTATATTAAGTAGTATATAAGAGATATATATATTACTTTTATTTATTAACTAAAAACTATATTTAACCTTTCTATAGCTATATAAATAAAAAAGTTTACTATATTAAAAGTAAAGACACTAATAAGAGAATTAAGTAGTAAAGTAAGAATATAAAGAAAAAAGTTTTATATATTTTATTAGACTTTTAACGTATAAAACTCTTTATTCTTTATAAATAAATTTTTTATAAATAACTAAAATTTAAGTTTATAGTTTATATATTTTATTATTTTTAGAGTTAAGAACTATATAAATACTAAGTTTACTATATATAGTAATATTCTTTATTAAAGCTTAACTAAATATAAATAAGTTATATAAAGTATTCTTATTAATAAATTATATAAAATAATTATAAGCTTTAATATAATTATTACTCTTAATACTACTATTACTAAGATTTTTTATATAATTAATTTTCTACTAGCTTTTATAGTAGTCTATACAGATTTAAGATTTTTATATAATTATTTTATTAAGCTTAGTATAATAAATAAGAAAAGGCTTATAATAAATATTATATTTTTTTATTAATTATATAAGAACTGCAAAATCTCTAAACTATAATAAATAATAAAATAAAAATAATTCTATAAATATATTTATAAAAGGTAAACTAAATAGTTTTTTTATATAATTAGTATTTTTTAATACCTTTTCTTATAGTATTAAAATTTTAGTTAATAGGCTAAAGCTTATATAAGAGGCCTAATAAAGTATTTTATATATTTTTTATATTTTAAATTAGATATTCTCTATCGCATAAATTACTTTTTAGTATATTTTTTTTATATATTATATTTTTTTACTTTAGCGTATAAAGGTTAAAAGGAGAACTTTTAAAGTATTATATTTAAAAAAAAACTTTTTACTTTATTTATATATCCCTAATCCTCCTTTATATTAATAAAAGAAAAATAAAAGAAAAAATAAAAGAAACGCCTATATACTTTAAGTATAATACTTATACTAGATTTTATATAACTATTATATATAAAAACTATACGTATTATATTAGAATACTACTAAAATATAATACTTTATAAAAAGTAAAAATCTAGTATTACTACTAAATTTTTATATATACGGCTATAGTTTTAATACTTTACGTAACTATATAGAGAGCGTATAAAAATAACTTTTATAATAAATAATTTTTATAGTAAAAAGAATTAAGTTAGTATTATTAGGTAAGATAATATTAATATTATATAAAGGTAACTAATATACTATATACCTATTATTTTATAAGATATTACTATACAAAAAGAATTATATAGGAATATATATATATATTAATATAAAGAGTTAATAAAAATACTTTATTTATAGTAGATTTAGTAAAAATAGTAATTTAAATTTAACTACTAAATATAAAAGTCTATATAAAGGCGAACCTAAAAATAATTATAAATTACTACTATTACTATAGCTGCTAATTATATAGAATAAAAGCTATTTTAAAAGTTTTATTAGAGGTTAACTCTATATAAAAGAAGATAGTTAGAAAATTAAAAAAAAAAAACTAATATCTAAAACTACGTACGAAGATAATAATAGATAAAAACTAAAAAATAAAATATTATAAAGAAAAAAAAAGCTTTTTTTTATATACTTTTATTTTATATAACTTTAGACTAATTCTCTTTAACTATTATATAATAACTCTTTACTTCTATTTACTATAATCTTACTTCTTACTGTTATATAATATATAAAATTATTAATACTTTATTTTAGTTTACTATAATCTTAATTAATAAGTAGTAGTATACTATATAATTTTACTTCTTATTAGTATATAACGCATAAACAATAGACTAAAATTTAGTTATATAAAAATATATTAAAATAAAGAAATACTTATATAAAAAGGAAAACTACTTATTTATATATAAAAAGAGATATAGAAGAATAGAGTATTTATATAATATTACTATATAAAGAAGAGGTACTAGTATATATAAAATAGTTAACCTAAATAGATTTGCTAGTAATACAAAGTATATAAATTATATACTTATAATTATATAATTATATAATCTACACTAGCGAGTAGAATCTGTATATAGCTATTATATAAATAGTAAATAAGAAAAATAATAATAAAACAAGATATAATTATTACTATTTATTATTTTATACTATTTCCTACTTATTAAAATATTATAAAGGAATATTACTTTATATAAATAGAGTATAATTATTCTAATACTAATTAGTAATTAATTAATTAAATTATTTAACTACTCTAATACTAGTAGTTAATTAAATTTCTTTATCTACTATAAATTAGTAAAGGCCTATAAAGAGGTTAAATTATTATTAAATTTATACTATATAAAAAATAATTTTATATATTACGTAACTCTTTCCTGTATTTATAAATAGAAGGGAGTATATTAAAATATATATTTTATTAAAACCTTATCCGTACGAAAAATAAAAATAATTTTTTTTAAAACTAAACTACTTTATATAAACCTACTAGTATAGTAAACTAAAACTATATAATTAATTATATAAACCGAATAATATAATAGTACTAAGAAAAGCTTTTGCTATAAAGATAAGTAAGAAGCGTATAATAAAAACGGATCTAGATTTATTATAAATAAAATATATTTAAAAATATAATATTTTTATATAAGTACTTAAAAATTAAACTAAATTATAATACTAAATAGAAGATTTAAATATTTAAAATAACTTATTTACTAAATAACTTAATACGTATGTTAGTTGCGTTATTATAAAATTTTATATAGAGTAAAAGGAGAACTAAAACCTAATTACTTTATACTATAATTTATTTATTAAATAAAACTATTCCTATTTTATATTACTAAAATAAGTATTTTAAAAAGAATTGCTAAGAATTTTATAAAATAAGGGCGTATAAACTCTAGTAGATATATAAAAAAAAATACTAATAAGTTTTATATAAACTTTCCTGTAGATTATAAAAGGATATTAGAAAATTAAAAATTTTTAGGCAAAATTAAAAAGTTTAATAAAAAGCCTAATTATTACTATAAAATAACTCGTATAGAAATTATTAAACTTAAATTTTTAAATTTTTAGCTAATAGCTAAATATTTTATATACTTTAGCTATACTATTTATATAGTAAAAAAGCTAACTATTATAATATATATTATATAAGTAATTAATCCCGCTATACTAGTATTACTTAAAGAATTTTAGGCTTATATTATATAAGTATAGATATAAACTATATAAATCTAAATAACCCTAGACTTTATATAATTTATATACTCTAGTATTACCTCTAAGTATATATAATAGTGGATTATAATATTTAATATATCTATTATTATATAATTTTAAAATATTACTATTTCTTCTAGGAACTAGTTACGAAATATTAATAACTAGTTACCTACTATTTTTTTAATCTTTATACGCTGCTTACTAGAATTTAATATTTTAATTTTTACCTATATAAAATATACTGCTAAAAAAACTTATTTTATAAAAAATAATTATATTTTAAAAGATATAAAAAAAAGTATATAACTATATTAGCCGCCAGTATAATATTCTAGCTAATAAGACTTATATATTTATTTTAAGCTTTACTAAAAAATTAATATTTAGGAGTTATAGTATACTATTATTTTTATAAATATTTTAAAAAATTACGTAGGCTAGTTCTATCTATATAATATTAGCCTAGAATACTTATAAAAATAATTATATAATAAATTAAACTACTACTTTAATATATATATTAATTATAACTAGTATTAGACTAACTAGACTACTATTACTTTAATATAATCTAAATAAAAAAACCCTAATAAAACTCTGCATAAAGCCTTAAAGGTAATAATTAATAAGTTAATTTTAGTATAGAGAGCTCTAAACCCTTAATTTAAAAAAAAGTATTAATTTATACGATAATTATATAAGTATATAAAAGTTAACTAGAGTTTAAAGAGACTATATTTTTAATAAAACCTATATCTAAAAAACTACTAAGTAATTTAAAATCCGTACTATAGATTAATATAAATTGTTAATATATATATTATATTTAGTTATAGATATCGCATAAAACTTTTTATATAGACTAAAGGTATACTAATAATAAGAATAAACCCTTTTAGCGCTAATAATTTTATTTTTATATATTTGTATATTAATTAAACAAAAGGGTGTAGCTGTGGTGGCTGCGTAGACGACTAAAAGGGGTTTTAAAAAAGAAGAAATATGTGTATGCCTTTATTTATTTTTATATATAATAACTCTTCTAGCGATTTAAATATATAACTTTAGTAATAAAAAAAAAGTATTTTATTTACTATAAGGAAAGACACCAATTATTAAACTATTTTATATAAGATAAGACCTAAGTACGTAACTAGTATATTATAATATATAAAAACTTATATAAGGAAATCTCTTTTTAAAGTAATATTACTGTTTATATTTAAGACTATAAAGGATTTATATATAATAATATAAAATAATTAGAAAATAAGACTATATTTAATTTTAGTTTTTAAAAAGAGAAAAGAGTAGTTTAATATTTTATTACCACTTTATTTCTCTATTATATAATAGTAGAAGATATATTTTTAATAAAAAAAAAATAGCTAAATAATTTACTTTTAAAGAAAAATACTATACGTAGTACTAAAGTAAATTTTAAAATATAAATATAACTAAATTTTTAATAGTTAATAAAAGCTAGTTTAAAGTATACGTTTGTAAAAACTCTAGTATAAAAATTAATTAGACCTTAAAAGAAACTACTATTAATTTTAGAGGTAATATACTAATATATACTTTTAGTACTATATAGATTAAAAACCTAATTAATATAATAATTTGCTATATTTTAAATACTTTAATACTTTTTTTACTATTTTTAGTAAATACTAACTATATAAAAGTATATTTTAATAATATATTAAACGTTATTATATATAAAAATAATATAATAGTTCTAGTTATATATAAATAGAAATATTTATTTTTTAATATAAGCTATATAAAAGCTATTTTATTCTTTACTAAAGAAAAATTTTATAAACTTTATAAATACTTTAGATACCTTTGTATAAAATAACTTTATAAGCTATTTTATAATATAGGCTATAATATTAACTTTACTATAGTAAAGTATATTTAAAAGCTATATTACTACTATTAAATATATAGAGTGGCTTTATACAGATTTAAGTTTTCTATTAAAAATAATACCTAAGTAAACTATAAAATTATTATTAATATTATATAAATTAGTAACCGCAATATCTTTTATATTATTAACTTAAAAATATTATTTTAGGCTACTACTTTTTTAATTTAATATCCATATAAGAGGTATAGGCAGCTCTTATATAATACTAAATTAATATTTACTAAAATTCTTTAAATTTTATTATATATAATCTAGATACTAATTTTATTTTAGAGGAGTTTAAAAATAATATATAAATTATAAGAGTAGAGTAATACTAAATACTAGTAAAGGTCTACTAGGTAGTTAGTAAAATTAAGAAAGTATATAGTCTATTACGGCGAGACTTTAATATTTTAAAAAATAAAATTAGATATTATATAAGTAATAAAAATATTTTTTAAATAATTATAAAAGTATTAAATAATACTATAGATCTAAATAGTCTTATACTAATACTTCTTATCTTTAACGCCTATCTAAAGATTAGTATAATATTTTTACTATTATTAAATATTATTATATAGGCTAATACTATCTGTAAAGCTTTAAAAGTCTTATAAACTAATTATATAAAGCTTATACTAAGCTATATAATTAATATAGGTTATAGACTAGATCCGTAAAAAACTCTATTTTTTTTTATTAAATTAGAGGTTCTAATTTAGAGAGAAAAGAAAAAATATATAAATTTATACGTACTATAGTTAATTAAAAAACTAAATATTATTATAAACTTAAAAAATAGGCTACTAATTATAAAATAAATATATATAAAACTATACTACTATAAATCTTCTTTATATAATAACTTCCTAGCTATAGAAGAGGAGGATATAATTATATAACCTAAACTTAAGAAGCTAAAAAAATAAAGTTATTTAAGGAAGAACTATATAGTAAAAGCCTTTATAACTTAAAAAGAAAAATTTAATTTTATACTAATAATAAAGCTGTACTAAAATAATATTATTATAATACCTAAAGTCCTATTTAAGCAATTTAATTATATAAAAGTTAATTGCTTTAATATAAATAATATTTTTAAGCCTATTATATATAATTCTATTATTTATATAGGCTATATATTTAATCTTAGAATAATATAAGATATTAAAAATAAAAATATAGTCTTATACAAAAAATTTAACTATATACTTATTAGTTACTCTAATAATAATAAATACTTTATTTTTATATATTACTAACTATTTAAAAACTAAACTAAAGACTTATTTTAGCTTTAAGCGTAATACTTTTTAAATTATATAATATATAATATAAATTACGTAATATTACTTAAATTTATATATAATTTAAGAATTTACTATTTTATATACTATATATAAAACCCCTAAAAGAGATAAATATTTTTTTTTCTTTAATATTATTTTTAAGTTATACGTCCCCTATATAGTAAAATTAAATTAAATTTATACTAGTTTAAAATATACTATAACTACTATACTAAAAGCCTAAAAATATTCCCCTCTACGTATAATCTATACCTACTTATAATAAAAAAAGAAATAAAGACTTTTAGCTTAATAGGTATATAAATAAATAATACTTTAAATATTATTTTATTTACTTTTTCTAATAGAGAAAAGAATAAATTATAAACTATAGAGTTTTATATAAAGAATAAATTATTTCTTTTTGTATATAAACCTTTGGAGTTTAATAAAATAAAAATTACCCTAAAGAAAAATAAAATAATTATTATAATTTAAAAAAAAATAGAGTAAAGGCTTTCGTATAATAAATTTAACTAATCTAAAAGCTTTATAGTAGTATATTAAGTAGTATATAAAAAATATATATATTACTTCTATCTATTAACTAAAAATTATATTTAACCTCTTTATAGCTATATAAATAAAAGAGTTTATAATATTAGAAGTAAAAGTACTAAATAAAAAAATTAAATAGTAGATTAAAAATGTAAAAAAAAAAGTTTTATATATTTTACTAGACTTTTAACGTGCGAAACTTTTTATTTTTATAAATAAATTTTTTATAAATAACTAAAATTTAAGCTCATAGTTTAAATATTTTATTATTTTTAAAATTAAAAATTATATAAATACTAAGTTTACCGTATATAGTAATATTCTTTATTAAAACTTAACTAAATATAAATAACTTACGCGAAGTATTCTTACTAGTAAATTATATAAAATAGTTATAGACTTTAATATAATTATTACTCTTAGTATTACTATTAATAAAATTTTTTATATAATTAATTTTTTACTAGCTCCTATAATAGTTTATATAGATTTAAAATCTTTATATAATTATTTTATTAAATTTAGTATAATAAATAAGAAGAGACTTATAATAAATATTATATTTTTTTACTAATTATACAAGAACCGTAAAATCTCTAAAGTATAATAAATAATAACAAAGAATAATCTTATAAATACTTTTATAAAGAATAAACTAAATAGTTCTTTTATATAATTAGTATTTTTTAATACCCTTTTTTATAGTATTAAAGCTTTAGTTAATAGGCTAGAACTTATATAATAGGCCTAATAAAGTATTTTATATATTTTTTATATTTTAAATTAGATATTCTCTATCGCATAAATTACTTTTTAGTATATTTTTTTTATATATTATATTTTTTTACTTTATCGTATAAAAGTTAAAAGGAGAACTTTTAAAGTATTATATTTAAAAAAAACTTTTTACTTTATTTATATATCCCTAATCCTCCTTTATATTAATAAAAGAAAAATAAAATAAAAAATAAAAAAAAATACTTATGTATTTTAAGTATAATACTTATATTAGATTTTATATAACTATTATATATAAAAACTATATATATTATATTAGAATACTACTAGAGTATAATATTTTATAAAAGGTAAAAATCTAGTATTACTACTAAATTTTTATATATACGGTTATAGCTTTAATATTTTATATAACTATATAGAGAGCATATAAAAGTAACTTTTATAGTAAATAATTTTTATAGTAAAAAGAATTAAGTTAGTATTATTAGGTAAAATAATATTAATATTATATAAAGGTAACTAGTATACTATATATTTATTATTTTATAAAATATTACTATACAGAAAGAATTACATAGAGATATATATATATATTAATATAAAGAGCTAATAAGAATACCCTATTAGTAGTAGTCTTAGTAAGAATAATAACTTAAATTTAATTACTAAATATAAAAGCCCGTATAAGAGTAAAATTAAAAATAATTATAACTTACTACTATTACTATAGCTACTAATCGTGTAGAATAAAAGCTATTTTAAAAGTTTTATTAAAGGTTAACTCTATATAAAAAAAGATAGCTAAAAAGTTAAATAAAAAAATAATATTTAAAACTACGTACAGAGATAATAATAGATAAAAATAAAAAAAAAATTATTTTAAAGAGAAAAAAGCTCTTTTTTATATACTATTATTTTATATAGTTTTAAATCGGCCCTTTTTAACTATTATATAATAACTCTTTACTTTTATTTACTATAATCTTACTTTTTACTATTATATAACGTATAAAGTTATTAACTTTTTACGTATCTAGGGGAATAACTTTTTTTAGTCTATACCTTTTTTAGACTAGTGTCTCGACGCTACACTTTACCTCTCCTTATATAATTAACTTTTTACTTTAGTTTACTATAATTTTAATTAATAAGTAGTAGTATACTATATAATTTTACTTTTTATTATTATATAACGCGCGAATAACACACTATAATTTAGTTATATAAAAATATATTAAAATAGAGAGATACTTATATAAAAAAGAAAACTATTTATTTATATATAGAAAGTAATATAGAAGAATAGAGTATTTATATAATATTACTATAAAAAGAAGAGTTACTAGTATATATAGAGTAGTTAACCTAAATACATTTATTAGTAATACACAGTATATAGATTATATAACTATTATATAAAGAGAGGTAAAGTATAGCGTCGAGACACTAGTCTAAGAAAGGTATAGGCTAAAAAAAGTTGTTCCCCCAGATATAATTAAAAAAACAATAAGTATATATAATAACTATAAAAAATATTATTTATTTTAATAAATATAGGATTTAAACTTACAGCTACAGCGTATAACTTAATATATAACTTAATATATAGCTTAATATATAGCTTAGCGTATAGCTTAGTATATTTAAGTTTAGTATACTAGAGCCACTGTTACCTCTATTTTTTTTTTAAGGCTAGACTACTATAGTACTATTATATTATACTACGTCTACTTTACTATATTATTATTATTAAAGTTAAAATCGAAGTTATAAAATAGGATTTAGTATATTAATATAGATACTAGTATAGCGTTTATTTTTAGTAGCGTAACTTATAGAGTATAATTAGCTAACGTTTATAGATATACTAATAGCAACTTTATATATTACTATTAACTTTAATAAAACTATAATAACCGTACCTCGTATACCTATTTATAAAAATATATTTAATAATAACCTATATATATAAGTAGTAAAGGCAGCTATAGAGTATTTTTTAAGTATACTAGTATATATTATAGGAGACCTTAATATACTAAAAAGGGGATACTATAATACTGCCTACTATCTACTTACTAGAACTAAGAGAGCTAAAAGAGACAAGAAAGATAGGTATAAGGTAGTAATTATAGTAGAAAAAAGTATTAAGTTATATTTACTAGTATAGCACGTCTAGATACTATATAATACAAATAAAAATATTACTAGTCTAGCTATACTATAAAGTAATAAGCTGTAATAGCTTATAATAAAGTTTTATAAAAGAGAAATAATAGGAGAATAAGAGATAGACTTTATATTTAATATAATAGATATAGATAGCGTATAGTTATAAAAAATATTTAATATAATAGTAACTACTATATTAATAAGTATAGTAGCTACTACGCGTTAATAAAAAAAAAAGATAAATAGATATATATTTAGATTTAGGTTACGTATACGCCTAAGTATCGGTAGGTATTTATATATTAATAAGGTAGGCAGAGAATTTAGAGAACTATCTATAATTAAATAAATAGTAGCTCTTTAATACTATCTATATCTAGTAAAAGATTAACTTAATAGTTAAATATAAGGTAATAACTATTATTTATAGTAAATAAGATCGTAAAAACACTACTACTATAGTTATATAATTATATAATCTACACTAGCAAGTAGAATTTTTATCTAACTATTATACGGATAGTAGATAAGAAAAATAATAATAAATAAAGATATAACTATTACTATTTATTATTTTATACTATTTCCTACTTATTATAATATTATAGAGGACTATTACTCCGTACAAGTAAAGTATAGTTATTCTAACAAATTATATAATATATATAAAACTATGTCTTAATTTTTACTATAATTAATTTTTTAATAAAATATAACATAATTTTTATAAGATATTATTAATTAATACTATAAATTTTTATATATATTTATATATTAATTAAATAAAAAGTATAGCTGTAGTGGCTCGAGGCGACTATAAGGTGTTTTAAAAAAGAAGAAGTATATTATAAATTTTTATATTATTAGTATATATATAATAGTAATAGATATATATTTTATAGCTAATTTTATACGCTAGTTAAAAAGTTATAAGTATATAAATCTAAGTAAAAAAAATAAGTCTTAAGTTTAAGACTCTATAACTAAGACTATAAATACGCTAGACTTAATTAAACTTTAGTATAATATATTTTATAACTTTCTCTATAAATAAAATTTTTTTATTTTTAAATTTAATAGTAATAGAGTTATTATACTTTTAAAAACTAACCTTTTTTAATTATACTTTTTTCGTGTCACCCCTCTTTAATTAGTTTTAAAAATAATACTAACTAATATAATATATAAATTACTATAGCTAGTAATAAGTTTAGTATTAGTAGGTAATACTTTTAAATTAATTCTAATATAGAATTAATATACTTACGTTTTACTTAATTTACCTATTAAAATCTATTAGCTATTATTATTTATAAGAAGCGTAGAGACCGTAAGCTCTTTTTTACCTAAAAAAAAAGTCTATTAAAATTAATATATTTACTCCTATTATAGTTAACTTCGCCACCTTTAGTTTCTAAATATAGTATTTAACTTTTATATTCCTAAATAAAATAAAAAGCTACTATTAGCGCCTTAAAAAGTATTTTAAAAACTACTTAAATACTGTTACGGTTTTCCTAAGTATTTAGCCCCTTTTTAGGCCCGAGATTTTAGCTAATATTGGCATTTCTCCAGAAATAGAAAACTTTAACGAGTCTTAGTTACTAGCTAGAGATACGTTATACTAATATGCAGCGCGCCGGAAACGAAAAAAAAAGATAAGCTATAATCTCTCTTACTATAGTTCCTAAGTGCTAGAGCTTTTACTAAAAAGCTATATTAGTTAAAAAAATATAAGAGCTCCCGATAATATTATATAAAAAAATAGACTTAATTTCTCTAAAACTACTATTATATAAAGAGAGGTAAAGTGTAGCGTTAAGACACTAGTCTAAAAAAGGTATAAGCTAAAAAAAGTTATTCCTCTAGATATAGTTAAAAAATAAGCGTATATAAAAATTATAAAAAATATTTTTAGTTTAGTTAAATTTAAACTTATAGCTACGGCTAAAACTACTATATATAAAATAGTAAGAAGTAGAATAGCTAAAATAAGATATAATATTTCTATATTAAAGGGTTTTAGTAAATTATTACTAATAATTATACTCGTTAATCTAACTTAAGATTACTATTACTATCTATTAACTAACGTTCCTCGTTTTTAGCGAAGAACTCTCCTTAGTTCTCCCTAGTCTTAGGGAAATTACTAATATTTTAATTTTTTACTAATATCTTATAAGTGCTTTTCTTATTAACCGTCTTATAGGGGAAGAGCTTGCCTAATTATATACTACCCTTATTAGCGTCTATCTTCTTAAAGATACATATAATACCTTCCCTTATATAAAAGAGTTTTATATTTTTATTTTCTAAGTTATTGTATATCTAAAGGAGAAGAAGAGCTAATAATATAATACCTACCACTAAAGCAGTAGCCACAGAGGAGCCCGATATAGTAGGCGTAACAGTACTAATATATACGAGACCTATAGTCTTAATATTCTCCCTAGGTATCTATATATTAACCTTTTAGTCCCTCCTAGTCTTTAATATAGAGTAGCCCTACCTATCTGTTGTACTAACGCTTACTACCTTACTATAGTTAACTAAGTAAGTAGAATTAGCGTACACGCCCTTGTCGGCGGTTAAATAGAATATTAAAGTAGCCCTTTTATTTAAGTTATTTACTACTATAACCTCTATCGCTTTTTTTAATTTAGAGTCGTCCTTTATTGTAGTCTAGTTTATAAATATTATATTAACCTTTTATTCGATAGCCCACCTAATAGTCTACTTACTTAAATATAAAACATTAGTAATACTATAGTAAGTATATAAACTAAAAATATCTATACGCGTTGCAAGGAAGAGAAAAGAATAACTCTAGAAGATACGCACTTATCTTTATTATACTTATAGTATCTATATCTTTCCTCCCTTTTCCTACACGAGCAATATAGAGACGGTAGTATAGATTAGTCTACTCTATTAATAATACTATCTAAGTTCCGTAGGCGTTTAATACTATCTACTAGAGTAGAATTTAATCTAAGCCCAATAGGTCTATAGTAACGTATAAGACGCCCTTAGCAATTATTTCCCTAATTCTTAACCTAATCCTATTAGCCCTATTATTAATAATAGCTACTTTAATTCTACAATTAGAGAATAGACTACTAATACCTCTAACTAGTATTCTAGTATATATTTACAGCCTCTATACGTGCTGTATATTTTTATTATTTTATAAGTCTTACGTCGCCTAGCCGCTAGTGGATCCGGCATTAGTATAAGTGTTTATATTTTTTTCTTTCTTATTATCTAGAAATATATAGCAGGGTCCTAATTAATCGGTAAAGTAATACCTAAATAGTTATAACTATTAGTGCAAGCTATTAGGCCTAGTATACCTAGTAGCTATAGACACTTATATTAGAACGCGCGCAGTAGTATCTTTAGGTTTATAAAAAAAAGAAGGGTAGTACTACTTCGCATCCATCTTAATAACTAGTTTATACTTAAAATTAGGACCTAAGTTATTCTTATTATTCTTATATAACTTCTTATTTTTGTTATATAGGTGCTCTAAATAAGCTTTATACTCTTTAGTAAGCTCTAAATAATAATCGTAGATATTCTTCTCGTACGCTCCCTACTATTAGACGGTATAGTTTAGTTAAAAGGTTATTAGTAACTAAAATAGAATAAGAGAGCTGGGCTACTTACCTTAGTAGAATTTAACTAAATAATCTTAATTTAGACGCTGCAAAGCTATATTCTATATAAAAATATATTAGTAAACTCGTTTTTATTATAAAGGGCGGCGTTAATATAAATTTTAAAAAGTTTTACTAGACTGTCCTTACTTATTTAATAATATAATACGCTCTAGTTACCGCTAGAATATAATATAAGTTTCTTTAGTAAGTTCTACGTTCTAAACTCTTTAGGTAGCTTTTTTACGTCGGCGCCTCCGGTTAAAATATTTAGGCTTATATTTAACTTACGCTAATCTAGGGCCTTAACCTTAAACTTATTTAGGATATTTAACTTAAAGAAAGTAGGGTTTATTAAATTAATTGCGTTGTCTAGTATATTAAGCTTCTTAATAATTTTAATATATTTTATATTCTTAAACTATACAAATAAAGTCTGTAATATTATATAGGGATAAGACTACTTAACATAGTTAAGGTCTAGCAAGTAAACGAAGAAGAGGGTATCTTTAAACTATAGAATACCCTCCTTCTTATAAGTATCCTTACTTTTATCCTTATTAGCGCTTTTGGCCTTGTTAGCGCTAAGGCTAGTTAGTTTCTTAATAAACGTCTTAAAATTATAAAACGACTAGTTAAAGTCTAATATATTTAGATAAAACTCCTTTACTACGTAGCTAGTTAGCTAAATTATATAGGGGGGCCTCCTACACTATAAATTTTAAAAAATATAATAAACTTACTGTTGCTAAAGTTTCCGTATAAAGCTATACTAATATTTTAGATCCCTTTTACCTTCTAAAAGATAAGTAACTTAAAACTCTTTTTAAACCCTAACTTCCCTCGCGCCCGTTCTTGGCCGCTATCCCACTTATATAATCTCTTCTAATATAATAACCTTCCCACTTTATTTATAGCTATTAGAATTTTTTAAAATACTTTATCGGCGTCTTTTTTTTATTTAATTATTTCTAAAATATGCGGAGGGTTAAAGTAATTATTCTAAAAGGGCACTTTTATCCCGGTGCTTAGCGCTAACAAAATTAAAATTACTCTATCTATAGCCTTAGTTATAGTACGGTGCAACGGCATATATTTATTTTTATTTTTATTAGTTAGTGTTTTTACAGAGTAAACCGCGACTATAAAAAATATAAATAAAAGGAACTTCTTTACGGTAAAGTATATACAGTTCTTTTTAAAGGAGTTATTTTTAAAATATATAAGAACTAGGTTAGGCTATTAAAGAAATCTTAGCCTCCTCTGCTCTTAGCTAAACTTAAAGTTGTAACAGATTCTAAAAAAGGTAGCTAAGAAGCTAAGATTTTAGTTTTTAATAGTATAGTAGATAGGCAGCCTTTTAGAAAGCTTATTCTTTCCCTTATCTAAGCCTTTCTATAGCTTCTTAATAAAAAGCTTCTTTAGTTTATTATTACTTAGTATCTAGTAAAAAAGTAATTATTTAGTATCTTTAGTCTAGATACTTTTATTTTAATTACTAGACCTAAGTTTCGTGTAATATATTAGTTATAAAAGAGTTTTATTACCTCTTTTACTAAAAGCTATAGCCTTCGTAATTTTTATTCTAAAAGAGCGGGTGGCTATAGTATTATTCTAGTTTATTATCTCCCTAGCTATTTTTAAGATTTAGTTTACTATATCCTTTAGACCCTCCGGGGCCTATATTATTATAAAGGCGCCTAAGCCCTTAAGTATCTTATACTAGTTATAAAATATAATACTTTACTATTTTTTTTACCGGCTTAATTACGATTCTTTTTATATATAAATAGGGTTAAAGACACTTTAACTTAACTACGTAATCCTAGGCGGCACTTACTAGCTAATATTAGTAAAGTAATAAGGAGCTTAGTAGAAAAACTAAAAAAGAAAAAAATTTATAAACTATCTAAAAAACTTATAGATACTATTACTAGATTTCTACGCCGCGTTGCGCCATATATATATTTAGCTAATAAGCTAAAAGAAGTTTCTTCTCTTTTTATCCTAACGCTTCTTTCCGCATTACGCTACTCAGCTACTAGTAGTTACCTACTCTAATCCTACTCTTTGTACTTAAATTCCCTTACTAGGTCTACCTTTCTATTTTATTAGTATATGCTCTCTTTTCTATTAATAAGGATTTTTTAACTTCTTCGCGCAGTAAGTCTGTAAGATAATTATATAATATAACTATTTTATAAAGCCGCTCTATCTAAGCCGTAAAATAAATTAGTTATATAAAAGATATCTGGGCCGGCTGTTATAAATAAGGCTCTAGAAAAACTAGGCTAAACTATATTATCTTACTTTCTCCTCCGCTCTAGGGTTTTAATATAGGGCGGTTAGCGGCGTAGATAGCTAAGAGCTATAATATAGGGATAAGGGTAAAGGGCGTAGCATAGATAAAAGGCTAGGGCTACTTAGCTTAATATAGGACTAAAGCTTATACTACTATACCTTACTTACTAACCCCTATATCTGCGTCGGAATATTAATCTTTTAGTTTATTTTAGTTTTCTAATTTTATTCTTAAACTAGTAATTTCTAGTTAGTAATTAGAGTCTAATTACAGAATATTAAAAGAACTAGATTATAGTTAATAATCTATTATATCTTATTTAAATCTTACTAATTAGCCTTACTCTAGAAGATATAAACCGACCTTATTAATTTTTTTTATTACGTTATCTCTTAAGGCCGCGTGTAGATTTTTCTTATTAATACTTTTAGAAAGCCTTTAGATAGGGCCGGCCTGGGCGGGTCTAAAAATAATAAAAAGTAATAAATCCTTTTTACTACGGAGGCTAGAAGAGACGAACTTTTTAATCTTTTTAAATAGAATACCTATCTCGCTATCTATATTCCCCTTAAGGCGAAACTTAAATCTCTTAAGGCGCTTAACTAATAAAGTAATTATAAAGCTGTTACTAATTCTATTCTTTTTATTAGTTACGTAAAGCTCCTACTACACGCGGTTAAAACTTACCTTTAATAGTACTATATAGATATTATCCCTACGCAACTTTACCCTAAGTAAGTAGTAGATCTTAAACTTAGACTTAAATAACTTTAAACCCTTTACGCTAGGCGTAACTCTATATATTTATACTTATAAAATTCCCTTTAGCGCAGTTTCGCGAGACTCGTTTATTATAAATATATTAGTAAACTAATTACCGCTAGAGACAGGCTTTATAAAAGTAAGTAGTAGTATACTATCTTTATTTTTATTTTTTTACTAGCCCTTAGCCCCGTCCAAAAGAATAGTAAGAGTTATTTTAAACTATAAAAACTACTACTTAAGGTTATTTAGCCTAGGGACAATTCTTATAACTAGTAAGCTTATATTATCTTCGTTGCCTATATCGTAACCGCTATAGACCTTATATATAAAATTAAAGTTAAT
The DNA here is from genome assembly GCA_030770415.1 of Pleoardoris graminearum. Lineage (NCBI taxonomy): Eukaryota > Fungi > Ascomycota > Dothideomycetes > Pleosporales > Didymosphaeriaceae > Pleoardoris > Pleoardoris graminearum. The sequence goes on from JASEKS010000371.1 coordinate 56,643, forward strand.
TATAAACCTAGACCCCCTAATAGTCTCGAGCGTTAGCAACGTATTATCTCTTACCTATGCTAAATCTAGGGTGTAAATCTCTATATTAAACAATTTAAGTTTCCTAAGGATCTGCTAAGACTAAGCCATAACAGAAACTCTGGTTCTAAACTTAAAAATCTAGTATATAAGTTAATTTGCTAGTCAAAAAATAAAACTTGTATATATATAAAAAAACTTAATTTTAAGTTAGAATACTAAGAATTTAGAAAGCAGATTCTAACGCCGCCCGCACTTCTGGCCGCACAATAATCGATAACGCCCAGTAGGGTACGGTATAGGCGCTCGCCTATACTAACACGGGGCGCTGCGACGGAGAAGCGGCAGCGCTGGCTACTTGTTAATACGTGTGCCTATAAAATACGAGGATAGGGTACGGCGGAGTCGCGCACTGTAGTAGCTAAGGGGTACAGCGATAGCGGAGGGACATAGCCTAGGGCCTAGAACGGGCACCTCTGTTGTATATTAACGATAAGGCCCAGCGTAAAGGGACGTACAGTCTGGGGCGGCGTACACAGCAGGGCGGCGGCGAGACGTAACCCTCTATAATATAACGCTATCCAACGCCCCAAATACGTGTCTTTATCTCGTTATTATGGCACTATTAACGGCGGCTAGTAAGAGCGGGGCGTGCCGGCCGGCCTGTTCTAGTCTAAACCAGTAGCGTCTAATATATGCAGGGAAGGAGATGTAATAATACCTTTACCCTCTTTACTACTTAAAGGAAACCCGCGGCCTGGCATACCTACTTCAGCTTATATTAGCACTAGTCCCCCCTACCCCCCTAATTCCTCAGCTAAATAAATCTATATATTAGACTGGTATTTATTTAAATTGTAGTAGGCGCCGGATGTAGGGTTCATTAGTAAGTAAGACTAAAAATACTCTTTCTCTAAACTATAATACTTGTCTGTTTAATCTTTTATAGTATTATAGTAGGCACGAAAGTTTAGAGATAAGTAAACAGCTATTTAGTAATCTTTTTCTTCTTCTTTTTTTAAAGACGCATAGTAAAATATATTAAGACTTAATAGTAGAGTCTCTTTAATTAGAGAAGTAAACCTAAATTAGAAAAAAGAAGAATTAATAGCCCTAAAGTATAAGTAAGTGTAATAATTGCCGTAGGTTTCCTACGCTAATTATTATTTATTTACAAATAGTATATTAGTAATTTACGGTCTAGGAGGCATAGAAGTCTAAAATATAGTTTAAACTTATACGTAGGAAAAGGAAGCTATATCTTAGCTTATAGATCTCCTTCCTATTTACGTTTATTACTCTTATATTATAACCTTTAATTATTCCTACAAGGCGATTTATAAAGAAGTCTTAATAGATAATATAAGGAGTTTAGCTACTAAACTACTTAACTAGCTGCTAAAAATATTTGAGTTGGTAAGTACTTTTATAGTTTAATCTACTAGATATAATTTACTAATAAGCTTTTATATTTAAGAGTATCTACGTTATATTTATTGCGTATAATCTTAGTAGACTAATAGTTAAAGAAATAAATTATTACCCGTCTTGTATAATACGTCTGTTAGTAAAGCCTAGAAATACTTAGTAAAGAGATACTATAAGACACTAATATTTCTCTCCTTTTAGGAAAATAGGCACTTTTAATAGTAGCTTAGTCTAGTAGGTACTATATTATTTCTAGTATAATTTTACTACTTATTTTCTTCGGTACGCCGTATCGGGTCTTAGGCTTAAGATTTTAAAAAAGTATAGCCAGTTGGCTCTTACACGTATTTAGCGAAGACACTTTCTACAGCGTTTAGGGGATTATTAAGACTATATAGATATTAAAAATAGTAAATAAAGGGTTTAACTATATAAAAAATATATATAGAGTCGTTAATATACACTATTAGTAGATTAGTCTATCTAAGATAGCCGGCGTATTAATATAACAGGTAAGTGCTCTACTGCTCCCAGTTATAATTTTTTTTATAAGACTTTTAACTTTTTATTTACTACCCTAATATAAAGTAGGCATTGCACTCGGATTTAGCCAAGCTAGGGATATATAAAGAGATAAATATTAACTATAATAAACTATATACTAATATTACTAAATTTTCCGGTAAGAGGGACGACGCTTTTATAAAAATTTACTAAAAATTACGTATTTTAAAAGGTTTATTCTTTATATATTATTAGCTAAGCTATTAGGGTAAAGAAGCTCCAGCCTTTAGTAAAAAGGGTATAAACGCTAACTAATATATTTATAGAACCTAGGATCTAATATATCTAGTATTTTAAATTCCTATTTAGTTTTACTAGTTAAGATTAGTTTACTAAGCAGATACTGACTAGCCGGGAATTTAGGGATATAGAGTCTAGAGTATTATAGCAGCTTAAAGATAATAATATATATAGATTTTAGTAATAGAGTACTACCGGCACTCTATATATCTAAAGATATCTTAGTCTTAACGCTCTTTATCTCTTAAGCCTAGTAATAAGCTCTAATAATACTATTACTATAAGTTTTAGATGCGATATAAGAGATAGCCCTTAATATAGCTTAGCTTAACTGTTTGCCTTACTCTGCTATTAGATACTATGTCTTAAATCTTACCTCTTTAACTATATTTCCGAATTTTATAAGCTCTACTCTAAAGAGACTAAATAGCGGCCGAGGCTCCGAGTATTCTTCTTCTTACTACTAGGCTGTCCTTTTAAAGGATATACAGTGTGTTTAATCTAGTATATAAATAAAATATAAAATATAAAACAGCTACTAAAGGATATTAATACTATAACTAATAGCGCTGTTAAAAACTTTAAGTTTATTATTACAGCCAGCTCTAGCACTAAGGGGTTAAATATTTTTAGGCCTGTAACTATTGTGTATATAAATCTAACGCGGTATAACCTTAAAGCTATAGTAAACTCTAAAGTAAGCTCTATACTCTCTAAGCGACTAAGTTTATCTATTAAGGGCGAAAAGTTTATAGAGATACTATATAGTAAGTTTATAGATAATTTAGAGTTTTTTACTCTTCTAAAGTCTTCTATCGCTTCTATAATTAACGCCTGGCTAATACTTTTACTTAATAGTATAGATCTAATTATAAACTCTTTTATTAGATATTTAGGGCTTCTTATAGCTACTAAGATAAATAATATATATTATAAGCTTTTTTTTAAAATTATACCTCGGCGCCGGTAGAAGATATAGAATATATTATTATAAATAGCTTACGTATTCCGCCCCTTAAAACTTAATAAACTAGCTCTTGCTATAGTATTTAAATACTAAAAAAAATCTATTATTAGTATTAAGAACGAGACTCTAGTTAATCTTATATAAAATATTAATATTAACTTTAGTAATCTCGTCTAAGTAAATAGCTACTAAATTATTTATATACGCGACAGCTTCTGGGATTATTTATTATACTAAAAGCTAAAGAGGGGTAATAGATAACTATTTCTTTTAAATAGCCACTAAACTATTACACGGAAATACCTTTTATATATTTTATTACTAGTATAGTAAGGGCCCGTTAAACTACTTAAGTTAGTAAATAGTTACTCTAATCTTTTTTTATATTTAGTTCGCTATTGGCTAAGTTACTATAAAGAAGATAGCGCTAGGCCGGCTCCTAATTTAAAAACTAAGTAAAATAAATTGCGGAAGTTTTGTTTCTTTAATAACTATAACCTTATATAAAAATAGGCCTAACTATATTTTAATTCCGAATCTCCTAATATAAGGTATAAGTTAAACTACCCCCTAGTCGTATTAGTAGAGGTTGGGTGCTTAGACTTAGTTAGAGTCTTACTTAAAAGTTAAATATATAGTACAGACGTCCTAACTACAGCCCTTAAGATAGCTATTAAAAAAAAAGATAAAAATTTTATTTATATACTTTAGGATTCCGGTGCTACTAGTAATATTATATTATATATTATAGTAATGTCGGGGAAACCGAACCTCCTTAAGCTATTTTATAAAATAGAGGATAATCTAAAATTTAAAAATTTTTAGGGCTTTACACTACTGCACTATACCTACTAGAGTAATTACTTTTTAGTAGTTAAAGAACTTCTTTATATTAGATTAGACGCGAAGGTAAAAAGTAATATAATTAGTTAGACTTCTCTCTATATTACCTGCTAATTTGGCCACTTAGATATTATTATACGCCTTTTAGAAAGTAATATAAATATTAATAAAGAGAATAAGTCTAGATTTACGCCTCTATATATAGTATATAAGTAGTAGTAAGTAGGTTCTGTTAGCTGGCTTTTTAACAACGTTAAGGCGGGGCAATTAATAGATATAGATACTTAGAGCTAGAGTTTAGTTATAGTATTATACCTTACTACTAGATTTAGCCGGGTTAATATTATAAGACTCCTTTTTAATAATTATAGAGATCTGAGAGCCGAAACTAATATAGAAAATAAAAAATATAAGCTACTAAAAATAAAAAATATAGATAGCTTAACGCCACTATACTTAATAGCTATAAGTAGGTATTCTAAAATTATTAGGGAACTGCTACGCTCTAAAACAGCGGAGGATCCCGTCGCTATTTTAAATATTAATAAGTAGAAGTATATTCCTCTCTATCTTACTATTAAAAGTAGGTACTTAGGCGTAGTAAAGTAACTTCTTAGACGTAAAAATACTGTAGTAAAGAACTAGATCGAGAGCTAAGCCTAGAGTAGATCTAGAGCCTATTTAATCTATCTAGCCGTTATTAATAGCTATTTTACTATTTTAGAGCTTTTCTGTAAGGCGTATTAAAAGTTAGAAACTTCTCTTAACCTCTTTTATAGCTAGTCGTTAAGTCCTCTATATATAGTAGTAATAAGCGGCTATATAGATATTATTAAACTTCTCTTAGATAATAACGTAATAGTTAATATCTTTAACTAGAATAACGCTATACCTCTATTTTTTACTAGTTAGGCGGAAAATATCTAGATAGTTAAACTCCTCCTTAAAAAAGATACTAATCTAAATACAGAGACTACTAATAGAGTTATTTTAGTATTTATAACTACTAAAAAAGGGTTTACTAACGTAGTTAAACTACTACTTAAAAATAGTGTTAATACAGATACTAAAACTAGTAGTAGCTTATTATTATTAATAACTATAGCGAAACGTAGATATACTAGTATTATTAAAATACTTTTTTAGAAACGGCCAGATCTAAACGCTATAGATAATTCTAGTCTTACTCTTTTAATATTAGCTACTAAGGGAGGCCGTGCGGAAGTTATTAAGCTCTTTTTAAAAAATAATACTAATCTAAATACTAGGGATTCTAAAAGCCGTAAAGCGATTTATTTTACGGCTAAATATAGCAACCTTATAATAATTTAGCTCTTTTTAGATCGTCCTAATATTAAAGCTAATAAAGTTAATTTAAGTAAGCGTATACCGCTTTATTTTATAGTAGGGACTAAGTTTCTTAATATTATTAAAGCATTCCTCTAGAAAGGCGCTAGTACTACTATTAAAAATAAGAACAGCACCTCTCCGCTTAATCTAAAAGCCTTAGAGGAGTTAATAGAAATCTTACTTACTTTAATAAATTTTAATAAAATGGCTAACCCAAGCCGCGTGCTTAATAAGGCCCTACGCTAAGCAGCTATAAAAGACTATTTTAGGGTTATTAAAAAGCTCCACAACTATAATACTAATCTAAAGACCTTAAATAAGAGTAGTTATTTCTTATACTATCTAGTAGTAAAGAGCGGGCGCGTAGAGGTTATTAAACTGTTATATAAACTTAATATATCTAGATTTAATTAGGCGGATAACGTAAAACATATACTAGTATTTTACGCCTTAGAGAATAGTTACCTCGCAGCTATAAAGCTCCTAGCTAAAACAGCTCTAGAAAGCGTAAGACACCCTAATAAAAAAGAGAGAACCCCTCTATCCTATATAACAGCTTACTAGGAGGTTAGCGTCGCAGAGTACCTTTTTAAAAGTATAAGTGCCGTTAAAAATATAAATAAGATAGACTTAAGTAACTAAACGCCCCTTTAGTTTATTATAAAATAAGGACTTACGCCTATCGTATAAGCCCTTTTATATTACTAAGTAGATTTAAATATTATAGATATAAATTATACTTTAATATTACTATATTACGCCGCTAGAGCGGGTATCCGGAAGATAATTAATCTTCTACTAGACTTAAAATTCTTAATAGATGTCTAAGATATTAATAGACGAACCCTGCTATACTAAGCGGCCTAGTAGGAGCGTATAAAAGTTATCTCAATACTTATTAATAGGGATATACCTAATACTCTAAATAACTTAGGCTGGCGGGTATTATATACTATATATAACAGCCTAAAAGTCCTTAAACTGCTCCTTACTAAGCTATACGTGGATATAAATTTTACGACGCTAAAGGGGATTACTATACTATATTTAGCGGCCATCGCTAACTATAGTAAATTAGTAAATATATTACTTTACTTCAGCGTAGATCCCTTAAAATAGAACTATAATAGAATTACCCTCTTACACCTAGCCGCTATATATAATATTAATAATAAGGTATTTAGTCTACTATTATAAAAGGCCAAAGGCCTATTTAATATAAAGGATAACCGCGACTATACTCCTCTTATAGTAGCTATTAAGAATTTTAACTAACCTACAGTAGAATCGCTGCTAAAGACTAAATAATTTATTTTTAGCAACGTAGGCAAGAAAGAAAAATTAGCACTAGATATTACCTTAGAAACTAACTCTAGTAGCGTAATAGATTTAATCCTAAAGTATAGTAGCGTAAGTATTTCTACTAAAAGTATTAAAAAAATTCTTATTTAGGCGCTGGAGGATTACTAAAAAGACGCTAAAGAGTAAATAATATAAATCCTCTACAATAGAAATACGAAAGCGCTAGCTAAAAACTATACGCTCTTTATCTTAGCTACTAAAATAGATAATACCTATCTTACTAAATTCCTGCTTAGTTTAGGATTGGACCTAGAGATAAGAGATAAGTATAACTAGACTCTTTTATAGATCGTTACAGCCTTTAAGCTACTAATTAATATCCTATTAAGCTTAGACAATAAGCACAGTCCACCCTCTTAATAGAGTGCAGCCTATTTCTTATATAACGTAAGAGTTTCTAAAGAGAATAGACTTTGGCTGTAATATAGTAGTAAACCTACTTCTATTTATACGGAAGTCGTAGCAGCTTAATTAAATTATTTTATACCTCTCTAGCAGCGGTTCTATTTTAAAATTAATATAATTAAAGAAAGTAAAGAAATGTAAGTTACATCCCTTATTTACCCCTTAGCGACTTTAGCCTTCTCGCAGGCACCTAATAAAATACTATACGTATATAGTCTAGGAATCGGATTTAGTTACAGCAACTTATTTAAGGAGCGTATACCTAAATAGGATAATAACAGCTAGGGATTATACGGGGATAACAGCGTTATATACTATATAGGTAGATACTAGAGAACGATTAGCAGTAACTAGAAATACGGTACTAATAACTATATCAGCTGCTATATAGATCCCGTTTAACGCAAGGCTTTCTTTACAAAAAATAAGACTGTAATTAGTAAGTTTATAATACTACCCTAAATATATCTTGCCTAAGACTAATTAATATCCTAGGTGTATACTTTATAAATTTCTACGGTCGTTTGTTTCCGATAGTAGGCTTTAGGGAGAGTGTAGAAATTATTACTAATTTCGGTAGTGATCTTGCGTCTAACCCTTTCAAATTCCCCGAGGGCTTAACTAGGGAATATCGGGTGAGCGAGGAGATTGATTGAAGCCCCTTGACCTTTGCGCCCTCTGTGTCATGCCCATCGGCTTCATGGTTAATGTGGGAGTCGAGTGTGTTGAGCTTTCGGGAAAGCGTATTGCAAAAGATGTAGAGCACAAGGAATTCTAAAGCGAAGTCATCAGAAAGCATCAGCTCTATAATTGTCTATGTTAAGTCTCGCTTCTTTCCGCCTGTCCTCGGGGCTTCGTATGCTTGCATATGCGGGTGGAATTTAGGCATCGTGGGTTGCCGCTTCGAGCGGCAGAGAGGTTTAAGTTTGTCAGCTGGATGGTGGGATCTGTTACAGCCTCACGATTGGGTGCCACATCCTGCACGTACCCATATTGGATCCCTGTACTCACGTGCTCACACCGAGCCCCTGTATATATCGCCTCTTGTACTTATCTCATCTGAATCCTCATGCAGCTCGACCCCGCCCCGCGAGCTACACAATTGTATGGGCACAAAGGGGGCTGTTGGTTCGTAGGCACCGCCGGGGCGGCAAGCTGTATGGTACATAGCTAAGTAGCCGGATGGCCTTGGGCATCACTCATACAATACATTTCTTCCATCCAACAGGGGCGACAAGAAGGCGGTAGCACGATTGGCAGCAATAGCGTGTATTCAGTATATAAGAAGACGAATCCTTAAGGAGACTTAGAGAGTAGCTGCCATAGGTATATGTATTGGCCGCCACGTGTCCAGGCATGGCCCAAGGCATCTCTTAGGGGGTTCTGATATGTAGGTGTGACAAGAATATTCTTCGTTAAAAAGAATGAACACTAGCTTATAGACAGTAATTGCAATCTTATGTTAGATTAACGAGCCTAATCATTAGCTATAATCTACTAGGATCTTTTTTATAGAAATCACGTACATGCTCGTACAATCTTCTAGCCTGTAAAGTCAAGTTAAGAAGAAAATCGGGATAGAAGGCTTCCAGTAAGAAATTGCCGTTCTAATAACCGTCAGCCATCCGTCATTGCTCTATCCCAAGGGAGCATCTGAGGAGGATACTTGATTCTCGAACTAGCCCTAGAAGGCGAGATTTGTAACTACATTGTGCAGGAGGAGAAACTTTCCGAGGCCGAAACCCGGAAAGATCTCCAAGGCACATAAATATCAAGGCCCCAACATGGACAAGCGCAGCCCACACGTCCGGATCCCCCTCCTCCCTCGCCACATACGCCTCGTCCCAATCGACGCCACTTGTATCCCTCCTCGCCGCCCTCGTCGCTACGTGCACTGCTCGCGCGACCGCTCCCGCCTCCCACGACTCCTCGTGCGTCCCCCCGTGCGCCGCCTTGCGGCTCCTGCCCGCAAGCAGCCGCCCGTACACGCAGCACGCGGCGCACGCCACGTGGTCGTCGTCGACGGCCCACAGCGACCCGACGGCGTGCGCGAACCCGGCCAGCTGGCAGGCGCTCGCGACGTGGATCATCTCGTCCTGCAGGGCCGCCGCCGAGCTCGCGCTGATCGTTCACGGCGTGGCCGGCGAAGTGGAAGACGCTGCACTTGTCCAGGCGCGTGAGCAGGGCGGCCGGCCACGCGGGCTGGTCGAGCGTCGTGCAAGGCATCGAGGGCGCCAGGAGGGCCGCTTCGCTGCGGCGCGAGTAGGCGAGGGCCTCGATAGACGGGGCATACGAGGACATAACGCGGTCGAGTACGGTATCTGCGCCGCTCGTGGCGTGTATGCCAGCAGCGTACAGTAAGAACTGCGTTAGGCCGCCTATTAGGATCTACTACACACGCAGCCACAGGCTAGGCCGGGCGTTACGGAAGCCTAACGCGTAGAGGATTAACTAGGCCGTCGTGCTCTAGAGCTAGGCTAACGTGGCGTGCGTCATTCGCCCGTCGGCTCTGCGTGCAATCTCGTCGTGCTTCCGGTCCGGCAGCAGCACATGGCTCACGCCGCCGGGCGTGACGAGCAGCGCGTCGCACCGACAACGACGGTTCCGTCCGACGCGGCGCGCGGCAGGTCACGCTCCGCCAGCGACTTCGAGGGCTACCGCTTTACCATAAATAGTGAGGTAGTACCCTATTGTAAACCGCCCTACCCGGCGTCGCGCGGTTGTCCTTCGCTCCCATAATCGCAGCTGATGCATGGTTAATTTCTTCGAAATCAGGCCTATCGGCTTCTACCGGGCTAAGAGTAACTTACATTCCTCCTCCTCGTCCTCCTCCTCCATAATAACCCGATTTTACCCAATCTGTGCGGGATTCAAGGCCGTCGACACGTCTGGAAATCTCTTCGCAATTTTTGTCGGTTGATGGGGAGGGTGCAGGCTTAGTATTTGGCGTTTTGGAGGCGGGCTCGTTTTCTGACCGGGATACACGAGCATCGTCCGACTTTTCGGCCCCAGCCGCGCCTTCCGATCGACCAGATGCTGGCGTGTTGTCTGCCCCATCAGATTTGGACCCATTTTCCGGGCCGTCGGGCGCGCGTCGGCCCCCATCGGGGCCATGTCGGGTGCCATCGGAAGCCACTAGCGGCATCCTTGGAGGGGCATCTGGATGTGCAAGATTGCAGGATCGTAGTAGAGTTGTTGACAAAGAGCCGCTACGCCGGTCACTTGGGTGGAGGATGCGGAAGCTGGTAAGTACAATACGATCCGAATGAAAAATCGACGATGTACCTTTAACATCGGAGGATGTAGGCCTCTTTATATGCATCCTCAAGGCTGATGCCGGTGTGGCTTCTAAGCCTCCTGCGACACGTCACATATCCTATTCCTCATCTATTATGCATACGGAACGGTACGCGGAGAGAGTGGGATGATTGTGACCGACTGCTATTGCGCAAGGCTGAAATGGACACGTCGTGGTACCGAGAGTTTTTCGTCCATCAGGCTGACAGCACACAAATAGGCTGACCGGGGAGCCTTGCTCGGCTGATCTGCCGCCACCGCTGTCTTTGATGAGGGGTAGTTAGTCCTGGCTCTAGACTGTTCCACTTCGTCTTTTTTTTCCCGCTCCCCTCTCCCATATCTGGATGAACGCTAGCATAAGCCTGAGGTCTCCTTCGTAGCCGCTGAAATGGAGGCTGTTGGTGTTGCTGCGTCTATTGTAACCCTCGTTGCACTGACCAAGGAGCTCGTCACTATCTCCAGGAAACTACTTAATGATGTTCAAGACGCCCCAAAAGAGTTGGTCCGGGTTTCAAATCAACTTTCACTTATATCGCTGGAGCTAGAATGCGTCAAACGCGTCTATGGATTTGTGGATCTGAGCGCTTTTCTAAGTACAGAGGAGTCTTTAATTCTGAGCGGATCTTTAGTCACGGCGAAGACTAGTATGATTTTGATACAGAAAACCATTGAGAAATGCATGACGGGAAAGTCCCGCCTGCCTTCCCGCGTTTCCTGGGCCCTTTTCGATAGCAAAACTGTCAACAGGTGTTTGGGAGAGCTTCAGAAGATCGAGAGCCATCTCCTTCTGATAACGAACATCATCCATATGTATGTCTTTGGTGGATAAGATGAATGGCTCTCACTAATCGAAAGCAGGACAGGAAGTATCCGGATACAACAAGAAAGCGCCGGTCGGGTTGCGCAAGTGCTTCAAGAACTCAAAGCCCATCGGGACCAGGTTCCAAACGAAAGCAAGCCACTCAACGGTCTATCCCGACAGGACAGTTCCTCAACTGATACCGAGTCGTCTATTGCCTTTCAGCACCGGTATACGTTCGCATTCTCCGCTTATTGGAGGGGTATTCTTGGGAGTGAATTGCACTTGAGCAAGGCGCAAAACGAGTTCCAGAACGCATACCAATTCTATATGAGAGTTCCGTGGCCTTCTTATCCGTCCAAATCGGGACTAGTTCTATCACTCTCTTTTCGCCGACTTTTTGGAATACTTCCAAACATTTCGATTCTAGGCGGTAATCTGAGTTTTGTCAACATGATACCAGAGGACTCGGAGGTGGTCATTGCATGCAAAAAAGGCGACACTCTGGCAGTTCGTGACCTTTTTCACCAGAAGAAAGCTGCTCCGAATGACATGGGACCAGAGGAACATGCTCTGCTTTATGTAAGTGCCCCCAGTTAAGATGTCAAACACGGTCTCACTAGAGAGAGTATGCGGCCAGCAGCGGGTCCGTGGAGCTCGTCCGATTCTTGATTAACGCGGGAGCACCTGTCCACCCGTACGTAGGAATTCCGGACGTTTTGTCCACATCGCTGACATTAAGACTAGAAACCAGATGCTCGCTGCCTCATACTTTAGACAACCAGGGGTCGCTCGACTCCTCCTCCTTGCCGGTGCTAACGTAGAAGTTCTGGGTCGAGACGGACATACGGTGGCTTCGTATCTTTATAGGAAAAAGCTGCCTAAGATCCCTCAGACGGAGTTCCTCGAGATACTTGCGAGCAACTCCTTCTCTGCTTTCAGCTCTCAAGATGCTCGGGGATGGACCGCACTACACAGAGCTGCCGCATGGGGCACTGCGGCTGATGTGCGAGTTTTGCTACAGATGCAGGCTTCTACTCAGCTCCGTACGAGCAGGCTGGACTGGACACCGCATTTCGTTGCAGTTTGCTATCGAAACCTTGACACCCTGCAAGAACTGTGCAAGGGAAAAGGTAGTGCAGGCTGTAAAGACCAGTCAGACTTCCGCGGTTGGAATCTATTGCATATGGCAGCGGGATACGGCAGTTTCCATGCCGTGCCTTTCCTGATTCAGAAAGGAGTTAGCCTTGAGGCCAAGAGCAGGGCCACATCGCGTTTCGTTCCTAGGTCTCTCTCGGGACGGTGTGTTACACCAAACGAAATAGCGCGATGCTTTGGAAAGGAGGCATACGAAATCTGGGTAGATGCTGTACATATAGGAGGCGCCGAAGTTGATGTTCGCCTCGAAGATGTTGACTGGTCTGTGGAAGATGTGGCAATGGGCTTTGGGCGCTGCGAGTGTTGTGATACCTGGGATACTGGTGTTTTGAAAGACGGGTGAAGGAAACTTCAAGCCATCATGGTCAAGAGAAAGGCCACTGCGTCAGTGCGCACGAATCTCTGCCAATGTCGTATGATGGAGACATCGGGGTCAGCTAGCTGATCTGTTGCACTTGAGCCACCTCGCATACCGTTCTTGCTATGGCCCTCTGAGACACGATCATCTCTAGACTATACTCAGACAACGGTTCTGCTGGACGCACTAAGACCGTATCCTTTGCTAACGGGGCAAACCAGGTGGAGATTGGTGCGGTCCCCTGTAGACACCATGCCTGAGTTGACCTGAGGCAATACGAACATACCTACCGGCCGTGGAACGCACTACCCATAAATTTCCAACCATTTCGGAATCACCATCGCACTATGGGAGCTGTAAGGGCTACTGTGTGTTAGATGATCAATGCAGGAGGTGAGGAGATCTGATAAGATGATATCACGTGATTGAGGCTCGTGTCCTCCTGAGCCTCAGAAAAGAACCAATGCGTGGATATCTTAAAAGGTTCGGGGGCAGTCCCCACAAGGGCTACTGTAAACTAATAAATGCTAGGCACCGCAAATGGCGCCCGGGGAATTCCCTGGGATAGAGCGTACTCCTCACCCGGCGCCGTATTCGATCGCGTGGCCCACCATGATATGGTAGTTTTGTAAGGCCGTCAGCTAGCTGACAGTTAGTTAGTATGTAAGTGAGATTAATATTGTTTAACTGCGCTTTTTAACGTAGCCAGTAGTGATGTATATCTACGTGTCGAAGTGATATTTTAAGGTGTAGTATAGCCGTAGTAAGAAGACGGATTATTTATTAGTTATCGTAGTAAAGTATTTGCTTATTACCTAGATTAAATTTAATATCTTTAAAGAGTCTCTACTACTAAAGCAGTTTAGTACTAGCAAAGAATACAATAATTAGCTTAGATTTAGTAGTTAATTTAGTAACACATCGTTAAAGTATCGCTTTCTAGTTAATAGGGCCGCTAAATAAAAAAAAATATATAGCCTTATAAGCTCTTCCGGATAGCCTTATAGTTAGCGTAGAAAGCGTCAGTATTACTAAAAAAGTTAGACTCTTTGTAATTAATAATATAAGCTATATTAGTAGATATAAAGGCGTCGTAAAAGAGAGCTTAATCCTTCGTATAATATAGATATTTAAGGGTTTAGTAGGCAGCGTTAATATATTATATTAAAAGATTAATTATAAATTCTACTAATTGTAAATAAGCTTTAGCGATATCAGGTCGAGTAACTATTACAATATAACTAATTAATTTAACTAGCCGAGCATATCTGTATACGTTAGCATCGCTCTTTAGTATACCTAAAAAAAGTAGTTCTTTAAGTAAAAGTGGGGTAGCTAAGAATCGGCTAAATAGCTTTAGAGATAGGTATTTCGTAGCTAGTTTATTAAGATAGGCCTATTATAATAGCTATATAGCTCTAATAGATTAATCGCGATAGATTTAAATACCGTAAAAGATTAATAGTTCGTCTAAGGACTAACTCTTATATCGCCGCAAGAGCTTACGTTCGAAGTCGTCTAGAGTACTAGTATACGCTAGTTTAGTAAAAATAATAATATTATTAATATAGAAAAATACTAGAAGCTTATTATTCTTCTATAAGTATAGAGCATTTTTAACTTCTTCTAGTCCAAGCTCTGTAAAAGTCTTGGTGAGCTCTTTGTACCAGAGTAGCGGTGAAGTCTTGAGGCCATATAGTGCGCGTTGTAGTTCCCATAGATGATCAGGGTCTGAGAATTCTTCTGGCGGATGGCAATATACTGGGGTAGCAAGCTGAGCATTTGTGAAGGCGTTGACAGCATCGTATTGTCGGATGTCCAGGTTAAAGTAGGCTGCAATGGCCATTAAGGCTCGAAAGACGCGGATAGCTAGCGTAGCCGCATACGTCTCTTCAGCTGTGGTCTGAAGATCGCCACGCACGCAGATCCTAGCCTTGTATTTGGCTAGGTATCCTTCGCTGTCAAGTTTGTATTTGAACACCCAGAGCAGTGGCAGGACCTCGTTGTCCAGAGCATTGAAGTCTTTCCATGAAATTGTCTTATAGGTGTTTTTGCTTTTGATACCAGTTATCTCACGCTGCATGGCTGCGATGAAGCCCTGCCTGTGTGGAGCTGGTAGCTTCATCACATCCTGATACAGTCGAGGCTCAGGAGGTAGCGTGGTGTGATGGAATCGCGTCTTTGGTGCTGTAGTAGATGCAGCTACAAAGGTTGACCAGTATTTGCTAACGAAGAAGCTGTTACTTTTGCGAGACGGCTTTCGTGATCTAGTTGATCCTTCGGGGAGGATATGCGATTGACGTAGACTACCGTCGATAAGCTCGCGGTTTTGTGCGGAGTTGGAGTCATTCAAGTCGATTGAGTCACGTCTTTTTCGCTTTCTTGATGCTTGAGCAGACGGTTGAATGTCTGGTGTAGGGCTGCGATCGACTGTAGCTGACGAAGCTTGATCAGAGTGATTTGATCAAGTATCTAGATGAGGAGAGGTTGTGGTAGCTGGAGTTGGCGGAAACGGCAGTCGACTATAGTAATCCTGAGGCTTCGCGTGGCTGTCCGCGGGCGGGCCGTGTACGATCCGGCTGGATTCCGGAACAGGGTCAGATTCGTCTTCTGAGGAGGCTTCTGAAGAGTCTTCTGGATCCTGTAAGGATGGCATGTGAAGCGTGTGTATAATCTCTGCCAGTTCAGTGCTGGGTAGAAGAGGATCGGACTTATCGTCCTCTTGATAGTAGCGAACGTGAGGCGGGGAGGCCTTGCAAACAATGTCTTCTCGGCCAACGAACAAGTTGTCCCTCGCAAAGGGAACCATGAATAAAGCATCGGGTGCTAGTGGGCCACATGCATAAGTATTCTATACGTGATACTCGATAGTCTACGCATTTACGTACAAGAAACGTCTGCCGCGTTAGCGGGTGCTATTGTTTGATCCTTCAACTCCTGGAGCGAATGCGAAGGTGGCAGCTCCTGTGACGTCTATAAAGTCCCGGGGGACAGCACGAGCGACAAGAGGGAAATAGTTTACGGTCAATCGGGAGAGGTGGCTTTTTGTATACAGTATGTCCCCCTAAAAGTCTAATAATTAGAACTATATTATAAATAGTATTAAGTAATACTATAACCCCCTTTATAGTAATTTTTTTAAAATAGCTTTTTAAAGGTCTCTAAATAGTAACTTTCTAATAATAAATAGCTTAGTTATATATAGCCGCGAGTTAATTTTTAGGGTTAAAATAAGGAGAAACTATATTAATTAATAGTAAGTACTAGAGGCTGGCTCTATATACTATATATAACCTATAATAAAAATTATAAGATAGTTCTATTATCCCTTTAGTAACTATAACTTCTTTTACCTAAATTTATTTAACCTATACTAAAATTTTTCTATTTAGAGAAATATTTTAGTTAGATTTATTACCTTAAAGAAATATCCTAGTTAGATTTATTACTCTAAAGAGACGTTTCTACATTTATTTTTTAAAAGAATTTTCTTAGTTAGATTTATTGTCCTAAAAAGGTATTTTAGTTAGACTTATCTTTTTAGAGAGGAGTCCTTATAAGTTTATTATTAGTAGTTATAAATAAGCGGAATACCTATACTTATATACTTAATATTTATTATACTGTAATATTAATATAAGAGATTTAAGTTTAGTAGTAGAAATATACTATTTACTTAATAAAGGCTATAAGTTAGTTAGTTTAAATTTTTCGACACATTAAGTATAAAGGTATACATATACTCCTCCTTTTTTAAAACCCCTTTTAGTTGCCCCGAGCTACTACAGCCACGCTATTTATTCAATTAATATATATATATAGTTAGTTTAAAACTAATATATATATTACTTTAGAAGTTATATAAACTTATTTTAATTTTTATATATTTATTTAGTCTATCTAACTCCTCTTTAAATAAGTTACCTATATACTTATATAGACTAGCGAGCTTGTATATATATATTACTTTCCTTTACCTCTTTCGAACCTTTTATTTAAGCTCTAGGACTATTAAGTATAATTAGAAATATATTCGCTCGTTTATATTAAATTTACTTACTAATTTATCTAATAGTTTAAGTAGTATTTAGTATTTAGTATTTTTATTTTATAGTAATAGTAAGCTTACTCTATCTATTATAATAGTATTTTAAATAAATAAGTATTATACTAAACGTGTATATAAACGTAGTAGTAATAATAGGTAAGAGAGTATAAGAGATAAATACTTTATAATTAGTATTTATTATTTTATATTTTTTAACATATTAAGTATAAAGGTATATATATACTCCTCCTTTTCTAAAATCCCTTTTAGTCGACCCGAGCCACTATAGCTACACTTTTTATTCTATTAATATATAAATATATATATTTATATATTTATATATATATATAATAAAGCAAGATCTATATAGAAGAGATAGAGCGAGTTCCTTAAAATTATATAATAATAATATTACGTAAACTACTAAGTAAGCTACCCTTAGCTCTTATATAATAATAACACTTTTAGTTTTAGTTATAACATTATAGTTTTAGTTTAGGGATACCTAAATACTAAAATTATTAAATTTTATTTTTATTAAAGGGGATATTTTAGAGCTTAGTAAAAATAAATAATAATTTATTATTTTTATAAAAACCTTTAATTAGAACTATTTTATACGTTTTATATAATTATTATTACGTATATTCCTTAAATAGTCCTAAATACTAAGTTTATAACTATCGGTCTATAGCTAGTAGTCTCTTTACTATTAGGGTTAAAAACTTTATTACTACGTAGATAGCAGCTAGATTCGCTAGTTAGTATTTTTAAATATAGGTATAATAATATTTTAAATAATAATTAAGTTTTTACTTATTTTTTTATTTTTACTTTATATATCTAGTATCTTACCTAGCTATAATTTTAAAAATATTTAGTACCTATACGCTCTTTTAATATTTAGCTTTACTATTATTTATAAATAGCTTACTTTATTCTATTTATCCTAAGAACGTACTAATAGCCCTTTTTAATAAGTACTATAATTTAAGTAATATTAACTACTTTAGTCTATAAATATGAACTACAGCGTACTATAGTAGAAGAATAATATAAATAATAGTTTTTAATTAGGTAAATATAGTCTAATAAAAATAATATATATTATATAAAAATAATATAAAGGAGAATACTATTTTAGTAAATAATATAATAATACTATTACTCTATTTTCTATTTATTTAATACTAGCCTAAGCATCTCTATATAATCTAGAAAGTTTAAGTTAAAACTAGTATTAAGTCTAGCAAAAATTTTATAGATTAAATTAGTATATATATATTAACTAATAGTAATACTAAAATTTTAATATAATTTTTATACTACCTATACTTAATACTAACTATACGCTAAAACTATTTAAATAAAATTTTTTTTTTACTTATGCCTATCTTATTATTATAATTAAAGTAAAATATTTTACTAATATTTAACTTTTAATTTTTCTTTTTAGAAAAGTTTTTTATACTACCTAACTAATTTATTTATTAGTTTATTATTATTTAAATAGTTATTAGTATTTTTATCCTCCTCGTAGTACTATATTTAGTAATTTACCTTTTATAAAAGTCTAAATTAGATTAAATTAATTTTATAAAAGTTATATTATACTACTTTAGATTATTATTATAGATAAGCTATTTTACGTAATATATAAGTTTTTATTTTAAAAAATTATAGGCCTTTAGAACTTCTTTAACCTTATATTAATTTTTTTTATTCTCTTACATAAAAACAGTTAAATTAAATTAAAAGCGTACTACTAAAGCGTATTTATACTAAAATTTAGGCATTAACTTCTTATATAAAATTATACTTTAGAAATTATTATTTAGTTTATTTACTTTAGTTTTTCTAGTTTCTAAAAATATTATATTATCTATTTATCTATTAGAATTTATAGGTAATTATTCTCTAAATAATTAATATACTAATATATTTTTAATTCTTATTATTAGCTTTATTACTAAGAGTATTTTTATTATTAAAACTATTTTTTAATTTACTATACTATATATTTATATATTAATTAAATAAAAAGTGTGACTGTAATAGCTGTGTAGGCGACTAAAAGGGGTTTTAAAAAAAAAGGAGTATATATATACCTTTATACTTAATATATTAAAAAAGCTAAGTAAAGTAATACTAAAAAAAGTATAGTACTATACTAGTGTATATACTAGCGCGCTTAGCGCCCCCCTAAAAAAAAAACGTTAAGTTAATAAAATTTAGTATAGGCAACTATATTTTTTAGAAAAGAGATATATAGGGTACCGCCTATATATTTCTCCTCTATCTTCTCTTATAGTTAATATAGCTAAACCTAAATATTTTAAACTATTTATTAAAAAAAATATACTCTTAAAAATATTTTTTAATAGTAAAGATACGTGCTTTGCGTATTATAGCTATACCTATTTATAATATATAGCTCCTATTCCTACTACTCTTTTCTTAGCAGATATAGTACTTATATAAGTTTATCTTAATACGCTAACTATACTAAATATATAAACTATTTTTACTATATTCTACCTAGATAGTAATATAGAAGAAGTCCTTATTAATACTACTAAGTATACTACTATATATAACGTAATTACTAGATTTTTTAAAAACACTATTTATCGACTTCGCGTAATATTAAATAACTAATATAAGAATAGAAGCGTAACGCTATTAATAATAAAAATAATAGAATTAAAAAATTTAGGATTAGTTATAGTAGCCTCTATAAAGGTAAAAGTAATAAAAGTATAAATAGCAGTACTATACTAATTATAAAAAATAAAAAAAGGATAGCGCGTTAATATTAAATTTATAATAAAAATACGCAGCCTAGATTATAAGATATAACTATATAAGATACTACTAGGGGTGCTAGCGGTAAAAGTAAAAACGTCCTAAACTTAGAGCTTAAAGCCTATAGAGTAATAAGTAAAAGACGTAGAGATACTAAGAGTAATTAATATTTAAAAGATTTAAGGGGGCCTATATATATAGGTACAGTAATATATAGGCTGAGTATATAAACGGGCGTACTTAGTATTACGTTATATTATTATAGATAAGGAAAAAGATATAATTATAAATAAATATTAACTATTATTAAACGCTATACTACCTATATATAGGCGGAGCAAAAAGTAATAAAAATAAATATAACCTCTATTTTATATAAAAATAAAGTTAAAAAAGTAACCGATAGGTTATAATAGTAGTTATTAGCTTACTATACTATAAGAATAGTAGCGTATTATCTTTACTTTTATTTTAATATAATATAATTTATATAGTTAGTAACAAGTCTAAACTAGTAAAAAATAGAGTTTTAAGTAAAATAAAATAATATATTAATCTTTTTCCCTAGTTCTAAAACGTATTATTTTTATTAATAAATTTAGATTTTAGATTTTTAGATTTTTTATTTTAATAGCCGCCTTCTACTAACGTATGTCTACTTAGCTAGTCTAACTCTTTTTTTATTTACTGGCTTAGACTTTTTAAAAGTACTTCTAAAATTAATATAATAAATATTTTTAATATAAAACTAGAGTTTTTATAATAATATAAATAACTCTTTATAATAGAGCTTATATAGAGAGTAGACTAATAATTTAAAAGTTTTAAAATATTATAAAGTTATACACATATTCCTACTTTTTTAAAACCTCTTTTAGTTACCTACACAGCCACTACAGCCACACCCTTTTATTTAATTAATATATAAATATATATTTAAAATATTAATTATAGATATAGTCTTTTTATTTAGCCAATTTAAAAAACTACTATATTTATATTTTAAGTGATTAAAACTTATTATCTAAATAGTTAAAATAAAATTCTAAAATAATAAATATTTTTTTATAAATTAATAAATTATAGTACGTAGAAATTATTTCGGGCTTATTTAAATAGACTTAAAATATTTTTTATAATTTTTATATACGCTTATTTTTTTAAACTGTATCTAGAAAAATAGCCTTTTTTAGACTATACCTTTTTTAGACTAGTGTCTCGACGCTATACTTTACCTCTTTTATATAATTAAAATAGACTTAGTAATAAGTATTTTATTTTACTTAGTTTATAAACTATTTACTCTAAAAAAAAAAACTTTATAAACTTAAAATTTTTTTAAACTACTTTTAATAGTAACTATATATATTTTTTTATTTTATAGTAGCTAGTTAACTATTAGAAATATTTTAGTTAAATACTATATTATAAATAATAAGTAGAATTATATCCCTATTAATCTTTCGTATAAAGCCTATTTTTTAATAGTAGTATTTATTTAGTTTAAAACCTAGTTAAAATACTACTTTCTCTTTTTATAAATAGAGCTTAATTAAATCTTAAAAAATAGTTTTATTTATATTACTATATATAATAGCCTTAATAAATATACTAAATATTAAATAGTTATATACTAGTATAGATTTATATACTTATTAAAATATAGTTTTATTATAGCTGATATATTTTTTTATATAAACGTTAACTTTACTTATAAATTAAGTAGACTATTTTTTTTAATATTTATAAAATATTTTTAAAATTAGTATTTATTTCTATGCCTATAACTTCTAATATTTATTTTTTAATAATACGTTGTCCGAAAAAAGATTCTTAAATTTAATTTTAATATTCTTAAATTTAGTACTCTATTTAAGCTTATATTACTTATTTACTAGTAGCGACTACTATAGTTCTAAATTCTAAGTAATAATAAATAAATAGAAAAAGTCTATAATATTTATATAATAGTCTGTATAATAAAAAAAGATTATTTAATTATTTATTTTAGTATTATTAGTTATGTAATAATTATAATATACTACTAAATTATACTATCTACTCTATTTTATTTTTATATTTTATAAATAATTTCTATATATATATAATATAAGTTAAGTATATACAGTATAATAAAATAGTATATATATTAGTTAGGATTAGACTTTTTATTTTAAAATTATATACTATTAGGGGTTTATTATAACTAGTATAAAAGGCCTATTCTTAAAAATATTAGCTAAATATATAGACTATCTCTATTTTATTATTATTTTTTTAAAAAAGAAAACATTTGCTCTCGAACGCTTAAATTTTAATAAAATTTATTTATTTATTTATTTTCTCAAGGTTCTAGTACTAAAATCTTATTTATTAACTTATAATCTCTAAATATATTTCTTATAATATATATAGTAACTATTATAAATATTAGATTATAAAATAGTAGGTAAGTCTTAATATTATTATATACTATATACTTTAGTTAATTTTATAGTTAGTATTAGGTGTATAGTATAATAAAACTTAATTTTACCTCTTATTTAATATAAACATTATATACTTTATATTTTACTAAAGTTATATAATAAATTCTATATTACTATACTTATTATAAAAGATAGTAAAGAGTATATTCTAATTTATTACTATTAGTTTATATAAACTATTTTAAGATATACTTACTTAAAAACCTAAGTCCCTACTAGATTTAAAATAATATCTAGATTCTATATATTTACTAATTTTTAAATTACTAAAAATATAAACTATAATAAAAGTTTATATTTTAACTCTACACTATAATTTTAAAAGTATAAACTAATTATTTTTTTACTACTATATTTTTAAATAAAATAAATAAATTTAAAAGCCGTATTGTCGTAGTCTCTTTTTATAAAATAGTTTAAAAATATTATATAGCTTATACTTAATAAACTATTTTATATACTTAATATTAATACTATAAAATGCCTAGCTAATAATAGTAGACTTATATTTAAAATAAATAGTATTATATTTAAGCTAATTACCTTAACTAGCTCGTTCTTTTTATCTTCTTTTTTATTTTATATTTATTTAACTATTTCTCTTCTATTCTAGGTCGTCTCTAATTAGTAGTAGAGTCTTTATAGTACTAGACTATAGTTTATAAATTTAGCTTTTTATTACTATATATTTATATACTAATTAAACAAATAGTGTGGCTGTGGTGGCTCGGGGCAACTAAAAGGGTTTTTAAAAAAGGAGGAGTATATATATACCTTTATACTTAATATGTTAAAAAGTTAGGTAAGGCTAGATTAAAAAAGCTTTTTATTACTATATCTATTCTTAAATCTAATATATATTTATATACTAATTAAATAAATAGTATAGCTGTAGTAGCTTAGGGCGACTAATAAGAGTTTTTAAAAATAAGAAGTATATATATATACCTTTATACTTAATATATTAAAAAAGCTAGGTAAAGTAATACTAAAAAAAATATAGCGCTATACTAGTCTACTAGCGCGCTTAGTACGTCTCTTTTTAAAAAAATATTAAGTTAATAAAGTCTAGTATAGATATTATATTTTTTAAAAAAGAGATACGTAGAGTACTGTTTATATATATTTTTTTTTTATTTTTTTTATAGTTAGTATAGCTAAACTATTCTATCTTATAGTTAATATAGCTAAATATTTATTAAATATATACTTACTAAAATATTATTCTTTAAAATATTATTTTTTAAATATCTTTTTATTTTTATTTTAGTAGATACTATACTTATTTAAATTAATTTTAACACGTCTACTATATTAAATATATAAGTTATTTTTACTATATTTTATCTATAGGGTAATAATGTTTAATAATTTTTTTTAATACTACTAAATATATTACTATATATAATATAATTATTAAGTTTTTTAAAAATACTATTTATTAACTTTACGTAATATTAAATAATTAATATAAGATAAATAAAATCGTAATACTAATAATAGTAAAAGTAATATATATATTTATATTTATATATTAATTAAATAAATAGTGTAGCTATAGTAGCTTAGGGCAACTAAAAGGGGTTTTAAAAAAGGAGAAGTATATATATACCTTTATACTTA
Organism: Pleoardoris graminearum; assembly: GCA_030770415.1. NCBI lineage: Eukaryota > Fungi > Ascomycota > Dothideomycetes > Pleosporales > Didymosphaeriaceae > Pleoardoris > Pleoardoris graminearum. The sequence goes on from JASEKS010000371.1 coordinate 80,397, forward strand.
ATATATTAAAAAAGTTAAGTAAGGCTAAGTTAAAAAAAGAATAGCGTCGCGCTAGTTACTAATATACTAGTACACTTAGCGCGCCCCCCTAAAAAAAACATTAAGTTAAAAAATCTAGTACTAACTACTACTATAGTTTTTAAAAGAGAGATACGTAGAATACTACCTATATATCTCTTCTCTATTTTTTTTATAGTTAATACAGCCAAACGTTTATTAAATAAAAAAAATATACTTACTAAAATATTATTCTTTTTTTTCTTTAAAAGTCCTAATACTACTCCTTCTCTTATTAATATTAATAATAAAATAATTCTAATTAATTTTAAAGTATTTATAGTTACCTAAGCTCTTTCTATAGTATTATTCTACTTAATAATAAGTAATAAAAATATAACCCTAGTAGACGCTCGCTAGTATAAATATTTTATTTATTTAAAAGTAACTAATCTTATCTATTTAGTAGTCGGAGAAGTTAATTATAATAAAATTATAGCTATTTTTAATAATAGGCACTAGCCTAATAAGTTAATTAAAATATTAATAAAAGAAATAGTATTGGTCGCCCCGAGCCACCACAGCCACACTATTTGTTCGATTAATATACAAATATAAAAGAAATAGTTAAAGTTATAAATATTAGGTTAGTAGTATTAGTAGTAGTAGTTTTAATAGTAATAGCTTTAATAGTAATAGTTTTAATAGTAGCAGCTTTAATAGTAGTAGTTTTAATAAGTAAAAATATAGTAAAGGTAAAAGAGATAGAGAAATATAACGTATAGTTTATAGTAAAGTTAATAAGTAAAATAAGTATTTTATAAATATAGTAGGTATTCCTTAATATAAAAAATACGGCGAAGGCGAAGGTAGTAGTAAAAGTAATAGTAAAAGTAATAGAGGCGATAGTAAAAGTAATAGTAAACACGTTCTAAGAATAATTAATATTTAAAAGTAATAGGGGGGCCTATATATAGTTTCTTCGGTGTATAGACTAGGTAAGTAGGCTAGTAAGTATACGGGTACTTAGTATCGCGTTATATTATTATTATAGGTAAAAAAGAATATATAATTATAAATAAAAAATGTCGACTATTATTAAATGCTATACTACTTATATATATATTTAGGCGGAGCGAAAAGTAATAGAAATAAATATAACCTCTATTTTATAAAATTAAAATTAAAAAAGTAACTAATAGGTTACTATAGCAGTTATCGGCTAGTAAAAGTAATAAAATTTAAAAACCTAAAATTAGTTATAATAGTTGATATAAAAATAAAAATAATAAAAATAAAAATAGTAGTACTGTACTAGTTAAAAAAAATAAAAAATTAGTATATTAATATTAGTTTTATAATAGAGATATATAATCTAGAGTATAAAATATTATTATAAAAGATAAACACCTCTTGCTTAGTAAGAGATAAAGCTTATATTATAACACACCCCCTAGTTACTAGACCTAATTAGGACTAGTAACTACTTAAACGCTAATTACGCAGTCTTATATTATTATTTTTTTACCTTTTTATAGTCCTCTACTTTAGTAATAAACTAAAGAGGGCCTACTTAAATAAGCTTTAATAGAATTAAGGGCTTATAATTATTATAAAAGGTAAATACCTCTCGCTTAGTAAGAGATAAAGCTTATATTATAATACACCCCCTAGTTACTAGGCCTAATTAGAACTAGTAACTACTTAAACGCTAATTACGTAGTCTTACGTTACTATTTTTTTACCTTTTTATAGTCCCCTACTTTAGTAATAAACTAAAGAGGGCCTACTTAAATAAGTTTTAGTAGAATTAAGGGCTTATAATTATTATAAAAAATAAACACCTCTTACTTAGTAAGAGATAAAGTTTATATTATAATATACCCCCTAGTTACTAGGCCTAATTAGGACTAGTAACTACTTAAATACTAATTGCGTAGTCTTACGTTACTATTTTTTTACCTTTTTATAGTCCCCTACCTTAGTAACAAACTAAGAAGGGCCTGCTTAAATAAGTTTTAGTAGAATTAAGGGCTTATAACTATTATAAAAAGTAAACACCTCTTACTTAGTAAAAGATAAAGCTTATATTATAATAAATATAACTATATAAGATACTGCTAGGAGTGCTAGTAGTAAAAATAAAAATATTTTAAGCTTAGAGCTTAGAGCCTATAGAATAATAAATAATAGATAAAGAATATAAAGATACTAAATAGTTAATATTTAAAAAGTTTTAGGGAGGGCCTATATATATAAGTATATTTAGTATATAGACTAAGTAGGCGTATAAAGTGTACTTAGTATCGTAGTAATTATTATTAATAAAAATATAATTATAAATAAAAAATATTAATTATTATTAAACGCTATACTCCCTGTATATATATAGGTAAAGTAAAAAGTAATAAAAATAAAAATAATTTTTATTTTATATATAAATAAAGTTAAAAAAGTAACTAATATATTACTATAATAGTTATTAACTATTTTAATTTTAAGCGTAATAGATATAATATAGTTTTTAAATATTTTATTATTATTTAGACTTACTTCTAAATTTAACTTTTTATATTTAGTATTAAAATTTTACGTAAGTAAAATATACTAAACTTTTTTTTTAAATATAATAAAGTTACTATTAGTAATTACTTAATTAGAAAGAAAAGTGCTATATATATTATAAAATCTAATAACCGGGTCTTAAAAGTATTACACTAAGCCTAATTAAAAAAATAGTATTTACTAAAATAGATACGTAATAACTACTTAATAGTACTTAATAGTATTATAGTTTAGTATAGTTTATTATTTTATATAATAACTTATATTAGCGTATTTACTCTTATAAACTAATACTAAACAGAGATTTATAAAAGAAAATATATAAATATATTATAATTTTAGTATACGTTATAACGTCTAAGGTATTATTTACTAATATTAGTATACTACTACTCTATAACTAAAATACGCGCTCCTAGTATATTAAAAAAATAAAATTTTAGTAAAATATATATATTAGGCTTATTCTAGCCTATACTATAAAGTATAATATATACTCTAAGCTTTTAAATTAAACTAAATAAATAAAAAATATAAAGTAGTAAATATATTTAATATAACTACTATACTACTATTTATTTTTATAAATAACCCGTAAAAGTCTATACTTAAATAATATAATTCTATTAATATAGGCGTAGACTTAATTACGTATAAAAAAAATAATAATATTTTATAAAAAAATTAAAAATTTACTATTTAAGGATATTATTAAATAAAGAAATAATACTAAAGCTATTATAGCTATACTATTATACTAAGTAAATAATAAATAAAAATAAATTAGTTACTATTAATAATAACGCTAATACTAATAACTATAGGGCGCTAAAATAAAGAGATAGTATAGTTTTTTAGTAAGTAACTAGGTATATTAAAAACTATAGTTTTTAGTATAAAAAGTGTATATAATTCTAATTAGAGTAATATAAAATAAAAGTTACTAGTATATAGAGAAGCGATGTAGTTTAATATTATAAAAAATATTTAGAGGTAAGTAAAGAGGAATTTCTAAAAAGAGGGTAATAAATAGCTAGTATAGGAGAATATAGATAAATAGCTTAGTATATAACTAAATAAAATAAAATATTTTATATTAATGATCTTATTATAACTTTAAAACCTCTAGGTCTCTATTAAGACTAAATACTAGACTTAAAAATACTATTATAAACTTATTAATTCTATAGTACTAATACGCGCTTAAAGTTTTTTTATATTTTTAATTAAATCTTTCTTAAAATCTATTATTTATAAATAATATATTTATCTTCTCTATAGCTACGTTATAATTAGTATACTTAAAAAAGATCTTTAGTAAAAATTTTTATAGTATAAAAAATAAAATATAAAATAGTATAAAATTTTAAAACTAGTAGTAATAATATTAAGAAAATAATAATATTATAGTTTTTTTTTTTTTTTTTTTTTATTTTTTTTTTTTTTAAAATAAGCCTTTTTTATTAAGGCTACCTAACTATTTAAGGAAAGTATTTTATTTTTTAAATAAACTATAACCGGCTCTTTAATCTTCTAACTAGGTTATTTTTTACTAAATAGTTATACTTAAACTACTAATCTATTATTTAATTAAGACTAGTTTACTACGCTAGGCCTATTTTGGTATAGATTTTTAT
>JASEKS010000372.1:0-84496 GCA_030770415.1 Pleoardoris graminearum
AAAAAAAAAATATAAAATATAATAATATTATTATAAAAAAAAAAAAAAAAAAAAAGTAAAAAAAAAAAAATAATTTAAAATAAAAAAATAAAAAAAAAAAAATGAACTAATAGAAAAAAAAAAAAAAAAAAAATAATATAAAAAAAAAAATAATTTTATTAAAAATTCAAAAAATAAAAAAAAAAAAAAAAAAAAAAAAAAAAAAAAAAAAAAAAAAAAAAAAAAAAAAAAGAGAGAAAATAGATAATATAAAGAATAGAAAAAAACTAATTTTTATTATATATATATATTGTATATTAAAATACCGTAACTTATTAAAAGTATATAAAAAATATACGCAATATAAAGGCCTATAAATATAATAAGACTTATAGGGAATATTTTTATAATTACTTATAGTTTCTTTATAACTTTCTATTTAAATATTTTATATAGGTAATAGTTTTAAGCTTACGGGCGCTGTAGGCTGTAGTATAACTTAATTATTTTAATTAGTATTAAAAAACCTAAGTAGTATTTTAAATATATTCCTAGTTTAATACTTAGTATTTATAATATCTTTCTTAATACTAAGCGTAGTAAACTAGTTATTTAATACTTAAAAGTTTTTAATATTTATAGAGTTATCGCCGAACTAAATAAACTAGATTTTTATCTCCCCCCTAGGGGCTTTTCTTTTAATAAGTCTATCTACTATATATTTAATAGTTTTAATAATTTTATTAAGCGGGTTTCTCTTTAAGTTTTAAATACTATTAGTAAAAATATAGATTATAACGCCCTTTTTTTATTTATAGGGTTTTTTTAATATATTTTACTTTTACTAAAAAGATTTATTATAGTACTATTAAAATACCCTTATAAGGGCTATAGCTATATTATAATTATCCCCCGGCTTAGCTTTTTTAAGTATTTTTAGTAATAGTTTTTAGTTTTTATTACTTCTTTTTAGAACGGTATTAGTAAATTTAATTTTTATTTTATTAAGATTATAATACTTTATAATATATTTAAGTACTAAAAAAGCGCTAATAGTTTTATTTTAATAATTTTTTATTATTGTAGAATTATTAAATATAAAAATATAGTCCCTCTAATCTAAAAACTTAAAATATTTAGTATTAAAAATATTAAAGGTCTTAATATAAAGTTTTAATCTACTAATTAATTAATTAATAATATTAATTATAGTATAGGGCTGTTAATAGAAAGAAATAGGCCTAGTAATAGACTATTTAAGGCTCTTATTTAGTTATTACTACTTTTAGTAATTATTTATAGTATTATTTATAGTCTAGTATTTTTTAAATACAGATAAAAAAAGGGTTAGTAAAAATAACTTTTCTTTATATAGAGAGTAAAAGTTATATTAATAAAATAATTTAAAGACTATATATATATATCTCTTAGTATCTTTTAGATTAGGTAGGTATATTAGTAGCTTTAGTAGATACTTATTTTTAAGTTTATAAGCTAAGTAAAAGTTAATTTTTTTATACCTAAACCTAGAGTCTTAGTAGGCACTATTAAGTCTAGAGTTTTAGTAAACACTTTTTAAAATTTTATAATAGTATTTATAGTAGTTAGCAACGCTTAAACGTTTTAGCTTATAGTTAAGTATATTTTTAACTAATTTTATAATTTTAAATATAATATAGTCGTTTTAGTAGCGTATTTATTAAATATAAGTATATATAATAGAGACTTTATTAAAAATCTTTTTACTATTATAAAAGTAGATACTAGATTTAGTATTTTTAAGTTTTAGAATTTTATTAGTTGCTTTTTAGCGTTTCTATTTATATTTTTTTAGCTCTTACGTCCTTAAGACGGACTAGACGGCAGTATTACTATATATATAGCTAAGACTTTAAATATTTTTATTAAGACTTGCCTTACGTGCTATATTATAAAAAGATAGATTTTATTTTTTTTAATAGTATTTAGGAGGCACTATAAGAAGTTAGACTAGTTAGTAAAACTTTATAGAAGACGTAACTTACTAAATATAAGTATTAAGTTTATATCTCGTTTACGTATAACTCCGTTTTATTAATTATTATATAAAAAGTCTACTAGCCCTAAGTTAACTAGTTTAAAAATAATATTAAATTATAATTTATCTAGTTATTTTAAAAAAAGTATATTACTTAGTTTTATATTATAGTAGATTCCTTCTAAATACTTAAGCTAGTTACTAATTAATAGTATATATATTTATAAAATAACTCTATTTAGGGTAAATAGACTCTTTTAAAACTTAATAATATTTTCTACGCTTATTAGAGTAAAGTTATTTTTAAAAAATTATTTTAATATTTTTTTATTAACGTATTTAAGAAGTATACTATATATTTATTCTTATATAAGTAATTTATAAAAGTGTATAAGATTTTCTGTAATATTTTTTTAGTTTTTTATAAAATTATATACTATAATCTCTTACTAGTAATATTTAATACGGTTATTATAGCAGCTTTTAAATATAAAAATATTAGTTTTAGACTTCCCTCTATTAGTTTATAGTAATATTAGTAAAAATTCTTTTTTAGATAAATAAAAAAGATACTAACTCTCTTTATAAAATAGTTATAATTTAAGTATAAATTAACTATATAGGTTATTAAATTAGTACTCTACTTTAAAAACGTTTACTTAATAAAGGGTAGGATTATCTTATTTAAAAAAATTATATTATTTAATTTAAAATTTTTTAGTTCCGCGGTATAGAAAGGCTATTATATATTTTTAAATTTTTTAAACTAATTAACGTAGTCTAGGGGCCAATTATTAAAGTAAAAAAAGAAAAGTTAATTATTAAAAAGATTATAGTGTCGGAAGAAATAAATAATAAAAAAGTTTTTTTTAATAAAAACTAGTATAGTAAAGACTTAGAGGTAGTGCGTAATAATTAGTATATAATAAATTTTAAGCCGGCTGTAAGCGTAAAAAAGGTATTTAATATAGTTTTAGTTTAAGTAGTTCTATAGGGTACTAATTAGTATAAATATACGCTTCTTAAGTATATTTTATAATAAAAATAGGTTAATAGTAATTTATTTAATATGCTTAATATTTTTACGGAATATATCTACTTCTAAAATTATTAAAAATATAAAGATTATAATTTTAGCTATACTAAGGTCTAATAGTAAGAAAAACGCGGTATAAAAAAATTATTTATTAGGCCTTAAGGCCTACTAAGTAAACTAAGGACAAAAACTTTTAAAAAGTTAACTTTATTAATACGCCGGCGCGTAATTACGGGCTATATAAATACTACTACTACTAAATTTAACTACTCTAGTACTAATAGTAACTCCTATTAGCTATATAATTTATTAATAGTTATTTTAGCTACTAAACTAGAGTAAGTATTAATTAAACTAAAGCCCTTTTACTCTATTAATATTATTATTCTTAAAATTTTTCTAAATTTTAATTTTATAGCAGGAATTTTATATTATATAATACCCTACCAGATACTTCTATAGTCTCTTAGTTAATAAAGTAGCGCTTTTAGAGGTAAGAGAAGCCTAATCTACGCTTATTATAATATAGGTAATAGTTTTACTTTATAGACTAACTAGTTTATCTAAGTAACTCTAGCTTATAAAATACTTTTACGCGCCCATTTATAGTAAAAAAGTAAAATAAGTTTTAAGGCCCTATATATTAGGTATAGAGTTATTAGAATAAAATTAAACTTAAATATATTACTTCTAAGAGCGCTTATTTTTAAGAGTTAGTTTTTCTTTTATAGTTAGACCTATAATAGCGACGGCCTATAGCTATTTTAAGTAGTAATTCTACTAGTTATTCTAGCTAAGATTTAGTCTATAGTATTATTATTATAGGTAGTTATAATATTATATTTACTAAGACCCTTTATATTTTTTTATTATTATAAAATATAGTTAATAATTCTAAACTACCCTATATAACTATAAATACGCCTTATATAAAAGTATAATTATAGTTTTAAAAATACGCGTAGAAAAGGTAAGTTTAAAAACTTAAAAAAAGGCTATATTTAGACTAGTATAGGGAGGAGTATAAACTATAAAATTATATAGTATATATAGTGCTAATAGTATTACTAAAAAATTATACTTTAGTCTAATACTGCGTCGCGCTATATATATTACCTATTTTATTTAATTTAAAAAGTTATATTTACTCGTGGCTTAAGTTAACTAATTAAGAATTTATATATTCTTAGAACCCGCGTACCTGTCTATTACGCTAGTAAAGGGGTTAGAGTTATATAGTATAGTTAGGGTTATATAAACTATAAATATTAAAGTAATTTTTTAAGAGTATATACTAACTTTTAAAATATAATTAATTAGATAATAATATATTAATATAAATTATAGCATATAGGCTAAAGCGAAAAAATAAATTAATAAAAATATAATTTATATTATTAAGTATTCTGTAATTTAAAATCTAGTGGTTATTAAGCTTAAATATTAAATTATAAAATATTTAATAATATAAACTACTATTTATATAATTTATTATTTTACTTCGGTCTATATACTATAAATTATATTAATATATTAATATTTAATTAATTATATTTAAAAGGTTTGTAAATACTTTTAAAAATTATTTTAATATTTATAGTTTATATAACCTTAACTACTCTATATAAAAAATAAACGCGCGTAGCTATTTAGCTTAGTAAACTCTTTATAAAAATTTATTAAAATTTTAGATACTATAGATATAAGTATAATATATTAAAATATTTAAAAAACTTAAAAATATATTAAAAAAAATAATATACTTTATAAAAAATAGTACTAAATATATAAGTATACTACTTTTACTAATATAATATAAACCTATTTAATTTATTATTAAACTATATTATAATACTACTTAAAAATATATATTTAAGTTAAAATATTTAATTTAAATTTTTCTATTTAACTTTTTAGTATATTTATATATTATATTTAGATTATTTATAAATATTATAGTACTATTAAGTTTAAAACTTTATTATAGTGTAATTAGTACTTAATAGCTATTTATTATTTTTTTATTTACTAGAATATTTAAGAATAGGTAGATAAGAACTCCTTAATATTATAAGTAATTTTTAATTTTAGATATTTTTTCTTTTATATAATTTACGCTTTATAGTCTCTTTAATTATTTTATAAAGGCTTATAATTTTATTTAATACTAGTACTTAACGATATATTATATTTTAAGTATATTTTTTTAGCTTTTTAAGTTATAAAGTTTATATAAAACTTTTATAAGTTTCTATAACTTAATTTATTAATTAGGCTTAATCTAATTACTAAACTATACTTACTTATATATTCTATAAGTAATTTTAAGTATTTTAGTATATAATTTATTAATAGTACTCTATTAATAAGCTAAATATTAAAGATAATAAATATTAGTAATAAAAAGTTTTATTTTTTAATATATTAAGTATAAAAATATATATATACTTCTACTATTTTAAAATTATTTTTTAGTTACTCTAGAGTACTATAGCTATACTATATTATTTAAATAATATATAAATAAAATATAAAAAGTTTTTTAAAATTTCTTTTTTTTTTTAATTACTAAGTATTAAAAATTAAGAAATACTAATATTTAATTACTAATTAATTATTACATTATATATATATTAGTATATTAATTAAATAAATAGTATAACTATAGTAGTTTAGGATAATTAAAAAAAGTTTTAATAAATAAGGAGTATATATATACCTTTATACTTAATATATTAAAAAAGTTAAATAAGGCTAAATTAAATAAAATATAGTACTATAGTATTATACTAGCGTTTTTAGTATATATCTTCTAAATAAATATTAAAATAAAAAAGTTTAATTAAAATAGTTTTATATATATACTATATTATTTAAATATATATATATATATAGGTAATAGTAGTAGTTACTACCTATATATTTTTTTATTTTTATAGTTAATAGATTAGCTAAACGTTTATTAAATAGAAAATACTTACTAATATATTTTCTAATATATTTTTTAAATATAAAAATATATTATAGTATAGACATATATATTAAACTTATTTTTAATAGTATTTAGCTTTTATATAGTATTATTATCCTCTTATTAATACTTATAATAATAAAATATATATAGTAATTAATCTTAAAGCGTTAAAAATAATATCTAGTATAGTTAAATAAGTTTCTTTTATAGTATTTTTCTATATTATAGATAATAAAGAGATAACTCTTATAAATATTTACTAGTATAAATACTTTATTTATCTAAAACTACCTAATAAATAAGTAAACTATAATTTTAAAATTATAACTATTTTTAATAAGTACAGCTCTATAAATAAAATAGTCTTATTAATTAAAAAAGCTATTAAAGTATTAAATATTAGGCTAGAAGTAGTAATAGTAGTAGTAGTAATAATTATAAAAATATATTAAAATTTAATAGTACTAGTTATAAAAAAAATTAAAAAATCTAATATATAGTTTATAGTTAAATTAATAGGTAAAATAAGTATTTTATATATATAATAGGTACTTTTTAGTATAAGAAATATAAAAATAAAAATATAGATAATAGTAAAACTAAAAATAAAAATAAATACGATTTAAGCGTAAAACTTATAAAATAATATATAAAAATTAGAAAACTCTTTATAAAAATACTAAGTAGTTAATATTTAAAAGTATTAGGGGGGGGGAAAAAAGTTTATATATATAAATATATTCTGTACGTTTATAATTATAGTTATTATTATATATAAAAAAATTATAATTATATATAAAAAAGTTAATTATTATTAAATACTATACTACCTCTATATATAGCCTAAGCAAAAAGTAATAAAAATAAATATAACCTCTATTTTATATAAAAATAAAGTTAATAAAGTAACTAATAAATTATAATAGTAGTTACTAGCTATTTTTTACTATTTTAAAGTAATTTAAAATATATTAAGTAACTTTTTAAATTACTAAAAATAGTTATATTATTAATTAAAATTAGAAATATAAAAAGTTTTATATATATAAAAAGGGCCTCTCTTCTATAAAACTAATTTTATTTATAATTTTATTACTATTTTTTATATAATACTTTATTATTATATTTTTATATTTTTTTATTATTTTTATATTTCTATAAGCTATTGGCTTCCCTATATATATAATAGAAATACTATTTATAGTATTTTTTATATTCCTATTATAAATAAAAAAAATAAAGTATTAGTATTTTATAATCTCCTATTTCTTTATATAAGTATTTATATAGTTTACTTTAGTATTAAATTTAAATAAATATATATTTTTTATATACTAGTATTAATTAAGTCTTAAATTTATATAGGTTATTTAGTATTTTAAACTTATAAATTATAAATTTTTTAACTAGTAGTTTAGGTATATAACTATAAATATTAAAATACTATAATACTTTATTTAAATATAATAAGACTAGTTTTTAATTAATATACTTCGCGAGCTTTATAAAGCCGCGGTATAATATAATAATAAAAACTTAATAAATACTAAATAGCTTATATATAACAAGGCTATATATAAGCAGTATAAATTTTAAACTCTTAAGAATTATACTTCTTCCTTTTAGTAAGGGTAAAATATTTTACTAAATATAGTAACGCTCTGCTTATACTTTAATTATATATTTATAAATTAGCGACTACTCGTAATTATCCTTAAGATTATTAATAATTACTATTTATAATTATATATAACGTAGTTAGCCTAGGGGGTTACTAGGCGTATAAACTTTAAAACTAAAAGAAGTTATTAAGCTATTACCTAAAGCCTATATAACTAAATATTTAGTTTTTAAATAAGTCTAACTATCCGTCCTATATTTTATACTATATTATTAACTTTTACTTAAAGGCACTTTACTATATTATATCTTTATAGGTTTTTTTTATTTTTAAAATATTTTATTACTATACTAATTTTAGCTAAATTACTATTTATTATACTACCTATTATACTAACTGCTTTTAGTAGCAGTAACACTCTAAGTAAAAATAAAATTTAAAATTAATTAAAACGTAATTCTTCTATCTACGTATAGCTTATTAATAAGTTTTATATTAACTTACGTATACGTAACTTTCTAGCGGAAAATAGCTTTCTTAAATATATTATTCTTAGCTATTTTAAAGCCCTTTTTAGTATACTACTATCCCCTATAGCTATATATATAATTATATAGGGATTTTAAGCCGATAAAATAAAAGCTATATAAAAGTAGGTAATTAAGGGAGAAGGACTAAAAGACTTAGTATTATTAAAAAAGCTAAGAGTAATAAAATAATCTAAAAAGTAGGCTAATAAAATAAAGTAGATTTATTAGTACGCTTATAAAATTTAAAATAAAAAAAAAAAGTTTAAGTATTATAAACTTTAGGGTAGTCTACTAGGGCGTATAGGTTAAGTAAGTATATACTCTTATCCTTATTTAGTAAATATTACTAACTAGATAGTAAGTACTATAAGTAGTATAGGTACTAATAATAGTAGGTATAACTCTTTATAGTAAGTTAGTAATAAATAAAATAGTAAAAAAAAAAATAAGTAAACTTACTTTTTTATTTTATTATATAAAGAGAGGTAAAGTATAGTGCTGAGACACTAGTCTAAAAAAGGTATAGGCTAAAAAAAGTTATTCCCCTAAATATAGTTAAAAATATTTTTTTTTATTTTATAAGGCTATTAAGTAAGCTAAATATATATATAACTTACTTTAGCGGGCCTTTATAGTATTATTATTTTAATAAAAAGTTTAACGGGCACTATAAAGGCTTATATAAAATTAGATAAAAAAATATTACTTTAAATTATATAATAAGTCTATAATAACGTTATTAATTTATAATATTAGTAGGTAGGGTAAAACGCGATAAAATTAAAATATAAAAAAATAAATAAGCCTTTTATACTTCTACTTAAGAAATAAGACTAGTTTAGTATTATAAAAAGTACTTCTAATTATTTCTATATAAAAAATTTTTAAAAATATAGATTTAAATACTAAAAGGAACTTAATTTTTATAGTATAAGTTATTAGTTAATATAATAAGCCTAGGATTTTATAATTATATACTTTTTTAAGTAAAGAAAAATAGTTTATATTATATAGCTATAGTAGATATAATAAATATAATAGTATATAAAAAGTAATAATATTATATTTTTTATAGTAATATTAAACCTTAATTAAATAATAATTCTTATAACTATTAATAATAAGTATATAATAATATCTTTTAGTATATCTTTTAATATATATATATTATAGTCCTGTTATAATATAATACGAAACCTATTATTTATTATACTATTTTTACTAATAGTTATTATTTTACTAAGAGAAATTAAGAGGTTTTTATAGTAAGTAAAAATATAATACTTTATAATATATATACTATAAAAAGGTATTTTCTATTTAGTAGTATAAATATCCTAAATTATTATAATCTATTAGTAGTTTTCTAGTAATATTAATTTAGGTTTTATATATCTTTCTAATACTATAATAATAAGAAAAGATTTTAATTTTTTATAATATTATTATAGGGGCTTTACACTAAGTTTTAGCCTATATAGTATTTAAAATAAAGTAATATAAAAAGTATTATAAATCTAGTATTTATTAAATAATAGTAGTTTAATAAAACTATATAGTATTTAGCTACTATTATTAATATAATAATAATTTAAATTAATAATTTATTACGTAGTAGTAATTAAAAAAATAGTAAATAATAAACTAAATAAAATAAAAGAGAGTTATTTTTTAGGGACTATTAGTAACCCTAACTATAAAAATCTTTATAAAATAAAACTTTATACTATTTATTAAGAAGTTAAATTTATTAAAGTTATAAGTATATTTATTTATAATACTATACTTAACTTTACTACTTTTTATAAGCTTAAACTATATATTTATAACTTTAAAATTTTTTTAATTTATCTTCTAGTTAATACGTAACTAAAATTAATATATTTTAACTTTATATCTATACTTAATAACGTTATTAATTAAGAAAATACTAATAAATAATATATTTTATTTTAAATATAATATATTAAATACTATATTTATTATAAGTTTTATAAAAGAAAATATATAAGTGTTTAAATAAATTATATAATTAATACGTTTCTATTTTTTAAAATAAGTAAAATTTACTAATTTAGGTAGATTATTATATTATAATATATAAGTACTAGTAGTCTTAAGGCTTATTAGAGCTTACTCCTTATTTAAAATAAAACTAATATTATAAGATATATAAGTTATTTTAGGCTAAAATCTAGTACTTTTAGAATCTTATTTAAATCCCGATTTTTATATAGTAAAAGTAGTTAGTAATTTACTATTATATATATTATACTATTATTTTATTATATTATTAATTTAGTATTTTTTAAAATATAATATAAAGTTTTATTATAGCTTATTTACTATTTTATAAAATAAAAAATAAACTTTATAATATTTATAAAGAGCTTAAACATGTTTATAAAACTATAGGCTTAAATAGATTAAAAATATTACCTCTTTTTAGACGGATTTAAGTAATTTAGTTATTTATACTAAAAAGAATAAAGCCTTCTTATTACCCTATATATAATAATATAGAAAAATATTAATATTAGACTAATATAACTAATAATAAAAATATAAAATTCTAACTATATTAAAGCCATACGTAAGTAAAAAATATTTAAAATTTTAGTAGTTAGTACTAGACTAGATTACTTATACTAGACTTATACTAGGTCTAATACTAATTTAGCTAGCTAGCTAGTAAAATAAAAAAGTACTTAGCTAAATAAGCTTATAAAAATATTAATATAAAAAGTAATTTAATATATTAGGCTATAAAATATATAAACGTCTATAATATATAAACGTATATAATATATAAAGCTAAATAAGATATAATATATTTTTAGAAATATATTATATATAAAATAATATATTTTACTTATTAATTACTAATTAAAAGTTAAGATACTAAGTAGTAATAATAAAAAATAATAACTTTTTTTCTATATTTTATTACGTTACTTTTTATAAGTATATAGTAGAATAGAACCTCTTTTTTATTATTATTATTATATAATACCCTTAATATTTTAAGTTAAAAAATAAAAATTATAAAATAATATAATATAAGAACTTCTTAATAAAAAGCCCTTTTTAATATAATAATATATTAAATATAAAGTTTTATTTAATAATAGTACTTAGTATAAAAAATTAATTTAATATATAAATATATTATATAATATTATATAATATTAATACTTATTATAAAAGTATATATATACTTTTTTTAATTTAAATTCTTTTTTAGTTACTACTATAGTTATTATAGTTATATCTTTTACTTTATTTTTATATAAATATATTAATAATTATTTAATATTATATATTATTATTAATAATAACTTAATATTAATATTTATTAATTATTAAGTATTAATATAAAATATATATTTATATAAACTATTATTATTAAAAATAATCTAATAGAAATATTAATTAAATATAAAAATTAAATATAAAATATATATTTATATATAAATAAATTAGTATAAAGACTATTTAATTAAAAATAATTTATTATAATATTATATTTATTACAAAAATATACTAAATATTAAGACTTATTTAATATATAAGCTATATATTATAAGGAGTTTTTTATATAAAAATATAAAGAGGTATACTATAGTAAAAATAGAGTATAAGGCTATTTATATATAATTAAAAAAACTCTAATTAGCTACTTATAATTAACTATAAAAAAGATCTATCTTATAAAAAAAACTAAACTAAGACTAGCTACTTTTTTATTTTATAAAAAAATAGTTTAATTAATTAAGCGTAATTAATTAGAACTAGTTTTATATTATTAATAATTAATTTAATTTTTAGATAATTTTTCTCTTTATACTCTATAATAGGCTATTTTTACTATAATATAAGTGCTCCTCTATCTATCTATATACTTAATTTACTTATAGTTATATATAACTTTATAAAAATTAAAAGTAATAAAAATATATAATAATAATAATATTTTATAATATTAAACGTTATATAGTTTTAGTAATATTATTTAGGCGTATTACTAATATAAAAATATATAACTACCTTACTAATTATAATAATTATATTAAAAAATAAAAGATTAAATATTATAAAAATTTTTATAGTAGGGGCTATAATAGTAATTAGCTTAGTTTTTTAAAAATAGAGAAGAAAAAAAAAAAAAGTAAAAAAAATTTTAAAATAAAAAATATATTTTATATTTATTATATAGGTAGGTAATTATATTATATTATATATAGTATAAAGTTTTACACTTTAATAATTTAATAACTATAGTTAATAGTTAATTAGTTTATTTATAAATTAACTATATAAGTAATAAATAATATTTAGTTAGCTATATAATTATAATTTTATATATTAAATTATAAAGTTTTTATATTATTTTTATAGTATTCTTTTATAGTTTTATACTATAACTAAGAAATATATATAGTCTAACTATAACTAATAACTACTTATAATATAAATATATTTATAATATATAAACTTATATAATTAACTAGTATATATAATATAAAAATATAAACATATATTAACTAATATAATATAAATATTACCTTAATATTAAAAAATATCTAAAAGAAATATATATCTAATATAAAGCTATACTTAATATAAAAGTTTAAAATAAAATATATTTTAATATTAAAATTCTAATAATATATATACTTAATATATTAATATTTTTTATTAAATTAGTTTATATTAGATATAGTAAAAGGAAATTATTTTTTTTATATTTTTATATAATACCCTATATAGTTTAAGTTAAAAAAATATATTATATACTTAATATATAAAAAAATTTAATTTAAAATATATTAAATTTAATAAGTTATTTAGAATAAGTATTATTAGATATTATATATTATTTAATATAAAAATATATTTAATATAGTAATTTTATATACTATACTTTTTAATTAGGAAACCTATATAATATATATATTTATTTTATAATTTTTTTTAACTTAAACAATTTAAGATATTATATAAAATAAATAAAAAAAAGTAAATTTTTTTTAATTATAAGTATATAAAAAGTAAGATAATAAAATAGTATAAAATAATAATTAAAAAATAATAAATTTATTTTAAATTAAAATATATTTAACGTAAAGTTTTATAAATAAAAAATGCTATTTAATCTTAATACTAAAAAGAAAATAAAACTATATTTAAAAATATATTTATTTAAAAATATATAAAATATATAAATTATTTAATATATTATTTTATATAAAAGTAGATAAAATAAAATAATATAACTAGTAATTATTATAATATATTTATTTAATAAAGTCTAGTATTATTATTAAATAATATTTTTTAAACAATTTAATATATAATTTTAAATATTTTATAATATAGTTAAATATATATTTTTTTACGTTTATTTATAAGAGTTATATTAACTTAGTATATACTACGTTCTTACTTAATATAAAAATAGGTAAAAAAATAAAAGCGCTATAATTAGAACCTATAATATATAAAATTTTTTAAATTTTACTATAGCTAATATAGTAATAATTTAGCTAATATACTTATTAAATAATAGTAGAAATTATAGTAGAGTAATAATTATAAAATATTTATAAAATATTTATAAATTATTATTTTAGGTAAAGTAGAACTATAAATTATATATATTATATTTAAAATAGTAAGTAAAATAGCTTTTTCTTTTTTTTTAAATACTATATATAAAGTTTAGAATTTTTTTTATATAAATAAAACTAAATACTTTCTTTTTTATTATTATATTTTTAAAATTAATATACTAGTTTTTAATAATTAGACTAAATAACTTTTAGTACTAGTATATAGTATAAACTTTTACTAATTATAATAAATAGATTTAAATTTTTTAATATATTAAGTATAAAGGTATATATATACTCCTCCTTTTTTAAAATCTCTTTTAGTTACCCTAAGTTACTATAGCTACACTATTTATTTAATTAGTATATAAATATATATAATAACTAGCTAAATTACTATAAAAATTATTTTAATTTTTACCTCTACGCTATACTACTAGATAGTCTTTTTAATAGACTAGATTTTTTAGTTAATATTTTTAATTCTAATATAATTCTAATATAACTCTTTTTACTTAAAATAAATATAATTTTAAGTTTAAAAAATACTTATAAGAACGTTAAAGTCTACTTTAAATAATATAGTAATATAATACCCTTATAGTATAAAAAAAAACCCCTTTTATTTAAAATAAAAAACAGTAATAGTAATAGTAGTTATAATAATATTAGTATTTAAATAATAAAAATATTTTTTTAGAGTAGTAAAAAAAGTAAAGTCTTAGTAAAAAAAGCTTATTAAAATAATTAAAATTATTTAGCTATAGGGATATCCGTATAAGTAAAAGTAAAATAAGTAATAAATAGTAAAAAAAAAATATATATTATAATACTATAAAGTAGTCTTATATAAAGGTTTACTATTTTAAAAATTAGTAGTTATTATAAAAAATAAAAAAATATTATATAGAGTATTATATTATATTTTAATACTTTAATTACTATTAAAAGGGTTATAGGTTATTAGTAATAGTAAAAAAGTTATAGTTATTATTATATAAAAAGTTTATAAAAAATTAGTTAACTACGTAATATTATAAAAGTTTTATTAGCTAGTCTAGAGTTATATAACCTTATAATAATAAATTTAAAATAAATTAAATAGATATATTAAATAATATTAGTAATTAAAATTTTTTAAAAGATTTATAATTTTTCTATTACTAATAATTAGAAATTAAGTATTTCTAATTATTATTTACTAATTAAATATTTTTAAATACTATATAATACTTTTTATTATTAGTATAATATTTAAAAAAAGTTATATTATTAATTAAAATTAATAATTTAATAAAATATTTTATATATAAAAAAAGTCTTTTATTTATAAAATTATTTTAATTATATAAATATAACTATATAACTATAAAATAAATTTTTTAGTAACTATATTATATTATTTTTATATATTTTATATATTTATATAAACTAATTAGTACTTTATATTTATAATTTAAATATTATTAAGAATATTTTTTAAATTTTTATTAAAAAGAGAGGAAAATAAATTATTACTATATTATTACCTTCTATTTTTATATAGAGAATAAATTATTTAATATAAAAAAATATTTTATTAAATAACTAAATATAATAATATATTTAATATAAAAAGTATATAATATTTTAAATTTTTTTTTTTATATATAATTCTATTCTTATTTTAGAATATTTAGTACTTTTTAAAGATCTAGTATAAAATTTTAATTTAGTATATTTTAAAAGTTTAAATAATAAAAATATTTTAAAATTTATAAAAAATAAAGTTTTAATTTAAATACTAAAGTATTATAGAGTAATAATAAATTTTAATAATATTTTAGTATATATAGTATACTAGTTTATATAATATACTTAATTATAAAATATATTATATTTTTAAAATATTTATAACTACCTATTAGAATTTTATAAAATATATATATTTTAGTTTATATAATACTTTTAATAGATTTAAAAATTTAAAATTTTTTATATTTATTTTAGTTATAAAGATATAAAACTCTATTAAAAATTAAAACTAAAAAAAATCTAAATTAAAATTATAATTATAATTAAGAACTTAAAATTAAATAAAATAAAAAAAAATTAATTAAGGCCTATATAATAAAATATTATATACTTAGCTATTTTTATACGTATATTTTTATATATATACGTTAAGCTTTAAGTAAAAAATAAATAAAATTATAAGTAAGAACCTAACTTTAATTTATAATAAACTCTTTTTTAACTAGCGAAAGATTTTTTTAAAATAACTTTTTAATTAGGTAATATATTTAAGAATTTTAATTTATTTTTATATTATATATCTATTTTTATAGGCTATAAAATCTTTATAAGTTATTATAAAATACTTATATAAGTAAATAGCCCCGTACTACTATTTTTTGTATAGATAGATACGTAGGTTAGCCAGTTTACTAGTAGCTTAACTAAGTTTTTTATTTACTACTAAGGCGCTAGCTAAGATATATAATTATTTTTAGTCCTTTAACCTAAAAGCTAGCAGAAATACCTAAGTATATAAAAAAAAAAATAAAAAAAGAAAATATTTAGTTAAGGTATTATTACAGCAATACTAATAAAAGCTAAACTTAAAAAGGTTATATATTATTTAAATTATTTTAATTATTATATTACTAACTACTATAATCGTTAGTATTCTTTATAAGGCGATTAATTAGTTATTAGACGAGGAATATAAATAGCGTTATAGCTATTATAATACTAAAGTATATTTTAAAGGCACGCCTATGCAACCCCTACTTACTATTTTTAAACTTATAGATACTAGTACTAATAAGCGTCTATAGACGACTTAGTTTAAGTTTTTATTAGGTAACTTAAAGAGCACGTACTACAAAAAACGTATTTAGTAAAAAAAAAAAAGTTATTATAGTAATAATTTTTATTAACACTATTTTCTACTTTATTTTCTTTATAATTTAGCGTATATAAAATATAATTATCTCTATTTATACCGTAGAAATAAGTACTTTTTATATATAAAACTTATTAATTTAGATTCCGCAGACTTAAAGAATTTTATTAAGCTTAAGTAGTAATTAAACTAATAGTATAATTACGCGTATTTAAATATTACTTACGAACTTCTTTTAGTTATAGATATAATAAATTAATATTTTTAGTTTTAACTATAGTACTTTTTAATTATTTTTAATACTTAGCACTTAACTATTAAATATTATAATATTAGTTTTACTTATAGCTTTTACCTTCTTAAAAAAGTCCTACTAAGTTGTTATATAAATATAGTATTACCTTAGCCCCTATAAATTTTTAACGTTATAGCAGAGTATTAATAAAATTTTTTATACTTTTTCTTTTACGCTTTATAGCTCCTAAAAATTTTTAATATTAAACCTCTTATATAATTAGTTATAGCCACTACCTAATAAAAAAACTTAAGGAGGTAGTAGTAGTAATAGTATAGTATTTACGCTTTAGTCTATAAGTTTTATTTATTTTTAGATAGCTAGAGATTCTTTATCTAGCTTTTTTAACTTATTACAACTAGTTAACTATAAATTTTTTATTTAGGTTTATATAGAATAAAACTTTTTTTTTAAATAATAATTTTAGAAAGACTTTATAATTATTAACGCGGCGTAATCTAGATTAATATTCTTATCTACTATTAAATTTAGATAATTTTTAACTAAAGTAGAGACTTATAAATTTCTTAAGTACTATATTATTTTACTTTAAGGTAATTCTGTCTAATATAGGTAGTTATATTATATAAAAAATAGTTTTATTAGTATTACTAGTATATTACTAAAGAGCCGCTTAAACTTATTTTTAAAATTTTTAATATACTATCTCCAGTTCTTACCGGACTAATTATATATAAAAAAATATATTATAAGTAATAATAAAAAGGATTCTAGAGCTGCTAATAACTTACTTAGTAATAAAGCGCTCGTCGCTTTAGTAATATAATATTTAAAAAGTTTATTAGCTTTAATAATTATTTATACTAAGTTTCTAGATTTTAGATTAAATAAATAGTAAATTATAGCTTAATAAACTAACTATAACGTTAAGTTATTTAAATAGTACCTAAAAGGTTCTATAGAATATAAATTATAATATAATTAAATCTAGTAACTAAATCGGCCCAGCCCTAGAATCTCTAAACCTTTATTTTTTAAATTAATATAAGAATCTTCTTTAAGGTTATTAAAAGTAGACGGTTTTACGTATACTTATTTTCTAAATAAGAAAATATAATCTAAAAATAAAGGGAAAACTTAGTAGTAAGAGAGTATAAAAGTTAGTATACTATATACTATTCTTAAAAATACCTAACTATTAAAAGCGTAGAAAAATCTTAATTTATTAAATTAAACTAAGAAAGTAATAGTTAGAACTTATATAAATTAATATTATAAATTAGTACTATTTATAATTATTACTAGCCGGATAACTATTTTAAATTTATTAAAACTACTAACCTGGCTATAATTAAAATCTTAACCTAAAATTCTATTAGAAAGCTATTTAATTTAAAAAAATACTAAGAATACACTTTTTTCTATCCGCGTAAGATTAAAAATATCTATAGATATATTTTTCTTATTAAATAAATAAGTTTTAGCGTTAAATAGGCAATTATAGTACCCCTTTAAATTATTACTAATTATATTATATTAGATTAGGTTTAAGGGATACGTTTAATAGTTAAAATAAAATTAATTAAAAAAATCTATACTGTTAACGTATATATTAAGGTTTTATAGTTTAGATTATTAGGTAGTAAAAATAACTAAGTTAGTTAGCTACGTAGCAGAAAGTAATAAACTTTATATAAAAAAATAATAAAATATAGTCTACTAAATCGCCTTAGTAAATATTAGCCTATAGTTTAGAATAGCTTTACTCCTTACTATTTATAAGGTAGTCTAAAGGATATATATAGTAATTATATTATATAGATTATTACTCCCTCTAAAAAAAATTTAGATATAGTAACCTTTATAACGCTATACTAAAATAAAATAAAGAAATAGCTAAATACTAAACTAGGACACTTTAAATCTAAAAGCTTAAATAAAGTACTAATTTTTATTAAATTAGTTAAAGAGATTAGCTATACCTAATTATTTTTGTAAATTATTTAGTTTTATTTATCTATTTATAAGCTAGTTCCGCTTATACTAAGAAGAAAATAATATTAGTAGAGTATATATTTTTACTAGTAAATATTTATCTTATTAAGCTAGCGTAGGATTTAAAACTAGTAATAGCTATTAGAAACCTTATTTTACTATTTAAGCAGATACTTATTAGTTAAATTAGGCTTATATACGTTAATATAAAAATTATACCTCTTAAACTTTTTTTTAAAAAAGGCTTAAAAATTTACTTAAAGTAAATTATATATATTAAAAGTATTCTATTAGTATAATATTTTAGTAGGACAAAGTAGACTACGTAGTAAAGCTTAAAACTAATAATTAAATTAAATTTTAGTATAAGCGTTAGTTAGATACATTTACCGCTAAATAAAATAAAATAAAAATTCTATTATAAAAATTTATAGGTATTTATATTACTACTAAAAATACTTAGCTTATTAAGGCTCTGCGGGACTCCGCTTAATTTAAAAAGTATACTTAAGTTTTCTCTACCCGCGACGTAGTTATAGCCTAGTATATAATAAGGTAATAAGATAATAAACTAAAAATTTATTCGCCTTCTTAGTGGGCCAATAGATAAATATAGGGGATAAAATTAGCTAATAAAATACGCATACGCGCTATTCTAAAGTAGTATAACTATAGTATTAAAAATATAGGCTAAGATTAGCGTAATTAATTAAATTATTAAGGGGTCTACTAGTTAGCTATAGTTTTTATTATAAAATAGATTTAGTTAAATCGCTTATAATAAAAGAAAAGTTTTTAAAAAAATTAAACTAATACACAGTAGGCTTAAAATTAAATTTTAAATTTAGTAGTACTAATACTAGTAAATAAAAAAAACTAATTTTATATTTTAAAATATCTGCCTATAAGATAAGATAGGGATAGATAACTACGCTAAAGCCTTTAGTAAATTAATTAATTATAAAAATACTAAAATAAAGTAGACTACTATAATTATAAAAGTAAATATTAGTAATTCGCTACCTTTTAAGGTAATACTAAAAATTTTTTTTTTAGTTATTATTTATTTAATTTATATAGAAAATATATAGCGTAAGTATAAAATTTTACTATAAAAAAAATCTTTATTTTTAATTAATACTCTATATTAAGACTTTTAGTTTTAATAACTACCTTTATATACTTAAGTATACTTATAATAAGGTCTTTAAGGAGCTTCTTAAAAACGATATTTTAAATTTATTATAAAGAATACTTTAATTAATAATATATTAATTTATTACTAAAATCTATAGTATATTTACTTTAATTTTTTATTTAATACAAAACTATTTTAATAGAGTTTAGATTTAGACTTTATATAAACTATTTTATTATAGTAATAAACTTTTTATATAATATAATTTTTATATATTAATTTTTATAGGTAGGGATACTATTTTATATAAAAAGGAGTTATAGCTCTTATAGTAAAATATAATAGTATATAATAAATATAATATACTTATAATAAGTAGATTAATTAATAATATTTTAATATAAATTTTATATAAGCGCTAGGCCTTTTTTTATACTATAAAAACTATTATAAAATAACTAACTAAACTTACGTAAATAATTTTAAAGTAAATAAATAATATTAAGCTCCTTATTAGTTTTATACGTTATCTATAACTTATAATAGTAATTTAACTAAATTTAGCTTTTATTTATTTATAATATATAACTCTATTATTTTAGAGTTTAATATATATAATCTTTTATTAAGCGTAGACGTACTAGGTAATTAGCTTTTAATATTAAAAACTTATAGTAAATAATATAGTATAAATCGCTTTAATATTTAAAAATAATTTTTATTTAATACTTTATTATTTAAAATATTAAAAAGTAAATAATAATTTTATATAGCTTATAAGTCTATTACTCTAGTTACTAATAAAAAAAATTTTATTTTATTAGTATATTTTTAAGTATATTTATAAAAGTATTTAAAGTATTTTATAAGTGTTAATTAAGTAAAATAGGTAGTCTATTTTACCTAAAAGTAAATAAAACTTAAAAGAGCTTACTAGATATTTTTAAAACTAAATTTACTATTTTAATATAACTAAATAATAAAACGTTAATTATAGATTTAGTCTTTAGCTTTTTTAATATTATTAAAATATTATAACATAGCTAAGACGTAATAATATTAAAAAATTAAAGTAATTAATAAATAAAATTAAAAGTATTTTTAATTCTAAATAAATATAAGATTATTATATAGTCTATATCTATATAAATATTATTTAATTAAATTAGGTATAGCTATAAAAGTAGTTAAAATACTAAACTAAATTTAAGTATTTATATACGTCTATATTACTCTACTAATACTAGTATTAATATTAATATTTTTATAAAAATTTTATAGTCTTAATAAATATTAAGAATTTTTTTTTTACTATATAAAATATATAAAAGATTAAAATCTATATTATTTTTATAAACTATATAATAATCTATAGGTTAAAACTATAAGTTTACTAACTAAAATAAATATAATTTTTTTATAATCTTTATATACACTTATTTTTTAACTATATTTAAAAAAATAACTTTTTTTAGTTATATCTTTTTTAGACTAGTTTCTTAATACTATACTTTATCTCTTTTACTATAATATTTATAAACTAGAGTATTTTAGTTAAGTAGTATAAAAACTAATTAAAAATATAGTAAATTACTAATATTTATTTTTATAACTATAGTAGCTATTCTTACGTAAGTAACTAATATTTTACTAGTATAGCTTTTAAACTAAATAATATAATAGTTTATAATCTATTATACTCCTTATATAAGGCGTTATTAAGTAAAAGCTTAAAATAAAAAAGTAAAGTTTTTATTACTTTTATATTTTCTAAGACAGTTTTACGCGTATCGAGCCCCTATAAAAAGAGTATAAGTATAGATTATTAGCGTAGTTTATTAAACTATATTTATTTATATTTCTTATAGCTAAGTTAATTATTTAGTATTTTAAATATCTTAAATATAGAGTATAAATTAGTATATTTAGTTACTAGTAAAATTATATATAAAATTATATTAATTTTTAAGTTTTTTATATACGGACTTGTCCCTACTAAATACGCTAATAACCTATACTTATACTTTACTTATATAATTATTATAATAGGGTATAAAGGCGCCTATAGCCTAATACACTCTAAAAAAGTAAAAAGTAAAGTAGGGGAGAACTATATTAGCCTTTTATATAGTACTAGCTCTAATAATTAAATTATAGTATAGAAAAGGCTCTATTAGGCTTAGCGCTATAGTAAAGTAATAGTATATATTATATATAGCCCGGTATTCCGGTAGTTATATTAGACTATAAATAAAATAATAAAAAGTAGATAAAACCTTAGTATAATAAATTTAATAAAGTTTTTAACTAAAATTAATTAGCAGGGTAGTAATTCTATAGAGCCGTATAATTACGCTATTACTTAGTAAACTAACTTATAATTATATAAAATAATATTTATTAGAGTAATAGCTTCTTAGTGCGTCCTATAGTTCTATAGTTATAAAGAGATTTAAGCTTAATATAGCCTAGTTACTAAAAAAAAAAAGCAGTATAGTACTATTAACTTATAATAAGGTACTACTTATTTATTTAATTAACTAAAAGGTTTTAGTTACTCGTTGGCCGGTATTACCTAAGAACTTAAATTATTTATATAATTTTATAAACTACTCTTTAGTTAGTCCTTAAAAGTCGTCTTATATAAAATTATACTAAAACTATAGCTTAGCTTTATTTTCTTAACTTAGGTCTACCTAATTATATTTAGTTATTTTTTATTTTATATAAACTACGTCGTATTATAGAGTACTAAATAATACTATTATTAAGTAATTTAGTTTAGTACTATAGCTTTATTATAAATAGTATATAAAATTAATCTATTTAATCTATTTATAGAGACTAAAGCTGTCTAATTATACTCTTATATTTAGCCTATTAGATTAGTATTACTTTACTATTAATTAACTATATACTTTTTTATTTCTCTAAATTTGCCGCTTTATTAGGCCTATATAACTTAGGCTTAGTTAAATATATTATAAGGATAGCTGTAATTTATTCCCGTAGTAAGCTATTTTACCTAATACTACTAGTCTATTAAGCCAGATAGTATTTTACTATTATTTAGTTTTATCTATAGTATATTACTACTTTCTAATTATAACTATTACTTTTTACTTAGGCGGATCTAATATAGCTCGCTTAGTATAAAAAAACTATAATATATTTACTTACCGCTATTATTTTTAATTTTATTTAAGTATACTAAATTTAGTTACCAATCGGCCAGAAACTAATATTTAGTTTTTATAATAGGTAGAGTAGGTTAGTAGCCATTTATATTAAAAACTTATTCTTAAGTTACTTTTAGTAACTAAGAGATTTAGTTAATAGTTTTATTAAATCTACAGCGGCGTTAAAACCCTTTTATTTTATAATTATACTAAATAAAAAAAGCAGAAAAAATAATTTATACTAAACTATTTTACTATTAGTAAAAGTATTATAAGGGAACTAAACCCTAATAATAAAAATAAAATAATAGTATATTTTTACTGCGTAGCTTCTATAATACTATTTAGGTAGATAAAGATATTAAAAATAAAAAACTACTTTTAGAAACTTTTATTAGGGGGTCGGTTTAGTTACTTATAGTATTAAAAATTTATAACTAAATAAGAATAGCCGGCTTTAGGGAGGTAGAAAATAAATACTATTTAATATTATTTATACTACGTAGCCTCCGCTTAGGCCTTTTAGCCTTACTTAAAGTCTACTTACGCTTAGCTTAGGTTAAAATAATAGTTATTTAAGTAAACCGCTATATTTAAAACTAGAGTATAAAAAAAGTTTACCTATTTTTATAGGTAGTTTACTAATAGAGTATTCTTATTCGCGTATATATTATAGTATAGTAAATAGTTTTTAAATTTAAAATAGTATACTGCTCTAAACTATTTAAATAAAAAATTAAGATTAGATATTAAAGATTAACTATAGTAAGTTAATTAAATAAATATAATTATTATTATTTTAAAAAAATATAAAAATATTTAAAATTTTCGTAGTTTATATAATACTTTAGCCCACCCTTTATAAAGTAGCCATTATAGTAAATATAAATTATAGACCTATATATACGTAATAGTTTAATTAAGTTTTTATCCTATTAGCTAAATAGTAAAATTATTAACCTATTATAGTATTAATAGGTAATATATAATAAAAGTTTAATTTTAAAAATCTTTTATAAAATACTATTTTTAATAGAAATACCTCCGCTTAAAAAATTTAAATACTTAAATACGCCTATCTAAAAGTCTTAACTTTTTTTTTTTTTTTTACTAGTACTCCCTTTTATATAGGTATTACTAGTAATACGTAAGCTTTTTACTTAATATTAAATAATTATTTTATTATTTTATATATAAACTTGCCCTAAGTATATATTAAAACTAATAAATAAATAAACTATATTAGTTTATAATATAATTAATTAATTACTATTTTTAAATATCCCTCCTAATAAAAGACTTTACTAAATAAGTATACTTTAGTATTTTTATTTAAAAAAGCTACTTTTAAACAATAAGCCCTCTTTTTAAAATTTAAAATTTATATTATTAGTAAGACCTTTATACTATACTACGTAATAGTAATACTTAACTAGTATAAAGAGTTAGTAATAGCTTTATAGTATAATTAAATAAGTATATTTTTTTTATTTTAGTATAAATAAAATATTATTACTATATACTTTTCTTAACGTTATAGTTTTATTTTAAATACTATCTAATTATATATAAATTATTAATAAAATATAAATAGTTATAACTGTAGTATTACTAAAATACATATTTTAAATTTTAATTTTATAGTAGTATTTTAACTAAATAATATACTTAATTAATTACGTTATAAAGCTTCTCTTAAATTTATATTTAAAATAATAGTTACGTAAAAGTAAAACTTAGTTATAATTTTAACTTTTAGTATAATTATATTAAATTACTAATATAAATTATTAATATTTTTATAAGTATTATAAAACTACTAGCTTATTTAATAGTTTTAATAGTTATTACTTTTAGTATAATTATATAGCCCCTATTTTATTTTAATAAAAGTAAAAGTTTTAAACTATTTTAGCTGTAAGTACTCTATTATATAAGTAGAGGTAAAGTATAGCCTTAAGATATAAGTCTAAAAAAGATATAAGCTAAAAAAAGTTATTATTTTAAATATAGTTAAAAATAAGCGTATAAGGTTTTTATAAAAAATATTTAAAAATTACTCTATTATAAAGTATACCTACGCCTATTTCTAAAATATATTTTATATATTATAGCTTACCTACTACTAATAAAAATTATAAAAAATATAATAAATTTATATTTACTAAAAATTTATTTTTTATTAAAGATTATAGTATTTATTAATTCTATTTTTATAATAATTATATTTTATAAACTTAATCTTACTATAAACTACTAGTTTATAACTAAAGTAATTAGTTATAACGATCTACTAGTAGTCCTAAATAATAATAAACTAATAAATAGTTTAAAAATTAAAGTCTCTAAACTTTTTATATATTATATACTTAATACTAAACTAAAAAATTATAATTAAAAAATTTACTACTTCTTTTAAATAGTTATACTAGTTAGTTTTTTATATAAAATTTATAATACTCTATACTACGTTAACGTAAAATATATAAATAATATTAAAAAAATTAACACTAATATTTAATATTAAAATAGTAATAATAAAATTAATTTACTTAAACTATTAGTCTTTTTATAAACTATAGTTTACGTTTTAAGTATAATAGTAGTTATAGTTTAGTTTATAAGCTAGCTATTTATATAGCCTTATTATAATAATATATTATTTTTTTAGTTTTCGCTACTATATACTACTAAAATTACTTAGTCTATTTTTAGTAATACTCTAATATAACTTTAAATAGTTTACTTTTTTTATATATAAATATATAGTACTGCGTAATAAAATATAAAATATTTATTTAAATATATATAATACGACTACTTAAAAATATATTTACTTTTAGTAAGTTCTTTTACTCTAGTAAAAAAGTAATAGTTAAAAAAACTATTAGGTACTAAAACGGCTAAAAATTATATAATTATACTAGCCTAAAATACTACTAGTTTAAAATATAAATAAAGTAATACTTATCTATAATTATACGTTATAGTAATTTTTACTTTATAAATAAGTATATATAACTAAATAAGTTTTTATAAATTTTTATATTACTAGTTAAATCGGTACTTACTATAATAAAAAAAATATAATTATTAATATTTAAAATTTATTATAAATAATTTAGTTAAATTTAGCTTATACGCTCTATTTAATTTTAAATTAAAATTTTAAATAAAACTAATATTACAGTAACGTTAATACTATTTAAAAAAATAGGTAAAATAAAAAAAAGTTTTTTTACCTCTATAGGGGGGTGACAAAAAAAAAGATAAAAGAAAAAAAATTAGTTTTTTAAAGTTATATAGCTTTATTAATAGTATATATATAAAATTAAAAGTTTTATATTTTTTATTTAATCTAAGAGTTAAGGTTTTATATTTAAAATATTCTATATTTAGATACGTAATTATACCTAATATTTTATTTATAAAATATATCTAGTAATTAATATTATATATATATTTTATAGCAAATTTTACACGCTAATTAAAAAGTTATAAAGCTATAAACTTTAGATAAAAGAAATTCTTAAGTTTAATACTATATAACTAAGGCTATAGATACGCTAAGCCTAATTAGGTCTTATTATATAATTATTAATAACTTCTTTTATTATAAAAATAAAACTTTTAATAGTATATATATAATATTAATAAAATTATATAACTTTAAAAAACTTATTTTTTTTTTTTTTTTTTTGTTATCCCACTGTAATAAAAAGAATAATAACTTATAAAATTTATTTATTAATAATAGTATTTAATACCTACTCTTATTTTATAAAATAAAATATTAAATACTTTATATCTAGTATATACTATATTTTTTTATAAATAGTCCTATTTTTATTACTAATTAAAAGATTTATTTTTACGAGTTATCTTATTTATACTTTACTACCTCTTTTTAAACTTTTTTTTAAGCTAAACTTTTATATATATACTTTTACTATTATAATTACTACTATTATTATTACTATTATTACTACTATTACTATTACTATTATTATTACTATTACTATTAGTATTATTACTACTATTACTAGCGCTAGTACTAATAGCACTATTAAATAAATTATATAATTATATTAAATTTAAAATAGATACTACTATAAAAACTAAAATTAAAAAAATTATAATAGACTATAATAAGTTAGTAAAAGATATTAATAAATTAACTGCTAAAATACTTAATAATATTAATAAAAATAATATAAGTAAATAAACCTATTATTATAATACGTATATTTTAAAATTTAAATAAGTTTTTTTTTAACCTCTACTTTCTTATTTAATTTTTTATTCTCTATATTATTAAAGCTAGTACTAAATTTTTTTTAAATTATAATATTACTAATACCTCTAATAGCGTATTAGTAAATAAAAATATTTAATTTAATATTTAACTTAGTAGCTATAATAGACTTTAGTAAAAATATACTATAATTAGTTTTTTAAAATTTTTTAGTCTAGTTATTAGTCTATAAATAGTTACTAAAAAATAAGATATATATATACTCCTCCTATTTTAAAACTCCTTTTAGTTATTTTAAACTACTATAGCTATACTATTTATTTAATTAATATATAAATTTAGTTACTAAAAGTATTATAATTTTTTAAAATATTTTACTTTTAAAAGTTTTAAAAAAATAGTTTATAAATAAAATAAATTACTATAATTAAGTATAATTATAATAGTATAAAGTAAAATACTATATTTAATTTATTTTACTAAAATATAAACTTATAATAATATATAACTATTATAACTAGTCTATTTAGTATAAAAATATTAAAGTTTTATAGTAACGTATTAGTATATTATAATAATATTAATTTAGTTTTCTAAAAGAGTTAGCTAATAGTAATATATATAATAGTAGAAAGCTATAAAAGAAAATAGCTAATTTAAAATAACTAGGCGCGTATTTAGCGTTTATTTTAATCCCCTTATAATATAAAAATAGTTTATACACTACTATTAAATTATAATTTACTTAATTAAATATTTATTTAATTTTTTAATTTAACTAGTTATACTATTACTATATAAAAGACTTATATTTTTAAACTAAAATATTATTATTTTTAAATTACTCTAGGTTTATTTTAAAATACTTTTTAATTTTCTCTACTTATAGTAAATTTTTTTAAAATATTTATTTTATTTATTTTTTTATTTACTACGTAATTAAGTAGAATATAGTAAACTAAATAAATTAATTATAAATATAAAACGTTTTTTTTATTTACAGACTACTAAATATTACTTAAATTTTTTTTAGTTATAGTAATATATTTATTATAAACTAATAGATTAAACGTTTTACTTATAAAACTATAAAACTTATTTATAAAATACTCTATTTACTACTATATAAAATAAATATACTAACTATCTTTTTAATAGGTATACTAAATAATAAATAATAATAATTATACTATAAGGGCTCTAAAATAATATACTATTCTATTAAATATATAAGTATAGTCCTTTATAGTATAAAGACGTTATATATTAATATTAATTTTAAAAACTATTAATAAGTAAATAAGACTATTACTAATAATATTTTAATTAGTTTTAATAAAAATAAAAAATTATAAAAATACTAATAGTACTATTATAGCTAAGCGTCTATACTATAATCTATTACTACTATTAGCCTTTTTTAGCTTTTAAATAAAAATAAATACTCTTTTTTATTTTATATATATTTAAAAAAAATACTATATAAGTATTTTTAGTAAAGTTAATTAGCTATTATATAACTATAAGTTTAGTATTAGTAATAACATTACTATTAATTTTATTAATATTATTATTAGTATTATTACTACTATTTAAGTAACTATTTTTAATAGTATTATTACTACTACTACTATTATTTTTTCGATTTTTACTTAAACTATAATCTATAAAATATAAAATAGTAGTATAATTATTATTTTTATTATTTTAACTATTACTTTTACTATCGCTTTACTTCTATTATATATTTTTTAACTAAAATATATAAAGAGTATAGTCTATAAACTTAGCTATAATATAAAAATAATAATTTTATATTTTTATATTTTAAAGACGGCTAAAAAAGTACTAGTTAGCCTTTTACTACTTTAAACTTTTAAGCTAGTGCTAGATTTTTTTACTAAAAGTATTTAGTTTAATAATACTCTACTCTATTAATAGTTTTATTAAGTTTTTAACTTTTTTAAAATAAGTTTTATTTTTATCTAGTACTCTTAATATATAAATATTATATTTTAAATTACTATTAGTAAATTACTTTAACTAGTTTATTCTCTTAAACTAGTCTGTTTTATTAATTTACTTTATTTTAGTAGTAAATACTAAACTTTTTATTAATTATATTTATAATATATTATTTTAATACACTATAAAAGTAGTTAAGTAAATAAAAAAAAGTTAATTAAAAATAAGTATAAGTCTACTATCGGCTATATAATAAAATATTATAAATAAAATATTAAAATAAAAAAAGTTTTTAAATAGACTCTAGTATATAATAGTAGCTATTTAGTATTTTAAAATTTAAAATATTTTTTAATAAAATATATATAAATAATATTCTTACTAGTAGTAGAGAAGTAATAATAGTAAAAACTATTAATTTAAAAAATAAAATTTAGTATAAATAGTTTTAGTACTTTAAAATAAGTACTTATAGTAATAAATAGTAGAATTTTATTTCTTATAATAAATTACTAGCCGTAATTATTATATAAATAGAAGTAAAGTATAGCGTTAAAATACTAGTCTAAAAAAAGTATAAGCTAAAAAACTTATTTCTCCGGATATAGTTAAAAATAAGCGTATATAAAAATTATAAAAAAATATTTATTTTAGGTTAATATAAAACTTAAACTTATAATTTTAGTATATAGCTTAGCCTATAGCTTAATATTATAGTTTAGCCTACTAAAATTTAGTATACTATATAGTTACTTTTACTTTTTTTTTTAGACTAAATAGTACTATAATATAATAATACTATAATATATCTACTATATTATATTATTATTAAAATTATTTAATAAAATTTATTATATTAAGATAGTATTTATTATTAATAGCTTATAAAATATAATTAGCTAATATTTATAAATATACTAATAGTAACTTTATATATTATAATTACTTTTAAAAATAAAACTATAATTAAGTCTTATATACCCGTTTATAAGGGTATACCTAAATATAACTTTTATATATAAGTAGTAAAAGAAACTATAAAGTACCTATTAAGTATACTAATATATATATAAGGTCTTAATATATTAAAAAAAAAAGTATTATAAAACTATTTACTGCCTACTTACTAAAGCTAAAAAAGATAACTATAAAATAGTAATAATAATTATAAAAAAAGTAATTAAACTATACCTACTAGTATAGTACGTTTAAATATTATATAATAAAAATAAAAGTACTAGTGCGGCTATACTAGAAAATAATAAACTATAATAACTTATAATAAGGTTATATAGGAAAAATATAGTAAAAAATTAAAAAATAAACTTTATACTAAAAATAAAAAACGGGGTTTAGTTATATAAGATATTTAATATAATAGTAATTATTAAAATAAATATAATAGCTACTATACGTAAAAAAAAATAGGTATATTATATTATATATACGCTAAAGTATTAGTAGAGGTTTATATATTACTAAAAATAAAAGATTTAAAAGATTTTCTATAAGTAAGTAAATAGTAACTCTTTATTACTATCTATAATATTTAAAAAAAGATTAACTTAATAGTTAAATATACGGTAATTACTATTTTTTATAAAAAATAAAATTATAAAAACGCTACTAGCCGCGATTATAATAGTAAAATAAATTAATATATTTTTATTTATTTTATATTTAATAATAGTTACTTAAGTATTTTTTAATATTTAATAAATTTATTATATACTATTTAATAATAAAACCTTTATAAAATTATAATAAGTAAAAACTCTATTTTATATTTTTTAGTATAAATACACTATTTTTAAATAAAATTAAAATTTTTTTAAAATTTTTTTACTTTAGTAGTTACGTATATTATAAGTAGTATATAATTTACTACTATAGTAAATACTATACTAGTATATAACTATTTTATATAAATTTTATTTATATAATAAGTAGTAGACTAATTAAAATAATAAATAAAATAAATAGGGTAGAGTAAAAAAAAGAAGAGAAAAAAAGTAGAATATACTTTTTTTAAACGTTAATTAGACCTTAAAATAAACTAAATTTAGTAAGTGCTAGATTTTATAAAAAATTAATTAAACTCTAAAATAAACGTTAATTAAGTTTATTTAATACTATTCTTTTAGTTTAGTAGTGTATTTTATATATATATAAAATATTTTTATATATTAATATATTATTTATATAATTATATATAAAGGTTATTTTATTTAATTCTTAATAATAAACTAGTAATAATAAATTATTAATATTTAATATAGCAGTTTATAGTCTTTAAAATTATTTTATAATTATTAAAAAATAATAAAATAAAATTATTAATAACTTTTTAAAAATATTATTTTACTATTTTATAATAGTTTTTATAAAAAATTTTATATATTTTAAATTTAATTTTATATCTATATTAGTTTTTATATTTTTCTTTAAATTTAGTTTTATATAATTTTATATATTTTTTATAGAGGCTATATTAGGACTCTAAATTAAATAAAAAAAAGTTTTAATTTTATTATTTATACACTAGTTTAAATATTAATTATTTTATAAATAAAATATTATTTTACTAATATTACTAAACTAAAAGTGTATTAATATAAAGATAATAATAATAATATAATATAGTAATATAAATATTATTAAAAAATTAAAAAAATTAACTAGGTTATTTAGTTTTATTTATATTTATTTTATTTTTATATATAAAAACTTTATTAAAAAATATTTTATAAAAAATATAAAAAAATTAAGTATTTTAATAAATACTAAATTACTTTTATTTTTTATATAAATTATATTTTAAATTTATAAAATAATATTTTAATTTAAGAAGTAATTAAATTAATTAATATTAAGAATAATAAAACTAAAATAAAAAAATATATAAAAACTAGATATTTTTATATATTAAAAAATTATAATAATTTATTTTATAAATAGTAAGTACTTAATATATTTTAAATTTATTATTTTTTCTTTTTTAATTATATTTTTTTATTTATTTTACACCTTTATATTATTTACTTATTAAAAATTTTTTTTTTTAATTTTATAGATTTAATATTTTTTATATTTTTTTTTAGTAGATTTTAATTTTTTTAATATTTATTTTTTATTATTAGTTTTTTTTTTATATTAAAAGTATAATATTATTTAACTTTTAATATTATATTAATATAATATTTAAACTATTTTTTATTATATTTTTTATTTTTTTATTAACTACTTTATATTCCACTTATACACTTTTTTTATATTATAATAATTTTTTTTAATATATTATATAGTATTATTAATAAAATCCTTTAATTTATATAAAATAATATTAATATTTAAAAAATATTTATTTTTAAAAGTAATATAACTTTAAATTTAAAATTTAAATAATTTAGTATTATTTTTAAAATAAAAAAGTTTAAGTTTATAAAATATTATAATATACTATAATATTAATAATATACTACGTAATTAGTAATTGTATAAAAAAAATTAAATTTAATTATTAATAGAACTTTATTAATATATTATTAATATAATTTAAAATTTTAGTAACGTAATTTATATAAAATCTATAAGTATATAATAAATATTTTAGTAAAATATATATAATTACTAAAAAATTATAGGGCTCT
Source organism: Pleoardoris graminearum (assembly GCA_030770415.1). Classification (NCBI taxonomy): domain Eukaryota; kingdom Fungi; phylum Ascomycota; class Dothideomycetes; order Pleosporales; family Didymosphaeriaceae; genus Pleoardoris; species Pleoardoris graminearum. Next base: position 33,095 of record JASEKS010000372.1, read on the forward strand.
AAAAATTAAATAAAAATATTATTATATATAAATAATATTTATTTATTATCTAAATTTGTATATAGTAATAAAAATTAAAAATATAATTTTTATAATTTTTTTATAATAAAATTATTTATATATTTATAAAACTAGAAATAAATTTTATATTTATTTTTTAAAAATATAACTTTTTTTAATATTTCCCTACTATAGTATTTTAATTATATATATTATTTCTATAATTTAATATACTAAAACTTTAAAAAGCGTAACTAGAAAATATAAATAATATTTTATACTTAAAACGACTAAACTAAAATAATAATATAAATAAAGTTAGTAATTTATATATATATTTATTTATTTTAATTATTACGTATTATATAAAAATATTAAATAATTATAAATTTATAATTAAATAACTATTATAAAATATACTAAAATAATTAAATTAATAACCTATTTAATATTATTAGCTAGTTAAAATAAATTTTATAAATATTAAATAGATTATATAACTTTTTATATAAAAAATATAAAAATTTTAATTTTTGTATATATAATAAATTTAATTATTAATAAAAAATAAAAAGAATTTTTAACTATTATAATTCTTAATATATTTATAAATAATTATTAAGTTTTTATAATATTTACTTTTATAAACTTTTTTTATATAAATTTTTTATTATTATTTTAAACTACTATAACTATACACTGTATTTAATTAATATATAAATATATTATATAGCTAATTATTATTTATATAATTTATAATAATAATTTTTTTATATATTTCTTACTTGTTATAATTATAAACTAAAAAATAATATATAATAAAAACTTATAAATAAATATATTAAAATATATAAAGTCTTTACTAATTTTAATATAATTAATATATTTTAAATACTAATTAAATTTAATTTTATTTAAACCTTTAATTTTTATAAGATAACTTTAGTAAAAAATATATTAAATAATCTAGTAAATAAAAATTAGTAAAGTGATTTATAAAAATTAAAAATTAAAATAAAAAATAAAATAGTATACTAAAATAATTATTAGAATTTCTTATATTTATAAATATTAAAATATAAATACTATACTTATAGTTTTTAATATAATAAAAAACCTTTACTAGTAAGTTAAAAAGAAAACTAATATAAGAGTTATAAAATAATATAAAAAGTTTAAAAAAATATATAAATAATTATAAAAAATAATATAATTATATATAATATTAATATAAATATAAAAAAGAATTAAATATAAAATATATTTATATTATTAAAAAATAGTTTATTTACTATAATTAGTATTCTATTTTAATAATTAATTATTTAGTAATACTTTAATAATAAATATTACTTTTATAAAAAATTTTTATAAAATATTTATAGTAATTATAGGTTTAAAATATTAATTTTTAATTACGTAAATAATTAAAATATTTTTATTATCTTTATTAAAGAATATAGTATAAAATAATAATTTAAAATTTTTATTACTAGTTTATTAAAATCTGTAAAATTAAAAATTTATATATTTATAAATATAATATAGCTCTTTAGCGCTATTTTTATATATAAGTTTATATTTTAAATTTTATAATTTAGTATTTTATAATATATTTTTTATAATAACTATTATATATTTAATAATATATATAACGTATAAGAGTATTTTAAATATTATTTAATAAAATAATATTAATATAACCTTATATAATAGATAATATTATTAAAAAAATATTTTCTATTAGTATTTTATAGATTTATTTAATAATTATATAATATATAATTTTTTAATAAATAATAATTTTTAATATATATACAAATTATAGGAATTATATATTTAAATATAATATTTTTAAATACTTAATAAAATAATAATTTAAAAATAATATTAACTTTTTAAGTATAAGCGCGTATAATAAAAAAACTAATATAAAAAAATATTTTTTTAATAACTATAGTAAACTATATAATATTTATATTTATAGTAAAATATAAGTTAATACTATATATAAAATAAAATAATTAAAACTATATATATATATATAAGAGACGAGTAATTATATAATTATATTATCTAATTAATTTATAATATAAGAGGCTATAAAAGTCTTAATATAATAATATACTCTCTATATAAGCTACTTAATAGTAATAAAATTATTTAAAAATTCATTAAAGTAGATTTTATATTTTTAATATTTACTTATAATGCTTACGGCTTACTTTAAACTTTTTAGTAAATTTTTTTTATAGGTTTTAATACTACTTATTTATATAGTAAGTCTATAGCTCTATATAATTTATATAATAAATTAGCTATAGTAACTTATTTTACTTATTTATATTAAGTAAAATATATTTTTTTAATTTTTATATTATTAGTTACTACTTTTTTTATTTAATTATATCTTTTAGATTTAGAAGGTAGGTAAAATTATAAATATAATAAATAAGTAGTAAGTTTTATAAAATAAATAAGTCTATTAAGTAAATTAACTATATTAGCTATTTATATTATTATTTTTTAGTTTATAATAATTTATAATATAAAAATAATACTATTATTTTAATTTTATTTTACTTAATAAGTTTTACTAAATAATTATAAAGTACTTTTAAATATTTTAGTTTTATTTTTTTATTTACTATAGTTATAGTATATATAGTAGCTATAACTAATTTTTAAAACTTACTTTTTTTATTAATTTTTATATACTAGATAATAATACTAATCTTTTAGACCTAAATATTAAGTAAAAAAAATAAGTAAAAGTAGTTAGTAGATTATAAAGAGTAAAAGTAAATAATAGCCTAAGTCTAGTAAGTAGCTTATTTTAAATTATAAGGCTTATATACGCAGCGTTTTAGTTTATAATTTAATAAAAGTTTATTTTAAAATTTTTAATTTTAGGAACACGCGGTAATATTATTATATAACTTATTTATATAATTAGGTATATATTTTATTAATTATATTTCTATTATATATTACTAATTATTATAGTCTTTTTAGTATATATACTATGTATATAATATTTATTAAGCTTATAATTAAATATAATATATTAACTTTAAAATAATTAATCTATTTTTAATTTTTATTTTAAAATTACACTTATTAGTTATAGCTTAATAATAAAATTATATTTATATTTAAAACTATTTATAATATTTTAAAATAATACTAAACTACTTACATATTAAATATTAATATAAATATTTATATATTAAATTAATAAATAGTATAACTATAGTGGCTTAAAGTAATAAATAGAGGTTTAAAAAAGAAAAAGTATATATATATATCTTTATAACTAATATAAAATTACTAAATAATTAAAGTCTACTAGATTTTACTAATTAGGGTTAATATTTAAATTTTATTTTTAGCGGCTAAGACTATAGTAATTTAGATTATAAATATTTTATTAAATATATTATATTTATTTATAATTTTTTATCTAGTATTATACTATTATTTTTTAAATAGTAAATAGTAGGTAATAATATTTAAATAAAGACTAGGGTATAAAAGTAAATAAAAATCTTACGGGCTATATAAATAAATTCTTTTTAATTTTATTTTAATAATAGTTTAATTTACTTTTTAGAACCTATACTACGCTTATAAATTTAAAATAATAATAATATAATTATCCCGTTTTACTAAAGAAGTTGTATTTAAAAAATAAATTATACTTATATAGCTAGAGTTTTTTTTAAACACTTAGTTATTTACGTTTATTTTAGCTTATAAGTAACTCTTATTAGCTTATTTAAAAGTAAAAAAATAATTATTATTAGCTATATAAACTATTTAATACTACTTTATAACTACTATAGTTTTTATTATTTATTTTTTTTATAATAAATTCTTTTTATTTTTTTATTTTTAATTTCTTTATAATAGATTTCTTTTATATAAAATAAAGATAATTTAATAAACTCTTCTCTTTCTATTTTATAATTACTTAATAATTAGTAATTATATATTTTTTATATTAACTAGCTCTCTAAAGCCTATAAATTATTATTTTATAAGCGTTTTTATGTATTAATTAGTAACTATATTACTAGTTTATTAATAAATTACTTATAATAATTATTTTATATATTTTTATTATAGTTATATATTTTTATTATAGTTATATATTTTAGATATTAATATACTATAAATAAGTTATAATTCTTTTATTAATTTTAGTAATAAGTCTAATTATTTATTAATTATTATAGTGGATTCTTTAAATAAATCCTAAATTAGGTATAATTTTATAAAAAAAAAGTTTTAAAATTATTATTTTTTTTATATATATATTCTATATTAAGCAGCTTAGCTTCTATTATTAAAATAGTAATAGTAGCTTATCTAGCTACTATTTAAAAAATTATACCCTAAACTATTATTATAATATATTTATAAAATACTATTTTTATTTTTAAATTATTTAAAAAGACGTATTTTTATAAATTATAATATATGGTTTATTATATTATTTATATTATATAGTCTACTAATATATATAATATACGTATATAATTACTTTATTAATATTAGTAAAATATTATAAGTTTAGATTTAATAATAACTATAATAGTTTTAAAATTATAAATATAATATTTAAACGTAGTATAATAACTATATATAAAACTAATTTTATACGTTTTTAATACTACTTAATATTCTCTTTTAATAATTTTTTAGATTATTTAATATACTTTTTTAAAAAAAGAGGCGTTTTAAATAAGCTACTACTATTATTATACTTAAATTTCTTTGTAATGTTATTAATATATATAATATAAATAACTATAATACTCTTAGTTTTATAATTATAAATTACTTTAACTCTAAAAAACTATTAAATAGACTTCTTTACTTTAATTTTATATTTTAAAATAATTTAGTTGTAAAACCACTGTATTATAATTTTATACTTTTTTTAATATAGTAATAGAATATTATTTATATAAAATAAAATAAAGACTATTTTATTATTATTAAAAAAGAAGTAAAACTCTTCGGTTAATATTATAAGCCTAATAGTATATAAAAAGCTTAAAAACTTATTATACTTAAAGTTAAATAAGTCGCGTAGACTATATAATACTTAATTAAGTCTAATATATATATTTTACGTTTTAAATATATTAAGTTATTTATATATTACTAAATTTTTTCTAATATTAAAGTATTATAAAATATTTTAATAAAGTTATATTTTAAAACTTTTAGATAAAATTCTACTATAAGTGCTTTTATATTATAATATAATTTTATTATAAGAGTAATAGCGTATTTTAAATATATAAAATTAATTTTTAAAAAAAAATTTTTTATATTAATAGATACTGTATACTTAATAATTTTTTAATCTAGTCTTACCTAACTTTTTTAATATAATAAGTCTAAAGGTATATATATACTCCTCCTTTTTTAAAATCCCTTTTAGTCGCTCTACGATACTACAGCCACACTATTTATTTAATTAATATATAAATATATATTATACTTAATAAAGTGTTAATTTAAATTAAAGTTATAAGTCTAAAACTATTATAATTATAAAAATTAGGTATTTACTTTTATTTTAGTAATTTTATTTTAAATCTGTTTTTTTAGAAGCGTATTAATTTTAATATATAAAAACTTTTTAAATCTATTATTAAAAAAATATAAAATAAAATACTTTTATATTATAAATACTAAAGGAACAGTATGTTTATATAAATAATATAAATTATAATAGAAAAAATAATTAAAAAAGTAATATTTTATATATTTTTTTAAGAATTATAGCTATTACTATAGTATTTAAAGTAATATATATTTTTAGTTTAACTATTACCTCTATAGCCCTTAGAAAGAATATATATATAAAATTTATTTAAAAATTATTATTTTATAGATCCGGGATTACTATATAAATATTTATAAATTTTATATTACTTTTTAGATAATTTTTATATAATTATCTTTAGGTCGTCTTTTATAAAAAGATAAATTTATATATTTAATTTTAAATTTTTACTATTACAGCTTTCTACTTAATTATATTATATAATTTTAATTACCCTTTTATTAGCATTAAGCTAGTAATATTTTTATTTTATTTATAATAGTAAAATTATTATATATAATTTAAAATATAGTTATAGAGTAATTATACTCTATATATTAAAAATTATTTTTAAAATTTAATAAACTAGCTTTTTTAGTTTTATATATTATTTAATATCTATTAAGTCTTATATAATATTTTATAAAATTATTTTAAGTAGTATCTATTACTAGTATTATATTTAGAGTTATAAGTTTTAATTATTTATTTAATATTATATAGATTCTTAAATAATTACTAGTTAAGTAATTATTTTATATAACTATTAAATTCTTATAGTACTAAAGAAGGTCTAGTCTATTACTTTTTTATATTAACTATAGTTACCACCCTTAGCTATATAATTAGAGTTTAAATATTTATTATTTTTTATTTACTTATTAAACTAGTTTACTAAGTATATATTATAAAATATTATATTTAAGTCGTTAAACTTATTATAATAAAATACTTTAATAAATAAACCTATTTTTTATTTAAATATTTTATAATTAGATAGCCCCTTATAGAAAAAACTTTATTAAAAATAATATTTTATATTTTAATTAATTAATTAACTACTAGAATCTATATTTTATAAATATTAAAAGTATAATATTTTACTAAATACCTAATATAATCTTATAGGTTTACTTTAAATTTATGCTTATTATAGCCTACTAAGCACTTTCTATTTAATAGGTAAGTATAACAGCCGTATATATAGATTTTATTTTAATTAAATTATAAATTTACTATTATATTTTTTATAAGTATTAGTTTTTACTACGTAAAGTACTACTTAAACTAATAATTAAATATTTTATTTAGTAATTATATTTAGTAAAATAATAATTATTAAAAGTAAGTTAAAAAGGCTATAGGCTTACCTAAAAATAAAGTAATAGTATAAGAATATATATACTATTACTATATACACGAGTATAAAAACGTATATAAAAAAATAATAAAGGCGTTATGCTATAAGCTATATATAGTTAATAATAGTATAAATACTTCTACTAAAAAAATTCTAATAAAAAAATAATAAAGTTTAGTAAGAACACTATATTAAAAGGTATTACGCTATAAAATAAATTATAATTACTTTATATAATATGTTTTTTACACTAGTTCTTACTATTATAAATTATTTTATTATTATAGTAGTAATTAGTAGTTAATATATATTATAGTATATTGTATATAATAGATTAAATTTAAATTTATTAAAACTTACGTAGTTTATTTAAGTATATACTATAAAAATTTATTTTATATATAAATTAATATTAGAACGACTGTAGAGATTATAACTAATATTTAGTAAAAAATTACTTAGTAGTTAAATACTAGGTAAATAAATAAGTACTATTTAATTATTCTTTAAACTAATACTATTATTAAGGTATACTATATTGTAGATATTGTTTATATAAAAGTTTTAAAATCGTTTAAACTATAATAACTTTAAAAAATAATAAAATAAAATTTAAAAAATAGGGGAACCGGATATATATAAATATAGATATAAATATAAGTATAAGTATATTTAGTTAAGTAGGCCCTCCGTAATACTATTAATTAGTACTAAAATAATAAGTAGATTAAAAATAAAATACTATAAATAATAACTAATAAAAAAAGTATTTCTAAAATTTAAAAAGTTATAAAGATTATTATATAGGTAAAGTTAGAGTTAAAGGCGATAAAATTATTTTAAGTATCTTATTTTAAGCGCTAAGCACGGAACGTAAAGGGTAAAAAATAAATAATAACTAAGGGGGCGGCTGTATAGGGTTAGTATATTAAAAATATAAAAGCTAATAAAATATAAAAAGTAATACGTAATAAGGAAGCAGCGCTTAAAGTATTATATTAGTTAGTAGGTATAATTAGTTATATTTTTATAATTTTAAAAGTAACTATTAAATAGCTGCTAAAACTAAACTTTTAATAAATATATAACTAACTTACTAATAATAATAATAAAGAAATAGTTTAATAAAAATAATAATAATAACTAAATATATAAGTGCCGGGCTTAAAATAATTATAAACTTATTTTATAGAGTTACTAGTTAGATATAATATATAGTATATATATATTTTTATTTTATATATTAATTAGCCCCTTTAAATAGCGGAAAAGATAGATTGTTATTATAATTATATCTCCTAATAAGTAGTATCTAAATTTAAAGTATATAAAGTATAATTATTACGTATATAATTACGCGTACAGCTAAAATTATTTTAAAATAAAATTTTATATATACTATATAGTATTTAAATATACTTTTTTTAATTATTAGTACTATAGAACCTAAAAAATCTTTATATAAAACTTATTACTATAGTTATTAATATAAATATTTTATTATAAAAATATTATATATACTTATTTTTAACTATAGCCGGAGGAATAACTTTTTTTAGTTTAAACCTTTTTTAAACTAGTATTTTAACGTTATATTTTACCTCTTTTATTATAATATTTTTTAATATTTTAATATATTTAATATTACTATTTAGGTATATATTATATATATATTCTAAATATATAATTATATAAAAAATTAATTTTTTTTAATACTATTAAACTACTTATAAGTATTTATAATAATTTATAGTTTTTAATAAAATTAATTAAATATCTATAAAAAAGTATTTTTATTATTTAAAATATATATAATAGTATTATACTTTATTAAAATTTATTTAGTATATAAAATTAAATATTTTATAAAACTACTATATTATAAGTACTCTAGTTAATAAAATTATTTTAATAATTTTTAGTTTAAATTTAAAAATTATAAAAAAAAATTTTAATTATATTGTTAAAAGGAAAATATTAAATAAATAAATATTTAAATTATTTAGACGTAGGTTAGAAATATTTATTTAGTATAATAATAAATATAAAACTATTTTTAAATTAGTTATAATTAAACTAATAAAATAATTAACTAATGATATTATATATATATATAAAATTTAGTATATCTTTTTACTAATATATTTCTTATTAATTAGTAGATTATTTTTATAATATAATATAAAGAATTTAGGCGTTTTTATAGCGAAAGCCTATTAGTATAAATTAATAATTAATTTTAAAAAAATAAGCTTAACTATATAAAATACTAAAGGTTATTAAGAAAAAAAATAATAATTTTTATAAAAGTTCTTAAAATAGGTAATAATAATTAAAAGTATTAATACGTATATATATATATATTAAATTTAAAAAAATAGTCGTATATAGTAAAATAATTATATAATTAAATAATAACTTTAACTATATTAATATATAATAATAACAACTTTAAACTAATAGTATAATAGTTATTATTATATAAATAATTAAAACTAAACTTTAAAATTAAATAAAGGGAAAGAGACTATAATAAAAATTTAATAATTATAATTATAAAATAATATCTATAAAATAATAAAATATATTTAAATACTAATAAAGAAAATAGAGTAATAAGAGTTCTATAACTTAAATACTAGTTAGAGGATTTTAATACCCCTTTTCTATCTAGTATATATATTATATTATAGTATAAAATATAAAAAAATATTTATTAAATTATAGATAGTATAATACGGTATATATTTATATATTAATTAAATAAATAGTATAGCTATAGTGTGTATATAAATAACTAAAAGTAGTTTTAAAAAAGAAGAAGTATAATACGATATAAAAAATATAATAATAGTCTAATAGTATAAAACTTTATTTATTTTATTATACTATATAAATTATATTAATATACTAAATTATATTATATAAAGTATATAATTTATTTATATAAGTTATAAGTTTAAGACTAAGAATCCTTATTTAATATTCTTTATTAGTTTTTTTTAATATTTTTTAGAAAATTTAATTTAATTTTTGTTTAAAAAAATTTTATTAGTTACTACTTATTAAAAAATAATAATATTCGTATTAAAAGTATATATTTTTTTAAATATTCTTTTTTTTAATTTACTATTATAAGTATATATAGTTTTAAATATTTATATTACTAACTTTTTTATATTTCTTTTTATATTTCTTTTTTTAAAAACATTATTACTATATATTAAAATTAGATTTTACTTATTTTGTTATTTTAGTTTTAGTAAATTTATTTATTTAAACGTATTAAATATAGTTATTTTATTATATTTTACCTTTTTATTAGTTACGTAAGGCTTTAAAAAATTAACTTAATTATTTAAAAAAAGGAGTATTATAGACGCGGTAACTATATTAATTAAATATTATAAATATATTATATATAGCGCGTATTCTATTTATAATTTAAATAAATATTATTTTAATTAAAGTAGATAATATACTACTATTATAAATATTACTTTTAATTAATAATAATTTAGTAATAATTATTATACTAATTCTTTAATTAAAATATAGTCTTAAAATAATACTAATAGAGTTACTTTTATAATTAAAACCTTATTTTTTTTTTTTTTAGATAACTTTATATTATTTTTATAGTATAAGCGGTGGCGGTATTTAATAGACTAATTATTATAATATTAATATTTAATACCGTACGTTTAAAATAGAGTAATATTAAAGACTATTAATATAAAAGTATTAAAAAAATTATAAATTAAATCTTTTACTATTTATGTATTTTAAGTCTAATTTATAAATAATTAAATAATAAAATACGGACGGGACCATCTAAAATAAATAATATATTTAATATTTTAATACTAAATTAATAAAAACGTTAAAGGTAATAAAACTATTATATATAATTACTATTTTTATATAATTAGTTTACTATTTATTATAATTTTACTAAAGTTATTACTTATATTAGTAGCCTTAAAATACTATAAAGTATTAAAAATATTAATAATAATTTTTTATAATTTAGTACTATTAGTAACTATAATTACTATAATATATATTTTAAAATAAAATAATATAATTATGACTAATATTTCCTCTAAAGAATATAAAGAAAATTAATAACTTTTTTAAACTAAAAAATAATATTACTAATAATTAGCGTATATAGGACTTATATACGGTATAGTATATTAATAAATATAAAAATATATTTATAACTTATAATAAGCTTTAATTACCTACTATTTATAGTGGATAATAGCTTTTAGTAAATACTAAAACTTTAAAAAAAATTATAAAATATATTAGAATACTTATTTTTAAATATTTTTTTTAGAGGCTATTAATATTTTTATATAAATATTAGTAAAAAGCCTATAAAAAGTAACTAATTATATTAAACTAATATTAAAAAATTTAGAATATATATTAGTTTATAGTATTTTAATCTTTATTTTTATTTTACCTATATAAAATTAGTAGAGATATTAGAAAATTATAAAAAAAAATAAAATAGTAAAATTATATTTATATTTAAAATTTTATTATCCCTATTTTTACTAATGTATAAGAGTTATATTAAACTTATTAGTACTCTTAGTCTTAGTCTTTTTTAAATATTTAGTAAAATAGACTATAAGTTATTACTTTATAAATTTTTTAATAGTCTTTTTTTTATTCTAAATTAAAAATTAAGTTACTATATAGTTAAAGACTAGTATTATTTATATATATTTTAGGGAGTTATTATATTTTAATATTTTATTACCGTTTTTAATAATTATATTAAATTTATTATATAAATTTTTATTTAATTTTAAGCTAAAATTTTAAATTTTATCTACGCGGTTTATAGATTTATTAATATTATTTATATTTACTATATTATTAAACTATTTTTTATAATTTTTAAAAAATAAATTTTAAAAATATTAAAATTCTCTATAAGTTATATTACTTATTAAAATATAAACCCATTATGTATAAAAAAAATAATATTTATTATTAACTTATATTTACTTATATTAAGCTTTACCTTATAAATAATAATATATTTATTTTAAAACTACTATTACTATTTTTTAAATTAGGATATAAGTGGCACTTTATATAATAATAGTATAAAATACTTAAATAAATAAATTTTTGTACTATTATATCTATAATAAAATATTATATATTTAAAAATAATAATTACGTATTAATATAATAGTTTTATATATAAAGCCCTACGTAATTCTAAAAATAATTTAATATTTATTTAATTTTACAAATACTTAGTAGTATAGACTAGTAGTTAAATAAATAAAATATAGTTAAAAGAGTAAATACTAGTATATAATATTTTATACTTTTTTATATAGTAATTTATATTAATAAAATTATTATTACTAGAGGTATAAATTATGTTTAACTATTTAGTAAATTTATTATAGTTTTATGGTATTAATATTACTATTATTAATATAATAAAATAGGTTTCTATATATATATAATATAATAATTATAAAATATATTTTTATTTATTATTATTATATATAATTCTTATAAATAATAATATTTATATAATTAATAAAATTATAGGAGTTTTTAAAAATTAATATATAAAAGTTTAAATTATTTAAGTTTATATTATAGTCCGTTATATAACGCTTTTAAAGGTAATTTTTTTATATATAGTATTTATAATATATAGTGCTAAAGAAAGAACTTATAATAATAATAATATATATAATAAGCTTATTTACTAAATTTAAAAAAAAATATTTATTATCTAATATATTTAATTTAGGTTTATACTTTATTAATAAGAAAGTATAACTATAATTAATATTTTTTTTTATTAATAATACTCTATAATTTATAATATATTATTAACGGCTTTATATATTATATAAACTATTTAATATATAAAATATAGTTAATCCTACTAAATATTAATTTTTAAATATAAACTTAGTTTTATACTATTAATATTTTTATATTAAATATATTTTAAATATATGTCTTTTAAGTATTTAAATTTTAAAAAATAGTTAACTAATATTAAATTATATATAAAAAGAAGAGGAGTAGTAAAAGTTTAAATAATAATAATAAAGTTTTATTATTTATATAAAAATTTTTAAAAATATATATTATAATATACTAGTTTACTCTATATATATAATATAACTAGTAGTATAATAAGTATTTTTTTAGTTACTAATACTATTTATAACTATTATTTTTTATAATATTTATATTTTTACTTTTTACTATATTATTTATTATATTACTAAAGTTTTAGACGTATTATATTATTTTTAATTATTATATATAAAGAAGTAAGGTGTAGTGTTAAAATAATTAATTAAAAAAGTATAAACTAAAATATATTATTTTTCTAAATATAGTTAAAAATAAACGTATATAAGGTTTTTATAAAAGAATATTATTATTTTAACTAGTTTTAAATTTATAACTAGAGTATATAGTTTAGTATATAGCTTAGCGTACTAAAGTTTAGTACTTTAATATAAAATTATAATTACTTCTATATTTTTTTTAGGTTAAGTAGTACTATAATACTCTAATACTATAATACGCCTTTATATTATTTTTAATAACTATATTAATTATTTATAGTAAAATTAAATATTTTATTTAATTTTATTTTATAACTACGGTAATAGAGTATAATTATAATTATAAATATATATATAATATCTAATAGTTTTTAAATTATATAATAGAGGTTAATTATATAGTATATATAAGTAGAAATAAAACTAGTAGACTTAATATTTTAATTTCTACTTTAGTACTCTATTTACTCTTATTTAATATATAAAATTAGTTTATTTATATATAATTATTAAAAGTAAGTTAAAAAGGATATAGGCTAGCCTAAAAGTAAAGTAATAGTATAAAGATATATATACTTTTACTATATATACGGATATAAAAAGGAGTATAAAAAAATTATAAAGATACTATACTACTAATTATATATAACTAGTTATTATACGTACGCTTCTACTAAAAAAGTTTTAATAAAAAAAAGTTTAGTAATAATACTATATTAAAAATAGTATACTATAAAATAAAATTACGACTACTTTATACGTGTTATCTTTTTTATAATAGTTTTTACTATTACTTAAAATTACCTTATTATTATAGTAACTAAAAAAAATTATTTAAAATAAGTATTTTATATATATACTATTATAGGTAGGCTATAATTAAATATTATTAGCAATAGCTAACTAAAAATAAAAATACTAATACTTAATTTTTATATTAAATTTAATCCTACTAAAAATAAAATTAAGCAAAAAACTTATCCTACTTATATAAAATTAAATAAAGTTAAATATTATAAGACTACTATAAACTATATTAATAACGTCTAAAGTATAATTATTTTATAGTACCTAAACTATTAAAATTCCGTTTATACTAGATTTTACTAAATAAAAAAAAGTTTTTTATATTAATATTTTATAAGCGTTTTATTTTACCGAGCTATAATAGACGGCGTAATAATATTTAAAAATAGTAAAATAATATTTAAATATAGTAAAATAATATTTAAAAATAGGAAGGGTTAAATAAAATCTAATAAAAGAGTATTATAAACTTTAAAAAGTGGTATACTAAGTTAAAAGTAATTAATTATTAAAAAAGAACTAAGAGTTTATATATAATTTAATAGCTAAATTCTAGATATAAAAAGTCCTACGCAGTATACTAGCGTAAAAAAAGTTATTTTAAGCGTTTTATATCCTAAGTGCTAAGCGCAAAGCGCAAAGGGTAAAAAATAAAAAATAAAAAATAACTAAAATTATAGGCAGCTGTATAGAGTTAGTATATTAAGAATATAAAAGCTTATAAAGTATAAAAAGTAATAAATAATAAATAAGCACTTAGGGTATTATAGATTAACTAGTAGGTAACGTTAATTATATTTTTATAATTTTAATAGTAACTATTAAATAGCTATTAAAACTAAACTTTTAATAGTTATATAACTAACTTACTAATAAAAAAAATAGTTTTATAAAAAAAATAATAATAACTAAATAAATAAGTACCGGCCCTTTTGTTATATATATGTAATAATAAATTATTTATTTTATATATATATATAAAATATATTTATATATCTATATACTTATTTAATAATAATTAATAAAAGCTAAATTTTTATATTTTTAATAATAAACTAGTAAATAATATATTATTAGGACTTAGTATAGTAGCCTTTAGTTTTTATAATTATTTTATAACTATTAAATAATATAAAATATTAATATTAATAATTTTTTAAAATATATTATTTTATATCTATATAATAGCTCTTTTAAAAGAATTTTATTTTCTAAACTTAATTTTATACTTAAATTAGCCTATTTATTTTTAATAAGTTTAGATATTAAATAACCCTATATATTTTCTATAGGGGCTAAATTAGGGCTATAGGTTAAGTAAGGATAAAGTTTAATTTATTATTTTTAAATTAGTTTAAAACGTCGATTATTTTATAAATAGGAGAGTTATATTATTATAATTACTAACCTATAATATTATTAGTATATTAATTATATTTATAATACAATATAATAATATATATATATATATCTATTATTATTTTAATAAATAAATAGGTAAAATAAATTAATAAAACTTACTCTATTTTATATTTAATTTAACTTTAGATATAAGAACTTTATATATATAGTCTTTACTAGTAAATAAAATAAAAAAATTAAGTATTTTAATAAATACTAAATTATTTTTATCTTTTAACTAAATATCGTCCTAAACTTAAAAAGCTAAATTATAATCTATAAATAATAAATATAATTAATATTAAACAATAAAACTATATAATAAAAATATATAAAATATTATATAATTTAATATATAAAAAAATTAATATAACTTACTTTATAAGTAGCTAAAAATATATATTTTTTAACTATTATATATCTCCTTTTTTAGTAATATTATATTATAGCTTTTGTTTTATATTATAAACTTATTAGAAAATATAATTCTTTTTAAATTTATATTTTTAATATATTTTATATTATTTATAGTATAGTTTAATCTCTTTTTTTATATTTTTTTATAAAAGGTATTTTAGTTTTAATATTAATAGAATACTTTTTTTCTTTTAAAATAGTTAATAAAATTCTTTTTTTTATATTTAAACTATTTTTTAATAATAGTTTATTAGTTTCTTTTTTAAAACTTCTAGTTTAGTCTCTATTAATAACTCTTTTTTTTTTTAAAGTTATCTTAGAAACTTATTCTTTATTATTTTTTTATACTATAATTATTTTTTTCTGTTATTTAATATATTTTATAGTATAATAAATTAAAATAAATATTTTATTTAAAGATATATTAATTAAAAAATATAATATATACTATTAAAGGTAATTTTTTTTAAATATAAGTTTTAAAAATTTTACTTCTCTATTAAGAAAATACACGTCTGGGTTTATAAAATTAAAAAGATATTATTATATATTAAAATATTAATAATATATTACGTAAGTACGATTTATATAAATATAAACTAATTTTTTAATAATAGTATAATTTTATTATTAGATTACTAATATACTTTAAAAAAATAATAATATAATATATACTATACCTAACAGACTTTAGTTAAAATTTTAGTTTAATATATTTATTAATAAAAAAGTTCTAGCTATTTAAAAAGTATTTAAAATAGGTACTATATTTTAGTAATTATAATTAATTATATATATTTAATAAGTAGTACCTAAAATCTATATAAAGACTTTTATATTTTCTTTTAATACAATATTATTTATATATTTTTAAGTATATTATTTAATTTATTCTAAATTTTTAAAAATAAAATTTTTTTTCTTATACCTCTCTGTAATTTAAATATATTTATATATTATAATAATAGTCTACTAAATATTATTTCTTTAATTATTTTAAAAGGTTCTAATAATTTATTTTATTATTATATATAAATATATACTTTTAAAATATTACTTTAACTTTATATAATAAAATAAAATATTTTTAATTTTTACTCTACTTAAATTACTAATTTAGTATAAAATAATATTTTTATAAACTTATTTATATAAAATTTTTAATATTATCCCTAATATATGTACGTACTTTAACTTATATTTTTTTATTTTTTATTACTTATTATATACTGTAGATATTTATATAATTATTTTTTTAATATTAATTATAGTTTTTTATAATTTTTATATTTTACTCTATTTTATAAATAATTATTATTTATTATTAATAAAATTTATTTTCGTATTTATTATAGTAAATAATATTACTCTATTAGTAATAGTTTAAAAAATTAAATTATATTTCTATATAGAAAGAATAGTATTAAATTTTTATATTAGAAAATCTATTATTTTTAAAAAATAGTATAGATTTATTTTATAAGTTTTTAATATTATTAAATATTAAAAAATTACGTAGTTGTTATATATATAAGTATTAGTAAAATATTACTTAATAATATATTTTAGTAAATAAATTATTAATATTATTTATAAGTTAAATAATATAACTACTATTATATTTAAAAATTTTTATAAAAATTTTATTTAATTTTATTAACTAACTAAAATATAATAGACTTAGAAACGTTATATATATAATATATAAATTTAAATAACTTTACTAATTTACGTATAGCTAGTATATAGTAACTAAAATTTTTATTATATAATATATAGCTTTTTCCTTATTATAATTTTATATAGTTATTTTTCGCGTAAATAAATAATTTAAAATAAATTTTTAGAAAAAATATATTTTTATTAATATATTTTATTATCTTCCCTATAATAACTCTATAAAGTATAAATTATAACTATTAAAAAATATATTTAAAAAGAACTAGAAATTTAAATATTATTATAGTAATATTAATTAAATTTATTATAAAATAGTTTAATATAGCTTAAATAAAAATAAGAAAATTATATAAAAAATAATAATATTTAATATATTTTTTAAAAAGTTTTATTATTATATTAATTTTATTTAAAATTATTAGAATTATTATTGTTAGAAATATAAAATATAATTACTAATAATATATAAATTAATATAGAATATTATTATAATATATTATTTTTTAATAAATAATTTACTTAATAATATATTAATAAATCGCTTTTATATTTTATAATTAAGACAGAAATTTTATATAAAAAAGTAACTATATAATAAAATATTATTAACTTAATATATTATTAATAAGTATTTAGTTTATATTATAGTAAAAATAAAAGTACTTTTTTAATATTTATTTATAAATAATTTTTATTTTACTATATATATTTAGTTATAATTATATTTAATATTAATTTTTTAAGTTATACTCCGTACCTTTTTTTTATTAATATAGTATTAGTTATATTTTAATCTATCTATATATATATTTTAAAGTATTTTTAATATTTATAATTTTAAATTTATTATTACTTAATTTATTTTAGTCTATTTTCTAATAAAGATTTTTATATATATTTATTAAAAAAAGTTTATATAAATTATTTAAAAAATTAATATTAATAATTTATAATATTTTTTTAAAATAAATAAATATATATAGTATATAATTATATAAAAACTTTTATTAAAATTTAATATTAATATTAATATTACTAATAAATAATTACGAAACTATATTTATTTTAATTTTATAAAATACTAAATCTATAAAAGGTAAGTTAGCTAACTATATAAAATAGAGTAGTTAAGGTTTAAATTAAATTATAAAACTATAGCGCTAAAGTTAGTTTACTTACTAAAATACTATATAATTATAGTACTTACCTTTATAAAATAATATAATATATTAAATATACTAATAACTAGCCTATATTAGTAAAACTTATAAAGACTATTACCTATAGTATACTAATTTTTATTTTAAAAATATAGTATACCCCCGACTTAAATATAATATATAACGCCCTTAAAATAGTATAAACTAAAGCTAAGACTTTAGTAGAGAATACTACGCAGGCCCTTAATAATATTAAAAATAAGTTTAAAAATATAATAGACTATATACTAGTCCGCCGTTAGTATATAGTAGAATATAAATACTTAAAAAAAAAGTAAGAATAACTACTAGTAAAGTATCGAAAGTAGATAAAATAATTATAAAAATAATAAAAAAAAATTAAAACTAAGGACTATAAAGCTAAATAAATAAAATAATTACGTATACTACTATAGTAAATTAGAGGTTTATACTAGTAGAAACGTATAATATATAATGCCTTAGAGCGCTATTAATATAAGTATAATATAAAATTATTATAAATATTAAAGACCCGCTTACTATATAAAGTTTAAATTACTTATTAAAGGTATATAAAAATAAGTAAAAGAAGTGTATAATATACTATAGAGATTATAAAATATAAAATAACTAATATTTAACTAAAAAAAAAAAATCACTAAAATAAAAGCTATATATAATATTTAACTATAGTACTACCTTATTTTAAAACTAACTATAGGAAACGTTTATATAAAAGATTTATTAGAAACTTTATATAAAAGTATATTTAACCTAAACCCTATACTATTTTAAGAAATATAGGCTACTAAAAACTAATTTTTATTTTAGAAAAAATAAAAGCGTAAAAAAATTAAAGTTTTAATATATAATAAAACTAGTTTTATAAACGACTATATATAGATCTATCTTATATATAGAGTATACTTTTACTTTTTACCTTATTTTACTATATTTTAAATATATAATATTACTCTTTATTATTATAACTTAAAAAAAAGTTAGCCCTATAAGTTTAGGGTTAGTATAAATAAAACGTTCTATTTTTAATAGTAGTAAATTATAACTAAACGCTTAGTATAGTACTAAGAATTTATATATATAGTATTTTCTTTAATAAATTTAAAAAATTATTAAGCGTTTCCTTCTATTAGAATATTCCTAAGTCTAGAAAATAGTTTATAATATTATTTAATACGTATATTATATAAGAAGATAATATATCTAAAATTTAGACTTATATTCCCTAAAAAAGTAATACAGAAAATATAGGCTCCCTAATAGTTTATTACTAATAGTAGTACCTATAGTACCTAAAAATCTAATTTATAATTTTAACTAATTATCCTTTTTTTATTTTAACTTTTTTTTAAAAAAGTTTAAAAGCGTACGTTTAAACGTATCTAGAACTAACTAAATCTTTTTTAAGAAATAGTCGCGTTTATAAACTTTTTATAGATAGTCTTAAGTATAAGAATACGCGCTATTTAAAGCTTAATCTTCTTTTATAAGTTATAGACCTATTTTTAAAATAGTATATAAAAAATACTTTTTTTACTTTCTTAAAAGTAAATATTTAAGTAAATAGGTCTAAACAATATATTACCGTAAAGTAATAGTAATAAAATAAATTAAAAAGTTATTACGGGTTATTATAGTAGTAAAGAGTTATTTAATTTTAAAATATTTAATTCCGTTTAAGTAAATAAAATAGACTAAATTACCTTTATCTATTTTACTACTTTAACCCGATATTAGCGCTTATAGTATTAGTATAAAGTAATAGCTATAAGATAATTTAAATACTAAATAGTATTTTATAGTAATAGTTTTAATATATTATTAAGTAGATTACTAATAGTTAACATAGTCTCTTTATTTAATTTTTAGTAATAAGGGGTTTTTAACTCTATTTTAGCCCCTAAATAGTTAAAAAAACTATTTAGTTTTAAATTAAAGTTAAGTATTTCTATAGAATTTTATTAAAGAGAAGGTTTAAAAGAGAGAAAAATAAATTACGTAAATTAAAATATTTTTTAATTAAAAATAAAACTAGCGGAAGTAGTGTAATTATAAATATAATAAAAATAAAAATAGGTTTATTATATTCTATATACTAGATTACTATTAATTTATAAAATTTATCTACTTTTATTTATATTCCTTAAATAATTATACCGCAAGTTTAAATTTAAAATTTATATAAAATACTTTACTACTATATATACTTAGTCTACTATTATTTATATAATAAATATTAATTATAGGCTTATATACTTAAACTAAAATTATTAAAGTAGTAGATACTATATTAATATATCTAATAATATAAATAAATAGTTTATAGATATATCTATAAAATACTATTTTATATTAAACTAATAAAACTATTTTTTAAGTAGTATCTAGAGAAGATTATAGGTTTAAAGAAAGACTATATTAGAGAGAAACTAATAACGGATTTAATTAGGTACCTATTTAGATTAGGAAACTATTTTAGTTATAATATAAAGTTATAGCTATTTATAAAAGAGAACTATTATTAAAAACTAGTAAAACTTATCTATTTTATTAAGTATAGTAATTATAATATAGTGCTATTCTAATTACTATTTATATATATTTAGTTTTCTAATAAATATTTAAACTATAATTATTAATTATTAACTATATAGAAGGGGAGTAAATATAAAATTTTTTAAAATACCCGACTTAATCTACTAGTATTATTAAAGATTAGTATTATATTCTTTTAGTACGAAAGCTTTATTTATATATATTTACTAAATAAGGGCGTAAAGGTTACTAGTTAATAAGCCTTTAGCTATTTTATTACACTTTTTTAGAAATTAGATTATTATAATTATATTTTACTTTATATATAATACTAAGACAGCTTATATATAAATAATTCTAAATATAGAGTTTACTAACTAAAAATAGAGAAATAAATTAATTACTTTTTATTTTAAGTAGTAGCAGTAAGTAGTTTATAAATTTAAATTATTACTTTATAAACTAGTTATAAAATATAGTACTAATTTACCTATTAAAAAAAAAGTAATAAAGACGCGACTATATAAAAACTAAAAGACTAATTAAAATAATATAAGTACTTTTTAGCTTAAAAAATTTATTAAATACTAGTGCTTTAACGCTAAAAAGGTAGTATATACTATTAAATAAAAAGTCTAAATACTCTTTTTATAATATTTTTTAGAGTAGAAAGTAGTTAAATAAGTTAAATATAAAATATATAATATTATATTTTTATAGTTCTATTAAAATAATTATACTTAGTATATAAAAGTGCAATACTATTCTATAGTATAAAATAATTATTTATTCTTAACTAATAAGCTATATTTTAATTAGTATATAAAACTATATAATTTTAAAAATCTTTTATACTACTATTTTAGTACTCTTTAGCCTACTCTTTATTTATAATAATAAAACTATTTTATTTTTTTTAATTATTTCTTTTTTACTAGTTTTAAGTAAGCGGCGTATACTCGGCTTTAATCTAAATATAGACTATAAAATAGATAATATTTTTAAAATTAGTAAGTATATAAAAGTTTTTAGTATAAAATACTATATTACCTTTAACGCGCTAACGCAGGTAACTATTTATAAATTTTATAAATAGGTAATCTGCCTTAGCTATATAGGTAGTAGTAAATTTAGTTTAAAGACGTACTATAAGCCGTATTATTATATAGTATTTATAATTAATTTAAATAAATAGTGCCTAAAGACTGTTTATAAGGCGTATATAAAAGTAAAAGAGTTAATTTTAATAATTTAACTTTAGGTAAATAAGCTAGTAAGTTTAATAAAGGGCTAGAATTAGGTAGACTAAATATTATATATAAACTTAAATTATAAAAAGGTAAAAATACTTAAAATAATAAATAGTAAATAGTAAATACCTATAATAATATATTTTAGACTCTATTTATAATATTTAGTATTATAGTACTAAAAATAATTTAGAGTAATAATTAGAAGTTAATAAAAAAACTATATATAGGTAGTATACTATAAATTATAAGTAAAAGTATAAAAAAGGTATACTTTTAACTAGCCTATAGTAAACTATTTAACTAACTACTTAATTATCTTTAATAAGCTATAAAATACCGTGCCTATTAGTTAATTTAAAATAATTATACTTATTAGGGTACTATAATACTCGGTTATTTTTTTATAATAATAAATTATAATCTAAGTAGATATAGATTAGCCTTTAATATAGGCTTAAAATATATTTATAGAGGGGTAATATTGGGAAAAGTATACTCTAAAAAGTTACCTTTTTTAAATAATATAACTCTTTAATTATATAGCCTAAAAATATAAAAAAAATACTATTATAAAGAGAAAGACTAGGCTATTCTATTCACACTGTTAGGACCTGCTCATTAAGCCACTAAGGGGTAGAAATAATTTAGTGAATATAAATAATTTTTTAAATAATATTTTAGACTATTATAACTTTTTATTTAACGTATAAAATTGGCTAGTTTTTATATATATTATATTAGTATCTATAATATATACGTATATATAATATCTTTATATATTTATATCTTAAATATATAATTATATACAAAAGTTACTTTTTTAAGTTTTTAATAATAAACTATTAAATAATATATTACTAGTACTTACTATAGTATCTTTAAAATTCTATAAGTATATTATAATAGCTAGGGATTTATAAACTATAATTATTAATTATTTATTTTAGTATTTCGTTCTACTTTTTAAAAATAACTCTTTAATAGTCTCTATACTATTTAAATATTTTTTTACGTTTATCCGTAGAAGCTGTATCGACTTAGTATACGCTACGTCCTTACTTAATATAAAAGTAAGTAAAAATTAAAGGCGCTATAACTAGGGCCTATTAAATATAGGATTTTTTAAATATTACAGCTAGTAGAGTAATAACTTAATAAATAACTTATTAGGCGGTAACTATAACGACGGCGGGACAATAACTATAGAATAGTAATAAAGTATTTATAAGTTATTATTATTTTAAATAAAACTATAAGTAAAACTATAAACTATATATAGCGCGTTTAATATAGTATATTTAAAATAGTAACCGTAATAGCTTTTTCTTTTTTTTATAAATACTATAAAGTTCAGAAATCTTTCTAATATAATTAAAACTAAATTTTTTATTTTCTTTTTATTATATCTACGTTAGCGTTTTAGTATTTAATAATTAAGCTAAGTAACCCGTAGCGTATAGTATAGACTTTTACTAATAGTAATAACTAACTAAATTACGTTAAAAACTACTCTAACTCCTATCTTAATATAGTATAACTAGCTAGCCTATTTAATAGACTAGATCTTTTAGTTAATATTATTTTTAATTTTAATTTAATTTTAACGCGTTTCTTCTTACTTAAGCAGAATACTATTTTTAATCTTAATAATACTTATAAAGACTACGAAGTTTAATTTTATCTATATAAAAATATAGTAAAATTTGTAAAAAAATAGTAAAAAAAGAATTATACTTTCTTATTTAAAGTAAAAAACGGCGGCGGCAGTAGTAGTAGTAGTAGTAGTAGTAATACTTTAATAATAAAAAAAAAAAACTTTCTTAAAGTAGTAAAGGAAGTAAAGCTCTAGTAAGAAAAGCTTATTAAAGCGGTTAGAATTATTTAAACGTAGAGATATATATATACGTAAAAGTAGAGTAAGTAATAAAAAAAAATATACTACGGCGCTGTAAGGCAGTTGTATAGAACTATTAGAGAAGTTAGTAATTATTTTAAAAGAACTAAGGGGCCCTATAGGGAGTATAACGTTATTTTAATACTTTAATTACTATTAAAAAGGTTATAAGTTATTAGCGCTAATAGAAAAGTTATTATAGTTACTATATAAAAAGCTTGTTAAGAGTTAGTTAATTACGTAATATAGTAAAAGTTTAAATAGTTAGTCTAGAGTCGCGTAATATTATAGTAATAACCCTGGGGGAGAAAATACTATTTAAATATAAATCTATACCTAAATTAATTATATTATTATTATTTACTATAGATTTTAAATAACTTTATATATTTTTTATATAGGCTAAATTAGTATTATAAGTAAAGTAAAAAAATAAGATACTTATATTATTCTTAAACTAGTTTAAAACGACTGTTATTTTATATATAAGAGCGTTATCTCGTTATAATTACTAAGATTAATTAATATTAATATAAGGTTTATAAGTATAATATAATATAATAATATATATATATTATTATATTATTATATTAAAATAGAGATTAAAAAATCTATTAAGTTACCTACCCCGTTTTATCTATAGTTTAACTTTAGATATAAAAATTTTTTTTATATAGTTTTTACTAGTAAAAGAATTAGATAGATTAGGTATTTTAGTAAATACTAAATTACTTTTACCTTCTAACTAAATAGCGTTCTAAACTTAGAGGATTCTATTATAACTAATAAATTAATTAATATAATTAATATTAAAATAATAAAACTATACTATTAGAATATATTAAAGGTAGTATATTTTAATATATTAAAATATTACTATAACTTACTTTTTAATTAACTAATAGCTAGTTTTTTTTTTAATTATAGTAATACTTTTTTTTTAATATTTCTATTTAATCTCTTCTATTTATATTACTAACTTCTTAGAATATATACTTTGTTTTATATTTATAATTTTAATATTTTATATATTATTCTTAGCTTATTTTAATTTTTTTTTTAGCGATTTCTTTACTAATTATTAGTTTTTTTTTATATATTAATATTATAGGCTTTCTCTTTTAAAATTCTTTTATAAGGATTTTTTTAAAAGATTTAGAGTATTTTCTAAAAATATTTTTTTATTTTCTTATTTAGGGCTTTTAGTTAAGTTTTTATTACTAATTTTTTTTCTCTTTATTTTACCTTAGGAACTCTATTATTTTTAACTTTATTTATATTATTATTTATATTATTTTATTTTTAATATATAATACAGTATTATAAATACTACTATAAGTTCTTTTTAAAATAAAAATAATTATTAAAATAAGAGAATTTACTCTTAAAAAAAATTATATTAGATTTAAGATTTGTTAAATGTAGTGCTATATTAAAGTAATAGGTATTTAGATTTATAAAATTAAAACTATATTATTATATACTATATTATTAATAATATATTACCTAATTTGTAATTATATAAGTAAGAACTAAATTTTTACTAATTATATAAATTATTTATTATATAATAAAGTTTTATTAAAATATAAAGTACGTAATCTACGCTAGTTTTAGAAAAGTATAATTAAAATTTTAGTTAAATATATTTACTAACTAAAAGGTTATAGGGATTTAAAAAAAGGGCTTAATAAATAATTATATTTAAATAATTTTAATTTATTACGTATATTAATAAAGCAGTAACTTAAATTTAAATAATAATTTTTTTATCTTTCTCTTTATAATTGTATAATCCTTATATTTTTAGACTTAGTAATTATTTTTATATTAATTTTTAAATATAGAAACTTTTTAGAGTATATTTTTTTTAGTATTACTTTTCTATAACTTAGGTTACGTACGCTATTTTAATATTATAAAAATCTAAAAGCCTTTTAATAAAATTAGATTTAGTACTATAATTTTTTATTAATTAAATATATCGCGGTATATTTAGTATTTAAATTTTTAATCTATTAACTAGTACGTAATATACTAACTATTAAAAAATAATTTATTATTATTAGTTATAACCTAAGTATAGCTTTAAAGTTAATTTTTTACTATTTACTTTTATATTTACGGTAAATATAAACTATAATTAGAATTTAGTTTTTTAGTGCTAAGTTTTCTTAGTTTAGATCTATTATTTTTATTATCTTTATATAGTTAACGTAGCTTTAGTTATAATATTTTTTAACTTTTTTTATACTTCTTTAATACTATATTTTTTTATAAGATTTATTATAATATACTAGATTTTAAAATAGTATTATAATTATTTTATACTATACTAATAGGTTCGCGTTAGCGTTTACAGCTATATTAATAAATTAGTTAAAATAGTAAGATATAGTATATAATAAATATTAATAGGTAAAATAATAAGGCGGTAGAATAATATAACGGTAAAATAAAAAAATAATATAATAAAAAAATAATAAAATAATATAATAAAAAAATAAAAAAATAATAAGTTAAAGTAATAAATAGTCTACTATAGTAGTAGAGGATCTAGGCGTATAGAATATCTATAGTATATAGCTTACTTATAATAGTTATTACCTTTTTAGTTTTTATTTTACTGCTAAGCAGTAAATACTATAAAGTTAATTTTACTTATAGCTATATAAAGCCTTAGTAAGTAAACTAACCTAAGCCCTATAGCTTTATAATTTAATTTAATTTTAGCTACTCTACGTCTCCTAGTTAACTAACTTATTTTTTATAAATTTACTACCTTATAAGGTTATAGTCTACGCGGGTTAACTATTCTCTCTACTAGTATAATTAAGGCGTTTATCTACCTTTTATAAAACCTAAATTTAATTTTATTTTTATATTTTTCTATAATCTTAAATTTAAATATAAAAAAAATATTTAGTTATATATTAGGTATATTTTAAAATAAATAGTAAATATAAAAATATTTATATTAAATTAATAAATAAACTAATATTAAATATACTAAATATATTAGTAATTAATTATATAATATAATTATTTTATTTATATAATAATAATTAGTAAGTATTTATAATATTATTAAATTTTATATAAATATAATTAAAAAAAGATATAATAAATATAATAATATTATAATATATTTATTTTTTATAAATAATAGTTATTGTTTTATATTTTATTATAAAATTAATTTTTTTCTAAATATTAATAATATTTAAAAACTACTATTTTTTAGTTTATAGTTATAATTTTTAAATTTTAAACTATTTTATTAATATATAAATATTTATTAATACTTAAATATATATATATATATATATAACTTTATTTTAATATATTTACTTATTTTTTTTATTAACGCGTACTATCTATTATATTTATTTTTATAATTACTACTATATTAAATGTTTTTTATAACTAAATATAATTTATTATTTTAAATATAAACTCTATTATTTATTATATATATATTCTCTATTAGTTATTTTAGATTAATATTTTATAATATAGTTAACTTAATATTAGATTTTCTTATATTATATTAGTATATATAATATAATATTTCTTATAGTTTTAGAAAATATATTATATATAATATTATAATTTTTTCAATATATTAAATACTTTTATATTAATATTAAATTTATTAATATATAGTTATATATTTAATAAATATTTTAGAGCTATTTTTATAACTTATATATATAGATTATTATTAATTAAATACTTATAAATTACTATATAAGACTTATTTATAGTTTTATTTTTAAAAGTAATTATAAATAAAGTTCTCTTACTACGTTTATACCCCTAAATTGTCGTCTAGATATACTTATTACTTTTTAAAAAGTAATTATAATCTAATAGTTACTATTAATATACTTATAAATATTAATTAATTATTTTTTATAAGCTCTATAACTAAAATAAATACTATATTAATATATTTAAATCTAGTATATAATTTGTAAAATATTATAATATAGTAAATTATATTATAATATTTTTTATACTATAATATTACTTATTCTAAAAAAAGTAAAAGTAATTATAGTTTAATATATAAAGTTTTAGTATACTAAACTGCTAATAAAAAAAAATTTATTTACATTTTTTATATATACTTAATTTTAAAATTAAATTTAGAAAAGTAATTTATATTAAACTATATTTATTTAGACTCGTATTATAATATTATATTATATATTTTTTTATATAATAATATATACTTTATTACTATTATTCTAAACTAAATTTATATAAAAATAATAAAATACTTATTTTATATAAATATATTTAAATTATTAAAAATAATAAAATAAAATTTTATTTACTAATTTTTAATTAATTATTTTTAATTTAAATTTATAATTAAAAAATATTAATTTAAAATTTATTTACCTATATAAAAACCTAAAATAAGTTATATTCTATATAACACTATTTTAAAATATATAAATTTAGTATAGTTTAAAAATTATTAAATTTTAAGTAATATATTTTAAATATACGTATACTAAATATATTAATATATTTAGTTATATAGTAATTATAAACTAGTTTTTATTTTATAAATAGGTTTTAGTATTTATTTATAATATTTATATTTATAATAGTAATATATATAAGTTTTATATTTTATAAATATTAATATATACTAAATAATAGTTTAAAATTTATAATATTAAATATTAATCTATTAAAGTAAATAGAGTAATATTTTTTTTATTAATTATTTACTTATTAGTATATTACTATAAAATAATTTATTTATAATTACTTTTTTTCTATTAATTACCTAACTTTTAAAATTTAAAAATTATATAAAGTTATTTTTATTTTTAATTTTAAACTTAATATTTTTTTAAAAGTATTATTACTATATAATATTAAAAATTAATAGTTTATATATTATAATAATATATATAATATAACTATATTATATTATATAAATTTATTATATTTATTTATTTAGTATATATTATTTTTTACTATAATTAGTTTATAATACTAATATAATAAAGTTTAATTTTTTAATTAAAATTATATACGGGCTAAAGTAATATATATATATTAATATTATTAATTAATTATAAAAAATATAGATTATAAGTATAATAAGTATAATAAAAACTCTCTATAATTTTAGCTTTTTAGATCTAGTTTTACTTTCTTATATTATAATAAAGTTAAATAATTTTATTACTCCTTTAGGAAAAGCTAAATATTTTATATTATATTATATTAAAAGTTATATTATTTATATTAAAATAATTAAAAATATTATTATATTACTATACTTATAAAAATTTCTTTTACCTATTAATATATTATACACTTTTTTATTTATAATAATAATATTATTTATTTTATAAAAAATTTAAGTTTTAATTATTTTAAAATTAATAATCTTTATAATATTTAAAATACTAAAAATAATAGTAAGAGGATTTTTATATACTATACTTTTTATTTATAATACTACTTATTATAAAATTTTAGCTATAGAAAAATATAAAAATTATATAATAGAAACGTGTAATAAAAAAGTATAAATTTAATTAAATACGTTATTTAAAGTTATATAGTTCTATTACTATTAAAAATATTAAATTAAATATTATATTATAGAATAGAAATAGTACGAAAATATTATATAATATACTATAATTAGGATTAGCGTATTTATATACTTAGCTATATAGTCTTTAACTGTAAATTTTTTTTTATTTTAAGTTTACCTTTTTATAACTGTTTAACTAGCGTATAAAATTCGTTATAATATATATATAATACTAATAACTAAATATTATATATAATTATATATATTTATATACTAATCGAATAAATAGTGTAGCTGTAGTAATTCGGGGCGACTAAAAGGGGTTTTAAAAAAGGAGGAATATGTGTATGCCTTTATACTTTATATAATTATAATTATAGATAAAAGTACTTATATAACTATATAGTATTTTAAATTTAAACCTTTTAGTTTAAATTTAAATACTATAGACGTTTTTAAAAAACTAATATTTAATATATTTTAAAAAATCTAAAATATTAACAATAAGTAGAACTATAAAAAAAAGCTAAAAATAGTAAAAGTTTATAATTTATAATTTTATTATATTAGTAATAGTTAAAAAACCTTTTAAATTTTTATTAAATAAGAGCGTTATAACTTTTTTAATAATAAAGATAATAATATTAATTTTTTTAAATCTATTTAATTATAAAAAATAATAAACTAATAATATTTTAGTTTTCCCTAAATAGGCTAGTTAAATTTTAAGTATATATTATTTAATAATAATAATATATTAAAACGTTTAGATAACTATAAAAGTTTTTAAAAAAAATTAAATTTAAATACTAATTACGTAATATATATATCCGTTTTTTAATATTTATTAGTTTTTTAGTTTTAAAAAATATAAAACATTTTTTATAAAATATTATTAATCTATTATAAATAATATTATATAAATAATAACTTAATATTTATAATATATATATATATATATAATAGCGAATTTTATATACTAGTTAAAAAGTTATAGAGACGTAAACTTAAGATAAAAAGAATTTTAAAGATTAAGACTATATAACTAAGGCTATAAATAGGGTAAGCTTAATTATAGTCTATTATATAATAATTTATTACTTTTTATATTATGTAATATAACTTTATATTTAATATATTTAATATTAATAAAACTATATAACTTTAAAAAACTATTTTTTTTAATTTATACTTTTTTATTCTACTCCCCGGTAAAATATTACTTAAAAGTAAGAATATTATAAAAAAAATATATTTAATTATTAATAAAAATAAAAATAATAATTTTAAAATTTAAAACTAATAGTATTTTAGTTTTAAAATATTTATTATTTATATTATTATTAATTATAATTAAATAAGTTAATTACTAAAACATAAAAAAGTGTATTATTAAAATAAACCTAAAGAGTCCTAGTAATATAATAAAATTTATTAATTTTTTTTACTTATTAATATATATAATAAACTAATTATATAATTATTATAAAAAAATTTATTTTATTTAAACATAGCTTAAGCGAGTATAATAATTTTTTAAAATTAGTTACTTTTATAAACTAAATACTATATTATTTACACTTAATATATTTAAAGTTTTAAATATAATTTAATTATTAATAAGTTTTTTTTATAGTTTAAGTAGTAAAGTTAATAATTCTTTTATATAAAATATTTTATAATTACTTATAAATATTTAAAAATACTTTATTTTATTTAACTAAAAAATCTAATAACTACGTAATAATTATTTTCTAACAATAATTAATAAAAAATAATAAAAATTATATTTTTTTAAAATATAATTTTATATAATATTATACTTAGCATAAGGAAATAGTATATATTTATAAATAAATATTTATATTTTAGTAAACACTATTTATAAATAATATTTAAACGGTATATAAATAAATTAAAATAAGTAATAGTAGTAGTAGTAGTAGTAGTAGTAGTAGTAGTAGTAATAGTAGTAATAATAATAATAATAATAATAATAATAATAATAATAATAATAATAATAATAATAATAATAATAATAATAATAATAATAATAATAATAATAATTATAATAGTATTAATTTAAAATATATAATATTTTACTAAAAATTATATAATAAAATAAATTAAAAAATATTTATTTAATTTAGTATTACGATTTATATTTATAAAAAAAATTATATTAAAATAGTTTTAAATATTAAATTAATTATTAAAGTTTTTATATAGAATATAAATTCTTTATATTAAAAATAGGTAAGCGTTATACGGTAACCTATCCTTAGTATTTAGTAATTTATTTAGTTATTTAATAACTAATTCTATCTAATTAGATTTAGTATAAGAAACACTAAACTAAAACTATAAATAATTAAAAAAATAAAATAGTAAACTTATAAAGTGTTATATTTCCTATTAAATTACGATTTTTAATACTTTATAATTATTATAGTTAGTAAGTAAAAATAGATAAAACTTTAAATTACTAAAAAAAATTAGTTATTTTTACGCTAGAGCTTAAAGGGTTACTATTAAAATTTTAATATATACTATTAATATACTACTATTATATTAATTTTAAAATTTAGTTATTTAATTATTACGTAATTAGGTAATACACGCCAAGAAACTTTAAAAATATAAAGTTAAATAATAATCTAAAGGTAGATTATAAAAGTCTCGGAAATTTTTAAAAAGTTGGAGTCGTGTAATACAAATTAATATATTAAACAGGCATTTAAATATATTATATAATAATAAAGAAAAGATTAAAAAACTATAAATTAAATAACCCCTATAAATAAGCGAGTTTATAATATATTTTAAAGATTTTTAAACTAAATTAGCTCTAATCCTAATATCCATTTGTTTAAGATTTTAGATTTTAAATAATTACCTAATTAGGCTTAGTTTTTAACATGGGTTGCCGAATAACTAAATAGGTTGCCGAATGCTGAGAATGGGTTCCCGAAAATCTCTTACCTAAAAATACATTAGAAAAGACTAATAAAAAATTAGTTATTTATAGTTATATACGTTTATTAATATTTAACATAATATATATAAATTAATATTTTTTATATAAAATATTAAACATAATTATATAATAAAGTATAATAAGGGTTTTTATATTTATAGTTTTATTTATATAGCTTTAAACTTAATAGTTATTAAAATTTAAAATTACTAATTTATAACCTTTTAGCTAGTGTATAAAATTACTTATAAAATAAATATATAATAGTAAGTACTATATTATATATATATATATATAAATATTTAGTATATATTAATTTAGTAATAAAAAAAATCTATAACTACTATTATATATATTACTTAATTATAGAGAGGGGATATTAAAAAGTAATAAATAAAAAGTTACTATTTTAAAAACTAATATAAAATTAATTTTTTAACTATATTTAAGGGAATAACGTTTTTTAGTCTATATTTTTTTAGACTAATGCCTTAATACTATACTTTACCTCTTATACTATAATAAAATTAATTACTAAGCGTAACAATAGGTAAATTTTACTATTTTAGAGAGAAAATTAAATAGCTTTTTATTATAGTTATAGTTACTATTTATTAATTATATATAATAAATTAAAATTACTTATATATAATATTTTATTTAATTACTTTTTTAAAGTTCTTTAACCTTTTAGTTAGTAAATATAGTTATTTAATATATTAACTATACCCTTTTAGGTCTAGTCTATATTAAGTAACTAAATTTTAAAGTATATTAGTAATATATTAATAATTTTATATAATTATTAATAATTTAGTTTTTACTTATATAATTGCTACTTACGTAATTAATTATTAATATTTTAGTATATTACAATATTATTTAACTTTTATAAACTTAAACTTTTATTTTTTTAAAATAGTGCTAAATTTTATACAACTTAAATTTAAAGTTAAATAATTTTTAAAAGTAAATAATCCTATTTCTTTAATTACTACTACTTTAAATAAATTAAAATTTTTTATTTATTACACTATACACTGTGTTAAAAATAAAAAAACTAATTATAATATAAATAAGATTTTTAAGGGGGAGGGGAGAAAAGTTAACTATTATAAATAAAGGCCGACACTTATTTAGTTATTATTATCTTTCTTATTAAACTATCTTTTTATTATTATTAATAAATTAGTTATATAACTATTAGAAGTTTAGTTTTAGTAACTATTTAATAGTTACTTTTAAAATTATAAAATATAATTAACTACGCTAAATCTACTCTAATATATATAATATTTTAAATAGTAATACTCTAAGCGCTATTACTTATTACTTATTACTTTTTATATCTTATAAGCTTTTATATTTCTAATATACTAACTCTATATAGCTATTTTTTTAGTTACTCTTTACGTTTTGTATTTAAGATAATCTCGTCGCCTATATTTTTACGGCCTATACTATTTTTTAAATATTAGTAATATTTTTTTTTATTATTATTAATAGTATTTAGTCTTTATTCTCTTTATTTAAATAGGCCTATTTAACTAGATAATTTATATATTTATTCTTTTTATTCTTTAGGTCTTATTTTACTATCCTATAATGCTTTAGTATTTTTATTACTTTTTTAACTTTTATATAAATACTATTCCCGATACGCTTATATTTTACTATTTATTTAATTTAGTAAATAATTAGATTATACTTACTTAGCTAGGCGCTTAACTACTAAGTAATTTTTTACTAAATATTAGTCGCGGTCTCTATAGTCTCTATAATTCTTATAATAATAATATTAACTTATATATAATATAGATTTTAGTATAGTATATTTAGAACTACGTAAGTTTTAATAAATTTAGTCTACTATATATAATCTATATAAGTATATATTAACTACTAATTACTACTATAATAATAAGGTAATTATAATAGTAAGGACTGTTATAAAAGAGGTATTATATAAAATAAATATAACCTATCTTATAGTATATCGCTAATATAGTATTTTTATTAAACTTTATTTCTTTTTTTATTAAAACTTTTTAAGTAAAAGCGTATATACTACTACTAGTTATAGTATAGTAAGTAGCTGGTTCGTTTTAGTATAGCGCTTTTATTATTTCTTTTTATATACACCTTCTTATATACGTATATATAGTAAAAGTATATATATTTTTATACTTTATCTTACTTTTTAGTTAGCCTATTTTTTTAACTTACTTTTAATAAATATTATTAGAAATAAAAGAGTTATTAATAGACACTTAATGAAAAGTCCTAAAAAGAAAAATAAAGAATATTATTAAAGAATAATTTAAATATTATAATAAGATAATTATAAAGAGTTTTAAAAGAGTAAGATTACACTATTAATATAAGTATAAAGAAACTAATAATAAATTTAGAAAATATTAAAAAAAAAAAAAAATATACTAAAAAAATATAAAAAATCTTAATAATATATATTTAAAAAAAAAAATTTTCTAAAAATTTAGTAACACAAAGGGGTAAAATAAATAAAGAGTTTTATAAATAAAAGTAATAATAGAGCTAGAAAAGAACTAGCTACTCGCTAAATATAAAATAGCTTATTTTAATTTTTTAATATATTAATATATACTACGTTTTATATCTTTTTATATTATAGTTTTATTTTTTTAATATTAATTATATTAATTATTTTATAGGCTGAAATATTAACCTATAAGTATAGGATTTAATTTAAATAGGAGGTAGAATTAATTTAGTATTTATTAAAATACTTAATTTTTTTATTTCTTTTACTAGTAAGGATTATATTAATATAGTTTATATATCCGAGGTTAAACTAAATATAAAATAGGGTAAGTAAATTAGTTAATTTTATAACTCACTTGTAATAATAAAAATAATACATATATATTATTATATTATTATTCTAATTATTATATTAATATAATTTTAGACTAGTAATTTATATAAAATAATACCCCTATTTATAAAATAATTAATATTTTAAACTAATTTAAAAATAATAAAATTAAAACTTTTCTTTGCCTAGGCTATAGTCCTAATTTAGCCCCTATAGAAAATATATAAAATTATTTAAAATCTAGACTAAATAAAAATATAAAGGCTAATTTAGGAATAAAATTAAGTTTAGAAAGTATAGAGTTATTTAAAAGAGCTATTATAGAGAAGTAGAATAATATACTTTAAATAGTTATTAATAACTATATTCTATTACTATTTAACCGTTATAAAGTAGTTATAGAAACTAAAGGCTACTACACTAAGTATTAGTAATTTATTATTACTAGTTTATTATTAGAAATTAAAAAAGTGACTTTTATATATAATTATATATATAATATATTAACATACAAAAATAATTAATATACTAATATATTAGAGCTATTATTATATATATATTTATATATTAATTAAATAAATAGTATAGCTATAATAGCTGTATAGGCGACTAAAGGGAGTTTTAAAAAAAGAGAAAGTATATATATACCTTTATACTTAATATATTAAAGAAAAGGGGTAAGGCTAGATTTTAAAAGAATCTATTATTATAATATATATAAAAATTAGCCAATTTTACACCTTAAATAAAAAGTTATAAAAGCCTAAAATACGATCCTAAAAAATTTTAACTTTACTAATTTTTTTTTACTCCTTAGAGGCTATCTAAGTAGTCTCTAATTAGCTAAATATATTACGCTACTCTATCTTTTTAAAATACTATATTTATTATATTTTTAGGTCTTATAACTAAAAAGTTATATTATTTTAAATAAGATAACTTTTTTATTTATCCCTTTTTAATGTCCCCCCCTGTAATATATTATATATTTTTAAATATATTTATATATAATTATTATATACTATATATCTAAAACTAGTTTATATAGTTTAAATTATACTAAATTATTAAATTTTTAATATTTTATATATTTTAAAATATTAAAAAAGTCGTAGTTTATTACATTTACTATTAAAAAAGTTATAAGACTTAATTATAAAAATATTTAAAACTTATTTAAAATATTACTTAATTAATAAATTTTTAATATATAATATTTTATTAATTTTAAGTATTTTTTATATCTCTATTTAGTTTTAATAATTAAACTTTTTATAAATATATTATATCTTATTTATATAAAAAGCTCCTATATTTTTATTTTAAAAATATAAGGTTTTAAATCTAAAATATAAATATTTAAATAAGTAATTATATCTTTAATTTTAGTTATGGATAATACATTATCGCTAGTAATATATTTATATATATATATTATAGATAATCTTATACGCTAGTAAAAAAGTTATAAATAGATAAACCTAAAAAAATAAAAATTTTTAGTTTAGGGCTAAATATTTAAGACTATAAGTACGCTAAGCGTAATTAGGCTTTATTATAATAACTATACCTAACTTTTACTATAATTTAATTTAATTTATAGTTTAATATAATTAATATTAATATAACTATATAAGTTTAAAACGCTAATCTTTTTTAATTAACCTTTTTTAATTTACCCCCCTGTAAGTGGTATACCGCCTTATATTCGTTTAGTATATCTCCGGGGCGTAGAGCGCCGCTCTAATGATCTGACCTAACGCTTTAAAGCCTGAGTGGGTAGTTTTTGAGATTGGTGGGCGAACCCAGTATGATTCTAGCAGGGTTGAACACGCAGTGGGTGGGGTACAACAAGATCGAGCGGGGCCACCAGCACGCCATACTCACTCGCATTTTCAGTGATGATAAGGTTCGGCGCAGAGTACAAAATAATCGAAGGCTGTTGCGTTGCATGTGGTGATGTCCAGAGCAATGCGATGCCTGACTTTGGGGAGGCTCCGCAAGTCGAAGAGGACAAAGTAGAACCTATATCCCTGGGACTTGTATGTCACTGGCGTTGCATTATGTTTTCGATCAGTACAGATTCAATCGCAAGTATATATGGATGTGGAAAGATCCCTCAATTTCGGTGATACAGCTGCTACACCGTCATACCACGAACGGCCACCTGCATGAGCACCGCGACCGCCGTGATCAAACCGAGGAGATCGGTAACACGGAGCAGCCATATAATTTGATCTAGAGTAAGTTTTCGGGGGGGGAGGGGGGGGATTGGGTAGCATGGTAAATAGCGACCAAGACAGCCTAGCGGGAACAGATAGGGGCTACTTGACGTCTTGCTATCCATCGACTCCTTGGCTTCCTCAATCCCCTTTAGACTCCTTCCATATTTAATATAATTCTGATCAGTCAAACGAATTACCAATAGTTCCCATCGACCTTTACGATGTTTTTGCATCGCGAGAAAGCAACTGGCAAAGTGCCCCGTCCAATAGTGGATAGCCAATCCAGTCAATTGTCGATGTTCGGAAAAAGCGACTTTGCTTCACCAAGAAACGTTTAATCTTCCCTAAGGC
Organism: Pleoardoris graminearum; assembly: GCA_030770415.1. NCBI lineage: Eukaryota > Fungi > Ascomycota > Dothideomycetes > Pleosporales > Didymosphaeriaceae > Pleoardoris > Pleoardoris graminearum. The sequence continues at coordinate 71,605 of JASEKS010000372.1, forward strand.
TACGATTAAGGCAGTTATAGTGGGTGAGTTCTGCTGACAAGTCGCTGGCCAATATCCGTTATGCCGCTTCCGGTGAACGTGATGCCGGGAGGCCCACCAGAAGTCGGTTCGGTTAGATGTTCGATAATCTCTGGTGAGCCTTTTGGCAAGACCTCGATAACAGTCACCTCGATACGTTCAATAGGAAATAAGCCTGCAGATGCCAAGCTCCCATCCATGAACGCCATGAGGGCCGGCTCAACAGCTTTGCTGAGCTGCTTTAGAACCAGTCCCTGTTTTTGATTCAGCAAATTTGAAAATCTTCTGAAAACCTGCTCAGTAATAGATAACAGCCTGTCCGAGTCAGAGGTACTCCTTACAGCAAATAGTTGAATACTAACATGTTGTCGGTGAGAGCAAATTCTGAGTAGGTTGGCCCATACGGGAGTAGTGCGAGAATCCCAAAGCCGTAGGTTTCGGTCAACATCCGCAGTACCTTCGCCAGTCTCCGTAATCGTGAAATCCTTGCTCGAAACTTCTGAAACTCTCTTGTCCCTTCCTCCAAATCTGGTCTAACCTTGCGTAAAAGTTGGTCTGTCAATGCGGCCTCCTGCCTCACGATAGGGTTTCCGGTCTGAACCCTATGCCCAGTAACAAAGGTCCCCGGGGTTTCTACAATTATCCCGTTGCTTTGGTGAAGTGCGTCCAACTCCGTTTCAAATAATTTGACCACGTGACAACGCCGGGAAAGTGCGCAAAGAATTTCTTGGTCGTCAAGACGGCAAATCTCCTTGAGCCTCTCCGAGACGGACATGTTCGATCCAGTGTTCCGGGACAAATCACTCGATTTGTCTCTAGCTTTGCGGAGTTGTTCTTTGAACTCAATGAGCGATTGGCAACTGCCAATAGACAAATATAACAAGCGTAGCTGCATAACCTGGGAAGGATCCGTGCTTAATTCGCCAATCTGAGAATGGTCCAGGAGATCTTCTAGGCCGCTGCGAACTAGGTTAGGAACGCTATTCAACTTCACCAGTTCTTCACGGAGGAGACGGTCGTACGTCGAGCTACCAAGTGGTCTCTTTACATGATCCTGCGAGTTTTTCCTCTTCCTGGGCGATAATTTAGGCTCTGTACTTCCAATCATATCCAAAGGAATTCGATGGGCATTGAATATCTGCTCATCTCCAAATTGGACACACCCCAGTGAATGTTCGATCTCGTCGGAAGGATTTACAGGCATACTTGGTTCAAGGTCCAAGTTGGTTGTAATTTGCAACTGAGCTTTTGATGGCATTAGTAACGACGAAAATCTTCCCGGGTATATCACCTACTTTGGGATTCATCGTTCATGCCTTGACCGAGTTCTAATCCCGCGCCGTGCCAGGCAGTCAGATCTATGTCCGTTCCTTCAAGCGTAGCATGTTGACTTTGATTGGACCATTGCCATACAAAAGCATCCAAAGGACTGATGTTTTGATCGGAAATTTCGTCCGGCATGAAGACGCCCAGCGCTTCTCCGGGCATAGTGCATTGGATGCCGCCATCTTCTTCTGAGACAGGGGCGTTCGTCTCAACGGTAGTCGAAAGGAGAGCTTCTGTCGTATCTGCGATGATTCTATCAATTCGGCGTAGAATTGAGGAGACTTTGACTCGAGTATTCAAGACACTCTCGTTCTTGTTTTCCAGATCACGCCAGACGGCGCCAATGATGGCACTCAAAGCGTTGTCCAGTACCCTCGAGGATAGCTCTTGGCGTTGCTGCCGACTGCTCTGGATAATATAGGGAGATATTCCTAAGATACTGCACGCTGCGGCGCGCCCCTGTTTGCTTTTGGACCAATGATCACGTCTATTCGCGTCCCCTACTAGACTAAGCAACCCGCCAACAAAGGAACAGATAGGGAAACCTACTCTTGGTGCCATTCTCCTCAATAATGGCATTATGCGTCTCCACAATATCTACAGCACAAAGCCCAATCTTAGCTAACCCCCTATTGCCATCATCGACTATCCCTTCTTGTTCGCTTCGATGAGCTGCCTTGAGAGCTGAGTGGAGTAATCCAATGTCCGCGAACTCGTAGTCAATCATTGCTTGAATGTATTCGGACGCCATGACGCTGGTAGCTCGCAAGGTAGGTAGTACTGGATAGTGTGATCCACATCAATGTTATAATAACTGATACTAAAGTTCGACCGCATATGTCTTTAAAGGATGGTTGCAACTTGTTGAGCGCCCTTGTGGGGAATCAGGTTAGGCAGCCATGGGTGGTTCTCGAATTGAGATCGGGTCAATTTGTGAGGCGGGTTACACAGCAGAACGCAAACTTTTCAGGCGGGGTAAGGCTGCGTTACAGACGACCGAAATGGGTTCTTTCAGCAGCAGTGAACAGTATAACTCTAAACTGCGCACATCTAATCCGAAGCGCACTTCTCCTCTTTCATTTACTCCCATGATCCTGCGGACTGCGACGCGGGGGCCTTTTACACCGCCTATCGAAGCCGTGAAGATACCTAAGACAGCTGGCGCGTGGCGAAGCACCAGCGGCTGTCTACCCTCTAGAGGAACTGAGTAGCGCATTTCCAAAAGATAAGAAACCACAACCCGCAGGATACATGCCTGCAAGGGAGATTGATTTATGAAAAAACAAAAAGGTCCCACTAAGGATGATTGAGGGCTGAGCATGTTGGTGCTGTGTTGAGGTGGGTTAACACTGCGGCATGCGCTAACCCACTGTAGTGCCTTGCGATCTCTGCCAAATGGAATGCTATAAAATTAGAACAGCGTGAAAATTGTACTTATCATCTGCAGGCCCTTGACGAAATGATTAAGCAGTATGCTTAAACCGCAACGGACGAAGGGAAGGGTAACTGTTAGGACCAGAACGCATTCTTCCATTCTTGCTAATGCTCACAAAAATACTGAAGGAGTTTTAAGAAGTTGCGTCACTCCATGCACTGCATGAGTTATCGTCATTGCAGCGGTCGAAGCAAATGAGAATATACCATCAGGCCGTTTTTTTCATCATCTCTGAACGAATTCAATCACAGAATGCGAATTTTTCGGTACTTTTAACGGCTTGCACAAGGGAGTGGTGTGTGGCAACGTTTGGAAGTGACGCATATTTCAAGGAAAACTGTACTTGACCTGAGATTATGGTGCAGGGCGTGTCGTCGGGTTTTGATCCCGAGCCCAGACAATTGGGTTAGCTTACTCGGAAAATACAGAGCGCTGCACTTCGAAACCCCTCACTCATCCAGTAGCCCATCCTAGCTTGGCACTGAACAGTCGTTCCGACTGCTTCCATCCCATGAGCTAGACGGTCATGAGCTGGGAACAGGCGGCACAAGATCTCGACGAACGATCAATTTGGGAAGAACATAAAGAAGAACTTAATTGGACCGAAATAAACCAATCCAACTGCCGTCCACTTGCAGAGCCGGACATCCTGTCGCAATACCCCAAAAAACTCTACCCGCATCCAAGTCGAGCTACGCGTCGTCTGAGAATCGCGCCCAACTCTTAGCCAGGCGCCCAGCAAGCAGGTGCAACTAGAGCAGATGCGTCGTGTTGAAGAGACGGTTACCCGTATCTGTTGTCCCGCTACCAGTAAACTTAGTAGCAGAAAGTCGAAGCGCAACTAGACTGGCGTCTCCACAACTAGAGAGCGTCTTGTATGCCATGCTGCTTGGAGAGAGACATTGCGCTTGAACAACCCCGGCAACAACCACAATGCAGATATTAGCGTCGAGGTTGCGGATCGTTTGCACAAACTCCACCACGGTTTTGCCGCTATTGATAACGGAATCCACCAGCACAATCTGACTTCGACCTTGTACCTGGTGGAGCTTGAGATCGCTAGGACGGCTCGCGTGCACGTACATTGCTAGTGGAAATGCTTCATTGACGCCGGATGCCATAGGCTCTCCAGCTCGCATGACCGCCACAATCGTCGTCTGCTGCTCGTGCAAGAGCCTGAAGCCGGCAGTTTGATGTCCCAGCACGTGCGAGATTGGACACTCTTCCATACCGATAATGCGAGTTAAGTACTCACACGCGAGGTACCATCCGACCTGGCGATGCGCTTTTCTCAGAGCCGGCCCGGCAACGGCTGCGTCGCGCGTTGGAGTTGCGAGCAGTTTCGCCGCATTCCTGTCTGTCGCAGCATAGATTGCAAATCCAGGAGCTCTATCGCGATGACGGAGGAGGTCGTTGATGAATGCAATCCCAGTCAGGTTAACCACGGTGAGCTTGGCAATGTCTAGTCGTGGCGAGGTACCGCTGGGTAACGTAACCTGAACCGCACGAAGCTTGTCGTGCTCCATGGCATTCGACAAAGCCGCGTCCATGGTCTTACTCCTGGTGAGCTCGTCGCCCACCACGACAACTGCTTGATCTGCTGCCTTCAGCATGTCTAGGTCCAGCGGGCTATCGCCGAAAGCCCAGACGTACACATGGTGTGATTCTTGCAGGCGCGCGACAACAGCAGCCTTGACTGCCGCTGTTACTACGAGGCCGTCTGCAACGCGCCCTCCGGCAATGAGTCCTACTGTTTTGGACAAGCCTTCTCTTTCCAGAACCTTCTCCCAGACACGGCGAAGACCACAGCTTACAACAACGGCCCCAATATGTTTCTGCTGTGCCACCAGCTGCAACAAAGACACAAACTCTGGATGAATAGTCACCGCTGAAGCTACATGCTGGCATATGGTTTCGTACGCCTGATCGTTGACAGCTTCTTCGGACAGTAGCATGGCTTGTCGAAAGGCTTTATATGAGTACCCGAGTGGACCGCCGAACAAAGTCTTCAGAGGAAACTCTTCACTCTTCCCTTGGCGAGAGTCAAAGACCTCTTTCCAGAATAATGCACCCGTATCCTCCGCAGCTAGAGTCTTGTCGGCGTCTAGGACCAACACTGTCTCCAGTGGACCTTGGTAAGAGGCTAGAGCCTCGTCCAGCTTGATCTGAGCCTGGGACAGGTTGTACTCCTCGCTATGAAGACTGAAGTCTTGGAGTAGCGCCGACACTTTGCTCGGCAATATAGACTCCGAGGCAAGAAGCGAGAATAGAATGCCGTGCTCGCGGCAGAGAGAGCGCAGCTGTGCCTTTTCGGTTTGCTGCCACTTATGGAGGTGGGCTGCCGATGAGTACAAACGCTTTGTTCCAGTATCATCCCGACGCCGCTGCTCAATGACATCAGCTGGGACATCCAAATAGAGAATGTGCGTATAAGTCGCCAGGTCGTTCTGGGTATAGACCATGCACCCTTCCTCTTCGGCTTCTGGCCAAAACATGCAGTGTCCAGTGACGATTGCGGTCTTTCCGTTATTAGTGCAACGTTCCCCGATATTGTCGATCGCAAGCTGCCGCCAATGAGTCTTGTCCTGCTCGTCCAATTTCTGAAAGGCGTCCAGACCGCCCGGAACGAGAGCAGCTATCATCTCAGAGCCTTCACAGAGAAGAAAACGTTCCTCATCCAATTCTTGCTTCAGCCGATTCAATAGGAATGTTTTTCCCGAACCAGGAATCCCATAGAGACCGATGACTTTCGCTTTGTGCTCAGTGAAACCGTGTTTGTCGACGGTCGATGATCGACTGAGATGAAAATCCACGTTCGAGCCAGGTAGGCTGTTTGACGAGGTTTGCTCAAAATGAGACATCGTGGCAATTCTTCACGTTCTGGTAGTTGTAATAGGGTTGTTGAGAAGCAGATCTGTTTGTGCAGATGCTCGAAGAGGCGGTACGTTGTTAGAGAGACGAGTGATAGCATCTAAATCAAAGAATATATCTTGATAGACAACCATCAAGTTGTTTAATGGCTCGCTGGAATTGTCTCGCATCAATCGGCGACGATCATGCACCTCCCGACGCCACCGATGCAAAATCCCTACTGCAGTACAACCCACCACCACCGCCGTGAAGCACAACTCAAGGAAGGAGTGGCCAGAACCGTCGTAGCCTACCACCAACGCGTTTGAATGCGACAGGGTCAATGCGGTAACGCGAAGCAACTTCTTCAAGCTTGTGATCTTTGTCGGGATTAATTACCTCGCGGACCGACTTGTGATTAGGGATACGACATAGACGAGCCACCGTTCGATAATACTTCCAGCGCAATGTGTACTTCGCTAGCATGTACAAGTATACAGGAGCATTGCGCAACGAAAAGAGAGGCGGCAGTTTGCGCACCGGGGAGCCATCGTGCAGGGCACGACTGATGGAAAAGAAGACGTCAGATGTTTCGCTGAGTTCTTGCCAACGCGTGGTCGCGGCGTGTCGTTCCCTGAGCTCCTCCCGAAGTCGCTCGCGATACCAGGATGGAGGTGATTGTTTAGAAAGACCCAACATCCCATGCCACCGATGCAAAAGCATGGTAGTGGCACGATGCGTCTCGTGGAGCGGCGGTCGCATCATAGAAGGCCGCGCGATGCGTTGCATGCAGGGAAAGGCAGATGACGAGGAAGTAGGTGGAAGGGTGGACAAGAACAATCAACTGCCGTTGCTAAGGAAGACTTGGCTTTTACGCTAGGCCTTTTCTGGGTACTTCCATCTCTTTCCATCCGCAAAGTCCCGAATAGAGTTAGCGCCCATCCCTATTAGCTACTGTTCCCTCTTAAACGATAGTCACTTACTTTTTATAAATTTTTAATAGTCTCTCTCCTAGGGTTATTACTATAATATTATATAACTTTAGGCTAGCTATTTAAATCTTTACTATATTATATAATTATTAATACTAATTTATTCTAATACGCTTTTTATATAGTAATTATAATAATATTTTTATTAATATTAATAATTTATAACTTTTTACTATTTTTTATTTTATTACGTTTATTTATAAAACCTATATTAATTTAGTATATACTATATTCTTACTAAATATAGAAGTAAATAAAATAAAAATACTATAACTAAAATCTATTAAATATAAAATTTTTTAAATATTATAACTTAAATAATAACTTAAGTTAATAATTTATTAAACGGTAGCGGCAACGATATTAAAATAATAATTATAAAATAATAGGGTAAGAGATTTTTAGTAACTTATATTAAAAACTAAGTTTAATTAAGTAATTTTATAAAATTAAAAATATTAAACTAATAGATATTAGGATTACAGCGAATTTAGTTTAAATTTTTTAAAATATATTATAAACTCGCTTATTTATAAAAGTTATTCTATTATTAGATTATTAATTATTTCTTAATTATTATAGGAGATATTTAACAATCGTTTTACTATATAATTTTTAACTATATAGTACTAATATTTTAAAAATTTTAAAGACATTTAAAATCTATTATTAGTTAATTATTTAACTTTAATATTTTAGACTTTTTTAGCGTGCATTAGCCTAATTACGTAATAATAAAATTAACTAAAATATTAAAATTAATAAAATAATTATAAACTAATAGACTATATAAAAATTTAATTAATAACCCTTATAGTTCTAGTGTAAAAACTAGTTACATTTTAATAATTTAAAGTTTAATTATTTTTACTTACTAAGTATAATAGTTATAAAAAAACTAAAATCGCAATTTAATAAGAAATATAAAACTATATAGCTCTATAATATTATTTTTTTAATTAATTATAGTTTTAGTTTAGTACTTCTCGTACTAAGTCTAATTAAATAGAATAAGTTACTAAATAACTAAATGGGTTACCGAATACTAAAAATTAGTTACTAAATAACCCTTACTAATAAAAATTATTAAATAATAATTAAGTGTTTATAAAATATTATTTTAAGGAAAGTAAAATTATAAATTATCTATAATACGTTTAAAATAGTAAGTTAAATAGCTTTTTTTATAAATACTATATATTAAGTTTCAAAAATTTTCTAATATTATTATTAAAATTATATATTTTACTTTCTTTTTATTATATTTATAATTTTAGTATTTTAGTATTTTAGTATTTAATAATTAAACTATAAAATAACTTTTAGTATATAGTATAGACTTTTACTAATAGTAATAACTAGTTAAATTATATTATAAATTATTTTAAAATTTAGTTTAACGTATTACAACTAACTAGTTTATTTAATAAATTAAATAATATTTTAGTTAATATATTTTTTAATTTTAATAATACCTCTAAAATTACTAAAATCTACTTTTAATTATATAATAATATAGTAGTATTTATAATCTAGTAATATTAAAAATATAAAACTCTCTTATTTATAATAGAGAATAGTAGTAGCGTAATAATAAATAAAACTTTTTTAAAGTAATAAAAAAAGCGAGACTTTAGTAAAAAAAACTTATTAAAATTATTTAAATTATTTAAATATATAAATATACGTATACGTAGAAGTAATATAAATAGTATATAATAAATAGAAAGTATACTATAGTATTATAAAGAGTCTATATTAATTATTATTATTAAAAAAGTTAATAATTATAGTAAAAAACTAGGTAACTTTATAGAGACTACTCTATTATATATTAATATTTTAATTCTAATTAATTTAAAAAGGTTATATATAAGTAGTAATAGAAAAAAGTTATTATAGTTATTATATAAAAAAATTATTTAAATAAGTTAGTATTAATAACGTAATATAATAAACTTTAAATAAGTAATTTAAAGTTATATAACGTTGTAGTAATAATTATATAGAAAAATTAATATATATTTATAATATTTTTAGCTTTTTTAATATTTTTAGCTTTTTTAATATTACTATTAACTTTTTTAATAATTAGTTTTTATTTTTTTATTTCTTTATATTTATCTGTAGAAGCTGTATCGACTTAGTGTATATTACGTCCTTACTTAATATAGAGGTAAGTAAAAATATAAAGGCACTATAACCTAGGGCTTATTAAATATAGGATTTTTCGAATTTTACAGCTAGTAGAGTAATAACTTAATAGATAACTTATTAGGCGGTAGCTGTAATAATAGTAGAGTAATAACTATAAAATAAAAATAATTTATTATAAGTAAAACTATAGGCCGTATACAGCGCGTTTAATATATAGTATATTTAAAATAGTAACTATAATAGCTTTTTCTTTTTTTTATAAATACTATATACTTAAACTCTAGAAATCTTTTATTATTATTATTATATCTATAACGTTAGCGTTTTAGCGTTTAATAATTAGTTTACTAAGTAATTTTTAGCGTATAGTATAGGCTTTTGCTAATAGCGATAACTAGTTAAGTTATATTAAAAACTATCCTAACTCTTATCTCCGCGTAGTATAGTAGGCTAGTTTACTTAATAAACTAGATTTTTTAGTTAATATTATTTTTAATTCTAATTTAATCCTAACGCGCTTCTTTTTACTTAAAATAAATATAATTTTTAGTCTTAATAATACCTATAAGAACGTTAAAATCTACTTTAGATTATACGGTAATATAATAAACTTTATAGTATAATAGTATAAAAAAAATAAAACTTTTTTATTTAAGATAGAGAACGGCGGCGGCAGCGGCAGTAGTAGTAGTAATAGTAATAGTAATAATAGTAGTAGTAGTAGTAGTAGTAGTAATAATAGTAGTAGTAGTAGTAGTAGTAGTAGTAGTAGTAATAATAATACTTTAAAAAAAAAAAAAAAATTCCTTATAGCAGCGTAAAGTTAAGAAGTATAACTATAATAGAAGAAGCTTATTAAAATAGTTAAAATTATTTAGACGCGGGGATATACGTACGCGTAAAAGTAAAATAGATAGTAAATAGTAAAAAAAAAGTACGCTATAGCACTATAAGATAGTTATATAAAAGTTTACTATTAGGGAGTTAGCAGTTATTATAAAAAAATTAAAAAATTTTATAGGGATCTTATAGGGAGTACTATATTATATTTTAATATTTTAATTACTGTCTGTCTAAAAAGGTTATAGGTTATTAGTAATAGTAAAAAATTATTATAGTTACTACGTAAGAAACTCGTTAAAAGTTAGCGTTAATAATATAATATAATAAAAGTTTAAACAGCTAGTCTAAAATTACGTAATATTATAATAATAACTCTAAAAAAAAAAGTTTTTATTTTTTTATATTTATCTATAAAAGTTATATTAACTTTATATATACTATATTTATACTTAATATAAATAAGTAAAATATAAAAATAATATAACTAGAGTTTATTTCCCTTTTTTAGAGTTATTACTATAATATTACGTAACTTTAGACTAACTATTTAAACTTCTACTATATTAGATAATTAATTAACTCTTAATAAACTATTTATATAATAACTATAATAACTTTTTTATAAACACTAATAATCTAAAATTATTTTAAATAAATATTAAATAAAGTAGTTTTTTATAGAATCTCTTATTTCTTATAAAATAATTATAAACTTTTTTAGTAATCTCCCTTAATTATTTTATAACTCTATAATATATCTTTAACTTATTTTTTATTATTTTATATTTACTTATACTTATATATATATCCCTACGCCTAAACTATTCTAATAGTTTTATTAAATTTTTTTTACTACCTACTAGCTATTTTAAAACTATACTTTTACATATATATATATATCTCTACGGCTAAATAATTTTAACTATTTTAATAAGCTTTTTTTATTAGATTATTAAGTTCTTTACTATTTTAAAATAGTTTTTTTTTATTATTACGCTACTACTATGGCTATTTTTTATTTTATATAAAAAAGGCTTCCTTTTTTTATATTATAATTATCTAAAGGCTACTATAATTTTATATATTTTAAATTATACTTTAATATTTTTATAAGTATTATTAAGACTAAAGATTATATTTATGTTAAGTAAAACGAGGAGCGTTAAATTATATTAGATTTAAAAATATTAAGTAAAAAATCTAGTTTATTAACTAGGCCAGTGTACTATACTATATAAAGATAGAAGTTAGATTAGTCTCTAATATAGTCTAACTAGTTATTACTATTAATAAAAGCCTATATTATATACTAAAAGTTATTTAGCAAACTAATTATTAGATCCTAAAACGCTAATATTATAAATATAATATAGAAAAAATAAAAGCTTTAGTTCTAATTATATTAAAAAAAAATTTAAACTTTATATATAGTATTTATAAAAAAAAAGAAAAAACTATAATACTTCTATTATTAAACGCGCTATATATAGTCTCTAGTTTTACTTAAAGTTCTATTTAAAATAATAATATCTTATAAATACTCTATTACTATTTTATTATTATTACTTTACCGTTATTAAAACTACTATTTAATAAATTATTTATTAAGTTATTACTCTACTAGGTATAAAATTTAAAAAATTTTATATTAATAGGCTCTAGTTATAGTATTATTAATTTTTACTTATTTTTATATTAAGTAAGAACGTAGCGTATACTAAATTAATATAGCCCCTATAAATAAACGTAAAGAAATAACTAAAACGTATTAAATATAAAATTTTTTAAATTTTATAACTAGTCGAGTAATAATTTAATAGACGACTTATTAAATAATAAATAGCTTATTAGATTGTAGCTATAATAATAATAAAATATTATTAAGTAAGAACTATAAAATTAGGGTAGAGTATTTATAAATTAATATTATTTTAAATAGAATTTTAGGCCGTATATAGAGTATATAAAGTAGTAAGTATAATAACTTTTTTTATTATAAATACTATATATAGTTTAATAAATTATTTAATATTATTATTTAAACTATATTTTTTATCGTTTTTTAGTATATTTATAATATTAGTATTTTAGTATTTTATTGATTAATAATTAAATAATTAAGTAACCTTTAGTATATAGTATAGACTTTTACTAGTAATAATAATAAATTAAATTATTTTAAAAATTATTTTAACTTTTACCTCTACGCTATATAATTACTAGACTATTTAATAGGCTAGATATTTTAGTTAATATTTTTAATTTTAATTTAATTCCGATACAGCTTTCCTGATTTAAAATATATATAATTTCTAATCTTAATAATACTAATAAGGATATTAAGGTCTACTTCTAATTATATAATAATATAGTACGTTTTATAGTATAGTAGTATAAAAAAATAAAATTTTTTATTTAAAATAAAATGTGGTAGTAGCAGTAGTAGTTTAATAAAAAAAACTTTCTTATAATAGTAAAAAAAGCGATACTTTAGTAAAAAAAAAACTTATAAAAATAATTAAAATTATTTAGCTACTAGGATATATATAAGTAAAAATAAAATAAAATAGATAGTATATAGTAAAAAAAGTACGTTATAGTACTATAAAATAGTTATAAAAACGTACTATTTAAAAAGTTAATAGTTATTATAATAAAATTATAAAATTTTTTAGGGCGTATTATATTATATTTTTATATTTAAATATTTTAATTCTTATTAAAAGGGTTACGGATTATTTATAATAGTAAAAAGTTATTATAGTTATTATATAATAAGTGTATTAAAATAGGTTAGAATTAATTATATAATATAGTAAAAGTTTATATAGCTAATATAAAGTTAGGTAATATTATAATAATAACTTAAAAAAATAAATAATAAATTTTTATTACATTACTTTATTGTACTATAAATTACCTTTTTTAATTATTTATAATTTATTTTAAAGGCTTACTTATTTTATAGTTTTATATATATATATTCCTAACTAATTTTAATTATTTTAAAATTTTTTTACTAAACCTTTACAACTATTACTACTTTAAAGAAGTAATATTATTATTATTATTATTATTATTATTATTATTATTATTATTATTATTATTATTATTATTATTATTATTATTATTATTATTATTATCATTATTATTATTATTATTATTATTATTATTATTATTATTATTATTATTATTATTATTATTATTATTATTATTATTATTATTATTATTATTATTATTATTATTATTATTATTATTATTATTATTATTA
>JASEKS010000373.1:0-84426 GCA_030770415.1 Pleoardoris graminearum
AAGTTAATAAATCTATAAATTATATATATATTAAATATATATAACTTTTTATTAATTAAATAAAGAGATATTTAGGTCTTGGCACAAATTAGTAAAATTAGTAATTAGTAAAATTGCACAACACTGCGCTAACCATAAACGGTGTTGCTGGCCCGAAGCTTCAACAGTAGCGAAACTACGCGATTCCTTCTAACGTACTATAAAATAATACTATATAATTACAGGGGGGGGACATTGAAAAAAACAAATTAAAAAAGTTACTTTTTTTAAAATAATATAACTTTATAATTAGTAGGCTAAAAAATACGAGAAAAATAGCATTTTAAAAAAAAAGTTTAGTAAATCTTATTTACCCTATTAGGGGCTGCTTACTAAAGGGTTTAAGGGTAAAAAAAAATTAGTAAATATAGACAATTTTTAAAATCCTATTTTAGACTTTAATAACTTTTTATTTAAGATATAAAATTTGATTATTTTTATATATATTATAATAGATATAAAGCTTTATTAGTAGATTAAATATTTTTATATATTTATATATTAATTATATAATTATATATAAAAGTTGCTTTTCACATTTTTAATAATAAACTAGTAAATAATAAATTACTAGTATTTAGTATAGTAGCCTTTAGCTTCTATAACTACCTTATAATAGTTAAGGAGTAATAAAATATAATTATTAATAGCTTTTTAAGGTATTTTAGTCTACTCCTCTATAGTAGCTCTTTTAAAGACCTCTATACTATTTAAAGTATTTCCTATATCTAAATTAGCCTTTTTATTTTTAATTAGCCCTAATTTTAATAAACCCTATATATTTTCTATAGGGGCTAAATCTGGACTATAGGCTATGTAAGAAATTAGTTTAATTTTATTATTTTTAAACTAAGTTAAAACGTCCTTAGTTTTATAAATTGGAATATTATTTTATTAAAATTACTAACCTATATTAATATTAATATAAAGATTATAATTATAATATAATATAATAATATATATATATATTATTATATTAATAATTAAAGGGGTAAAAAAAGATTATAAAACTTACCTCTTTTTATTAAGGGTTTAACCTTAGGTATAAGGACTTTATTTATATAGTCCTTACTAGTATAAGAAGTAAAAAAATTAGGTATTTTAATAAATACTAAATTACTTTTACCTTTTACCTAAATTATACTCTAAACTTATAGGGTAATATCGTGACCTATAGAATAATTAATATAATTAATATTAAAAAACTAAAACTATAGCTTAAAAATAGATAAAAAGTAATATATTTTAATATTTTAAAAAATTAAAACAACTTACTTTATAATTAGCTAGTAGCTAGTTCTCTTCTAACTCTATTATTACCCCTTTTTCTATACAGGGGGGTGACATTGGGAAAAGTACACTCTAAAAATTACCTTTTTTAAAATAATATAACTTTTTAGTTATAAGGCCTAAAAATATAAAAAAATACTACTTTAAAGAGAAAGACCAGCAGATTCTATTCGCCTTATTAGGGGCTGCTTAGTAAGGGGTTTAGGAGTAAAAAAAATTAGTAAATATAGATAATTTTTAGGACCCTACTTTAAGTTAGTATAACTTTTTATTTAACGTATAAAATTAGTTTATTTTTATATATATAAGAATAGATACTAAGTTATATTAGTCTATTAAATATTTTTATATATTTATATATTAATTATATAATTGTATATAAAAGTCACTTTTTTACATTTTTAAGAATAAACTAGTAAATAATATATTACTAGTACTTAGTATAGTACTCCCAAGATTCTAAAAGTATATTATAATAGTTCGGAAGTAATAATATATAATTATTAGTAACTTTTTATAATTTTATATTCTACTATTTAAAAATAGCTCTTTAATAGCCTCTATACTTCCTAAACTTAACTCTATACCTAGATTAGACTTTTTATTTTTATATAGTCTAGATTTTATATAATTCTATATATTTTTTATATAGACTATATCAGTGCTATAGGCTAAGTAAAAAAAAAATTTTTTAATTATTCTTAAAATAGGTTAAAACGTCTATTATGTTATATATAATAGTATTTTTTTTATTAAAATTACTAATATAAGTTAATATTAATATAAAGCTTATAACTATAATATAATATACTAGTAATAATAAAGGTATATATATACTCCTCCTTTTTCGAAACCCCTTTTAGTCGCCTACACAGCCACTACAGCCACACCTTTTTATTTGATTAATATACAAATATATACTAGTAATATATATATTATTATATTATTATATTATAAAAAGCATTAAAAAATCTATAAAGTTACTTACTACTTTTTATCTTCGGTTAAATATTAGATATAAAAATATTTTTTATATAATTTTTACTAGTAAAAGGAATAGATAAATTTAGTATTTTAGTTAATACTAACTTACTTTTATCTATTAACTAAATTACGTTCTAAATTTAGAATATTAAATTATAACTAATAAAATAATTACTATAACTAATATTAAAAAAACAAAACTGTAACGTAAAAATAGATAAAAAGTAATATATTTTAATATATTAATATATTAAAATAGCTTACTTTTTAATTAGGTAATAGTAGGTTTTATTTTTAACTTTATTATTATCCCTTTTTCTATAATACTTCTTTCTAATCTCTCCTATTTATAGTACTAGCTTATTAGAAAATATTATTTATTTATTTTATATATTTTTAATATTATTAATATTTTTATTAGCGTATTTTAATATGTGTTTTTTTTCGTTTTTATTTATTAATTATAGGTGTTTTCTCTTTATATTAATATTATAACACTTCTCTTTTAAAATACTATTATAAGAATATTTTTCAAATATTTAAACTATATTCTAATAATCCTCTTTTATTTTCTTTTTTAGGGCTTTTAATTAAGTCTCTATTAATAATTCTTTTTACACTTTAAATTATCTTAGGAACTCTACTCCTTTTAATTTTATTTATAGTATTATTATTATTTTTTTATTTCTAATATATTATATAGCATTATAAATACTATTAGGAGTTCTTTTAAAGTAAAAATAATTATTAATATATAAGTATTTACTTTTAAAAGAAGTTTAACTTTAAATTTAAATATTATTAAATATTACGCTATATAAAAGAAATAGAAGTCTAGGTTTATAAAATTAAAAAGATATAATTATATACTATAATATTAGTAATATATTACGTAAGTAGTGATTATATAAGCCTTAGTAATATTTTTATAATTAATATAATTTTATTATTAGATTACTAATATACTTTAAAAATCTGGTTACGTAACCGATGCTAGGCCTAAAAGAGTATAGTTAAAATTTTAGTTAAATATATTTACTAACTAAAAAGTTATAGAAACCTAAAAAAGGGGTTAAAAAATTAGTTATATTTAGGTAATTTTATTTTATTACAGGTAATAAATAGGACGAAACTAAAATTCTAATATAAATTCCTATTATTTTTTCTTTAAATCGGTATAATGCACGTTTTTTTAGGCTTAGTAATTAATTTTATATTAATTT
Organism: Pleoardoris graminearum; assembly: GCA_030770415.1. Taxonomy (NCBI): domain Eukaryota; kingdom Fungi; phylum Ascomycota; class Dothideomycetes; order Pleosporales; family Didymosphaeriaceae; genus Pleoardoris; species Pleoardoris graminearum. Next base: position 3,537 of record JASEKS010000373.1, read on the forward strand.
TTAAAAATAGTAACTTTTTAGAGTGCACTTTTCCCAATATCACCCCCCTGTAATACTTTTTTCTAGCCCTATCCCTTTGTATTACTAACTTATTAAAGAATATAATCTTTTTTAAATTTATATTTTTTAAATTTTTAATAGTCTCTTTAGCGTATTTTACTCTTTTCTTAGTATTTTCTTTATTAATTATTAGTTTTTTTTTACTTATATTAATTATATATCCCTCCTCTTTTAAAACTCTTCGTAAGTGTCTTATTAAAATCTTTAAATTATTTTCTAATAGTATTCTTTTATTTTCCTTTTTAGGACTTCTAGTTAAGTCTTTATTAATAGCTCTTTTATCTCTTTAAGTTAGCTTTTTTATACCCCCTTTATAAACTTTTTTTATATTATAATTATTCTATTTTTTATTTTTAATACGTCTTATAGTATTATAAATGCTATTAGGAGTTCTTTTTAAAGTAGAAATAATTATTAAAATAGGAGTATTTACTTTTAAAAGAAGATTAACTTTATATTTAAATTTAGTTAAATTTAGTGCTATTTCGAGAAAATAGGAGTCTAGGTTTATAATATTAAAAAGATATTACTATATACTATAATATTAATAATATATATATTTATATATTAATCGAATAAATAGTGTGGCTGTAGTGGCTCGGGGCGACTAAAAGGGGTTTTAAAAAAGGAGGAGTATATGTATGCCTTTATACTTAATGTGTTAAAAAATTCAGGTATTAATAATATATTACGTGACTAGTAATTATATAAGCCTTAGCACTATTTTTATAATTAATATAATTTTATTATTAGATTACTAATATACTTCGAAAATCTAGTCACGTGACCTATACTAGGCCTAAAAGAGTATAGTTAAAATTTTAGTTAAATATATTCACTAACTAAAAAGTTATAGGAACCTAAAAAAGGGGTTAAATAAATTATTATATTTAGGTAATTTTAATTTATTACGGGTAATATATATAACGCAACTAAAATTCTTATCTAAATCTTTATTATTTGCTCTTTACAACCGTATTATTCACGTATTTTTACGCTTAGTAATTAATTTTATATTAATTTTTAAAAATAGTAACTTTTTTAATTCATCTTTTTTAATGTCCCCCCCCCTATAAAATAGTTAAAAATAAAAATTTTAATTTTTTTTTACTACTCTATAGAATTTACTATAGTAAATAATAATATATATATTAAATTTATATCTATTTAAAAACTATTCTTTTACCCCTATATTTACTTTTACATTTACGCTAATACTAATATTAATACTAATATTAATTCTTTTCTTTTTATAATAATCTATAATATTAAAGACTACTTTTAGTATATTATTATAAAGTAAATTAATTTTTTATAAATAATTTTTAAGATATAAAGACGCTGTATATCTATATACTTAATAAAAACTTTTTAAAAAATATTTACTATACGCTACATACACTATAAAATATATTAATTATAAAAATATAAGACCACTTTTACTTTTAATAATATTTTTGTATATTAACTTAACTCTTTACCTACTAAATTAAGAATAATAATTTTATAGAGGTAGTAAAATAATATCTAATATTTAAGGGCCGGCGTATAACGAAGGAGGTTATAATTCTATATTATTGAATGTAAAACATGATGCGCTGCATGCATATATACTCTAATAGTCTCTAAAAATCTTTCCATCTCTATCAGGTTCGCTTGGTAACGCATAAGATGGGATCGACAACCAGAACGATGATCGAAGCCCTACCTGTGTAGTGAAGCAGTGTCGATTGCTGCGTGCATCTATCCTTTTAGTGTAATCAACGTGTTGTCACTTGTGCTTGTCTGTTGCTTGATCTGTTATGGTCGTTCACGACGACAATAAAGGACCTGCCGCACGTATCATAAACCATCAAAACCGAGAGCCGCTTTTGCAACAGGTGCTATTGAGCTGTTACGCGTCTCCGCTAAATCCGCGGATCGTCACCTTCATCAGCCTCCGCATAACCACCAGCAGCACACAACCTCCCGTCAGCCTCCTCTACCAAAGCCTCGCTACCCACACATCGCCGGCACCACAACACATTTTCCGGGTCATACTTCTCCTTGATCTCCTTCAGCTTCCTGTAATGCTCACCGAAGAAAGCGTGTTGCCATTCTGGCTCGTAGCTATCCGGTTCGTTGAAATATGCGCCAGTTTCCGGCGATAATTCGCGCAGCTTCTGTGCTTTGGCAGTCACGTCGCGGTATACCGAGTCGATTTCAGGCTGTGCGATGCCATCAGGCCAGCCCTCGAGGACGAAGAGGTTCGTTAGGGTATTACGCCATGCCGGGTTCATGGATATCACGGAAGGGTAGTAAGAAGGTGTGTTGGGCGAGGCAATCATGTGGCCGAGGAGGGCTGGGTTTATGAATACGCCCTAGACCGATCAGTACCCACCATCTCAATAATTTGGGAATCTGTCAGAGGAGAGAGAGCAAGGCTTACGTTTGGCTCGGAGGTATTAATGCTAGCTCCGATCTCGGAGAATACCTTTGCGGTTACATTCGCATCCTCCAGACTCTTTGGGCTCAACAACCAGGAAGCGTAAGCGGAGCCGCCATTAGCAACTTGTTCATCCGCCACGGTACCCCATGATTCAAGGAATGTATTGGCATGTGTGATCTCGGAGGTATACTGGAACAAGCCAGGTTGGCTCTCAATCTTCTCAATAATGGGAGCCCATAGCTTCTCCATCGTTCCGTTTGGCTTATTGTAGATCCAGTAGGACCCAAGAAAGGCGTAGACAGGATACAAGGGCGGCCCTGTTACGTAGTAATATCCAGATAGCCCCCCTTCTTTCATTCGCTGCATCTCTGCGTGGATGAAGCCTATAAGATCCCAGTATTCAGTCGTGACGTTGAGTCCTGTGGTGCCCAGCTGAAAGAGGACCTTGGTCGTCTTCGGGTCTGGGTATGTCTTGACCACCACTTCAGTGACGACGCCATAGGTTCCGCCTCCCCCACCTCGTATCGCGAAGAAGAGATCGGAGTTTTGGCAGGGATTGGCGACGAGGATATCTCCAGAGGGTGTCACGACGGTCGCTTCGAGGAGATTGTCGGCGCCCATGCCGTACGTTGACGAAAGAGGGCCATGGCCGCCGCCGGTCATCCATCCCACAATACCGACGCCATGGTTGGCGCCAGTCACCAGAATGGAACTGTGTTTTGACATCGCGATCTGAGCTTCTACGCCGGTCATACCGGCAGCAGCACGGGCGGCAGTCAAAGGTTTGTCGACAGGACACGATGTTGGCTCAAAGGAGGGTAGGTATTCGACGCCTCGGAGATGGTGAGTCCAAATGCTGAGACTGCCGTAGCCGACGCTCCTGTAGCGTTTTAGACGAATTCATACTCGCGCTTGCCAACGTTCAACCTACCTGCCTGGGTAAGAGTGTCCAGTGCTCTTGACCACAACTCTGACGTTCTTCTTGCCTGCCCATTTCAAAGCCGCGGCAATCTGCTGCGCGCTTGTAGCGTTTACGACATAAACGGGGTAGTTCCCGATGGTGCATCCTTTCTTGCCGGCATTCACATCACCGGTAACGCTTGTTCCATTCGGAAAAATTGGGTTACAAGAGTTGTTTGACCAGACGGGGTAATCGATGCTGATTGGGTTATCCGCATGCCACGTCGAATTGAACCATTGAGATCGGGCGGTTGCACATGCGTGCTCGTCGTAGTTTGGTTGGTCGGGATAGCATACTGAAGCAGGCGGAATGCCTCGAATCAGGGCCCCTGAAAGGGTCTCGTTGAGCGAAGTCCACTCTGATTCGGAGGGCCAGCAGTCGCTATTGGGTGTCTTCAAATGTTTGTTAGCGAACTGTACGACGACAGAGTCAATATCGAACGTACACATTTGCATTCTCTTTTCGAGGCAGTGACCAGTACGGAGGTACAGACGAGAAATGAAACAAAAGCTTTGCAATTCTTCATCTTAAGAAGCTGAAGGCTATTCATTGCGCGGATGATCCTGATGAAGATATTCTACCAAGAATTACCAATGGTACCTAGTATCATTCACCTTATATCATCGCCGCGTCGTAATGTGTCAGCCTCCCAATACGTAGAATACGAAGTGCGCCTTTTAGGTGAATGTTACGATTCGCTCGCTAAGTAGTCCGAACCGGTGAATAAAGCGGCCGGCTACAAGCGAACGTGAGGCTGTGCAGCTAGAGGAGCCGGAAACGAGAAATGCGACCGTAAGACTACAGTGTGAAGTACAAGGCATAGTCGATCATAACAACGATATTCCCTCAACTGTTACCATCCTATAAAATGGCCCCACATTCGTGTTACGTTCAATGGCAGGATGACGCGTATGTGGGCATGCCCAGGAACGACTAGTTTCCGACCCCACGCTTCTGCACGAGAGGAACCGTAGCACCATGGTGTAATCTCGTAAACAATACCTATTAGGGGACTACCAATTGAAGGTAGGAAAGCGAAGTGGAGAGACTCCCACATGTGCGAACTTCGACGGTTCGATCCTTTGGATACTCTCCACCTAAGATAGATTGAAACAACATCTTAGTGAGTGACTAGGTGTGCCCTATATTGCGGACCCCCTATGACTGAACACAATTGCCTGCTGGTGTCAAAACAAGTCCCCGGATTGAGGTCTAGGCGTACTTATTACTTCTTGATTGTTAATATGGAACCGGTAACAAACCCCCTAGGGTAAGTCGCCGACTTTGGATAAGCCGTAGTAGGCTTATTTCTGCTATTCCGACTCGATCACGCTCCATGACGAAGACGTAGATCGCGGCAGTGGCACTGCAGGCAGCGAAATGATGGTCCAACCATCTTCTGCAACCTCTCCGTGGCACCTTCGGCCTTACAGCCTTCGCCTACGTTGTCGGCGAAGGTAGCAGCTCTAAAATCCCCATACATCGCATTGTAGTTCCCAAACAGTTCATGAAGCCCACGCAGCGTCGTTTTCATATCCTCGAATACCTCCGCCATTCTGCCACACACCTCCTCGATCTCCTCTTCTCTGCCCAGCTCCTCCTCGTATACTTCCTTATGCGCTTTCAGAACTTCCTCATGCGCACCATCCACCAGACTCTGCATATCTGTTACCTCGGCGTGCATCTCGCTCACATCGTCGTACATTGCGCGGACCTCTTCTCGCGCCACATTATCATCCTCTCCGCCGGCTTCGGAGAAAAATTCAGCCTAGACGTAAGGCTGGGTACGATCCTCGGGGCTCCACTGTCCGTATGGGCATAGGCTTCGCAGTAACAACGCCAGTAGAAGGTACAATGACTGACCCAGGAGGTGAGTTCGAAGCAGCCGGTCACGTTGCGGTGCCAATACCACTGGTACTCGTCGAACCAGCTATTTCCGTGGGTGGTAGGGATCCTGCCCCATTTACCACGCCAGAAGGGACGAACTATGTGTGTGAGACTTGCGTGGCCTTTGATATCTTCAGGCGTGGTCGTGAGCTTCGCACTCTTCTCTGCCTCGTCGCTTGCAGCCACGGCCCGACAGTCTTCATCCATCTCTTCCCCTGTCGCGGGGCGTGGCTTGAACGCTAGTTTTGCCCTCAACCTATCTCCTTGACCTCCCGCATCTCCATTGATCCTCCGCTGTCCCCATTTCAAAAACGTCTCCCCTACCTCAGTCCAGGGCTCCCATCCCCAAAGGTCCTCCCGCGTCGCGCCCTGCTGCATGCACCACTCGCTCCAGTTTCCGCCTTCCCATTCACGGTGTGTGACGTCTTCGACCCATTCGTCGTCCCGCTGCACGTCCATGCGACCAAACATGCGCTCCATTTCACGCTTGTACTGAGCGACTGCAAGCTGTGCACCCGTTTTCCGGCCCTGAGCCTTTGCCCATCTTCGTTTATTATGATTGGGACGCCGCTTGCGGGAGTGGCGGTTGTGGACCGGAAAAGAGCGCTGCGCCTCACTATATGCTTCGTGGGGAACGGTCTCGGAGATTTAGTTAGTGGATGGGTCTAGAACGTGGACATTATTGTAGCGCTTGCAGTGTTTTCGGGCGCGTTGTTTTGCGTGAGACGCGGAGCGGAGGCCTGTGAAAAGGTGTTCTGTAGAAGTCATCGTATCTCAGAGTGGCTGCTACAGAGGTAGATGAATGAATTGTAGTTCGCTCAATTAAGAGGACTACAATACAAGAAGGATGCTACAATGCTGTGTCAATAAAGCGTTAGCAAGCATACCATATAGGTAGCGAGACAGCAGCCTTCATTTATATGGCTGCTAGCATAACTATAAAGCAGTGTCGTGCGAGATATAGCGCGCAGCTAGTCATGGTATGACTGGGTGCTTTCGTCGCACGTTGTTGGCGGTGACATGGCGGGTTCAGAAGGGTGGAGGCGGAGTGCACGGTCTGTGCGGTAATTTTTGGTGAAGAGGCTGCAATCAACAGCCAGCGGTAGATTGCCAAATTAGGAAGTCAAAGCTAAGTGGCGGTGCACATGGCTTGATGTAGTCAGCCACCAAACCGGAGATAACGCCGGACATATGTGTATTAACAACTGCCGACACCTTCGCACCACCTCCGCGGCTGGAAAAGCATCTGGTTCGCCGAGAGACGTTCGCGACCCCACCCGGCTCTCGCCGTTATGCTTCCCCATCGTTACGTCGGTGTGGTGGCGGAGAAGGAACCTAAGTGTACAACTGAGTGTGAGGGGTACACTCTTCCTCATTTTTCCTTTCGTAGTACAATCAATCCCAACTCTCTTATCACACTTCCTTTCCACCATGGCTTCGAACTCTTCCTACACCGTGCCCCTCTGGATAGACGGCAAACCCCTCACAGGCACCCTCGCAACCTTTCCCGTAACCCAGTCCATTTCCGGCAACACAGTCCACAATGCCGCCAGCGCATCCACAAAAGAGGCCCTCCTCGCCGTTGAATCTGCCCACACAGCCTTTAAATCATGGCGCTCCGCCAACCACGTCACCCGCCGCGATCTCATCCTGAGGGTCGCCGCCTACTACGAGCAGCACGCGTCGTCCTTCATCGAAGCCCAGATGCTCGAGACTTCGTGCCAAGAAGCGTGGGCGAAGCAGAACCTCGACCTCGCAACGCGGTACCTCAAAGAGATAGCCGCGGTCATAAGCAGCGTCAATGGGACAATACCGCAGCTGGAGAAGCCAGGTGCGATGGGATTCGTGTTCAAGGAGCCGGTAGGAACCGTGCTGTGCATTGCGCCGTGGAACGCAGCGCTGGTTCTGGCGACGAGAGGGGTTGCGAGCGCGATTGCGGCGGGATGCGGCGTGGTGTTCAAGGCGAGCGAATTGTGTCCAAAGACGCACTCTCTGATCACGCAGGCATTTGTCGAGGCGGGTGTGCCAAAGGGCGTGCTGAACCAGATACAGACGAGGCGGGAGGACGCTGCGGAAGTGACGGAAGCGATCATTGCGCATGACGCAATAAGGAAGGTGGAGTTCATTGGGAGTGCGGCTGTAGGAAGGATTGTTGGACAGCTGGCGGCCAAGTACTTGAAGCCTGTGTTGCTGGAGCTGGGAGGGAAGTGTCCGGCGATCGTGCTGGACGATGCAGATCTACAAGAGGCGGTGAAATTGGCTGCGCTGGGTGCGGTTATTCATCACGGACAGATCTGCTTCTCGACAGAGCGCATCATCGTACAGGAGGGTGTGGCAGAGAGGTTCCAGCAGCTGCTCGTCAAAGCGATGGAGGACATGGGAAGCCATTCGGGCTCAGCAGTCAGCGCAAGCATTGGTAAACACGCCAACGATGTCCTCCGAGACGCGGAGAGGTCTGGCGAGAAGTTCCTGCTAGGCGGCCCAGCCGACTCCGATATCACCCTCCGCCCAACCATCGTGCTGAACCCCTCTACATCCCGCATTGTTGATGAAGAAACATTCGGTCCGTCCGCATCGCTCTATGTCGTTAAATCGGATGATGAAGCCATCCAACTGGCCAACCGCTCTGCCTACGGTCTGAACGCCACGATCTGGTCGACCAACATGGAGCGAGCGTTGAAGATGTCGCGGCAGCTGGAGTACGGACAGGTCCACATAAACAGCATCAGCGTCTACACTAGCCCAACGGCAAGTCAAGGTGGTGTGAAGGGGTCTGGATTTGGTCGGCAAAATGGCAAGTGGGGCATAGAGGAGTTCTTAGTGGACAAGTTTGTCAGTTGGCATGGCAAGGTTTGAGCTGTTGTGCCTAGGCATGGTACCATCTTCGCATCCTACCTCTTCCTTGCGCAGCACCATCGAGCGACAAGAGCAAATGTGGTTCCGATTAGATCTGTTAAAATAAGACGCATTATCTCTAGATAGGATAAGACTGGGTTGCGCCTAGGTGGCGGGGTAATATATTTTTCTATAGAATTTCTGGACGGTCAATTATATTTTGCTACTAGGATCCTTCTAGTAAGGTATAATCTGCTATTAAGAGAGCCTTTTAGTACCATACTATGGAACAAGTTACTCTAGGATCAATTCCCTACTAGTGCTAATATGCGGCATTAATATGCAAATTTTTCACATACGACCATAGGACCCTGAAAACAGTGCTTCCCGTCTGCTCAGCTATACTTAAGCAGGGTACCGGTGGATTAGTAGTTAGGTGGGTGACCACTAGCGAATACCCACTGTTGTATGTTTTTGATTTTTAATTATACACGCTCATTTTTTTGACTGTATCCGGGGGAACAACTTTTTTTAGCGTACACCTTTTTTAGACTAGTGTCTCGACGCTACACTTTACCTCTTTTTGCATGATGCAAATTTCCCATTTCCTATCGTACAAGACTACACCTGACCACCGCTCACTGTACCATTCCTAGCTAAAGCTTCAAACCTTGAAGTATTTCGCTCATATCACTGTCTAAGATGCGCTTAGCAGCAGCCTCCGGCTCCATCCACATAACGCTATCGATCTTCTTCGCGGGCTGAACCGGCTCGATGTCTCTGAACAACGCCTGTGTCTCAGGACGCGTCAAGTGCTCGGCGGTGAGGTAGGAAGGAAGCTGAGTAACATTAGCACAGCCAAAGAACAAACATGTGATTGTCCGGCAGCGGTATTGCCCACCCTGGGACAACACAAGGTATTCAAACCTGTCGTCCAGTATTATAGAGACCGCCGCAAGCCGATCAATCATGCAGGAGGACTCACCTCGTTGTTCACCGCAATACCAGCCAAGCTAGCGCACAAGTCGTCCTGAAACATGTCCGGTGCCGCGTTGAAAATCTTTTCCGCATCGTCGTAGAGGTCGAATTCCTCTTCGATATCGAAGAACCATCGTACCGCCCAGACAACCGTGTACTCGCAGAACACAGCGCGATCCTGGAAACGCGCCTCGAAGAGGAAATCGCGAGGCTTGAAAGGCATCCATGGGAGCTTGTCCTTCATGCCTTTGACTTTGCCGATAATCTTCTTGATCTTGCGGTTTGTGAACTCGATAAGGTCGTACTTGCTGTCCCACCAGTATCTGAGAAAATCCTCTTGTGCGTCAAAGTTTGGCATGCGCGTGTTATACGCGTAGAAGGCGTATATGAACTTGATTAGGAACTGGTAGAGACCTGGGTCGGAAATGTCGTCCGGCCTAGCTGCCACGATCCCCGCGAGAAGAAAATTGACTAGCACTACGTTACTGCGGCGGGAAAACGGGCGCTTCTCGTCGATGCTCTAGTACGAGGTAGAGCGCGCGATGTCGAAGCAGTCTTCGAATTTGCAGCCGGAGAAATCGTTGGCGGCGAACAGGTTATAGTTCTCGAAGAAGAACGGGAGTGAGAGAGAGCGGGGGATGTGGTCGGGAAAGCAAGCATCGTTGAGTTTGTAGTAGTCATCGAGCCTAATGTATATGGTTAGAAGATGCCCATCATGCGAGGTAGTCGAATGGGTACTTACGTAGATTTGCGTTCGTTTACAAAGTTCTGCTTTCGAAGTCGCGCAAGCTTCGTGACAAGCATGGCGCCCAGCTTCTGGTGGAGCACTACCGCGTCGGCGTGCGGGATTTCCATTGCGGCGAGACTGGCTGTGACGCTAGGAAGGAGATTGAGTAAGTGTTGATACTAGCGGGTGAAGGGCTCCCGAGCAAGGAGCTCAATAAAAGGGAGAATAGCGACAGAGACTGGTTGACTAGATAAGAGGGCCGCCGATAAGGAAATAGAGCAACGCGGGTTGAAACGAGACCCAACTTCGTGCAAATTCACGCGCCCTAGTACGTTTCTTTATCGAAATGAATGCCGCATTAGGATAGATCAGGATCTCTTTTATCGTCGTTACCGACCTAAACAGATTATACGACAACTAGTATAAATTATAAAATAATAATTATATAATAACTAAAGGCTATATTAAATAAATATATAATAAAGCGCTGTAAAAATACTAAGAATAGAAAAATAATATTAGGTAATAGTAAAGATAAATACTAACTATAATACTATAAAAGAAGATTATTTAAATATACTTTATTAATTATTTTATATTTTTACTATTACTATATCTATTATATCTACTAAAAATTACTAAAAGTATATTTTTTATAATTAATAATTTTTATACTATTACCTTTTACTATATAAAAACGCGGTATAGCTTAGGCCTATTTATAAAATATTATAATTTAGTTAAGAGTAGTAAAAAGCTCTAAAAGCTTATTAAAAAAAATTAAAAAATTATTAATAACTATACTAAAGTTTTTATTATTAAAAAAAAATACTACTACTTTACTTAAACTATTAAAGCTATATTTTAAAATTTTAAAAAATTATATTAGTAAAGAGAAGGATTCCTAAATCTAATATATATTTATAAAATTAAAAGATATATAAAATCCTCTATATAAGCGCTATATAAAAAAGTAAAAAGTAGTACTTAAAATAATAATAAAAAGAAAAAGATAAAATAATCTTAATGCTATAGATAAAGATACGCTTAAAAAAATTAAATTAGTAGATAATAGTTAGTTTTAAAACCTAATAAAACTAAAATAAAAATAGTAATTAATTAAGTTAACTTTATATATAATTATACGTAATATTAATAAAGTAATATAATAGCTTTATATTAACGAGCGAATACCGCATTACTTCCTACATTTTTAAAAGGTGTAATATTCACTCTACGTATACTGTACCTAATATGCCACTTTAAGTCTGCATCAAGGTCTATCACTTTGTTATTTAGAACCTGCTTACACCTGCTATAATACCTATAGGAGAATATAACGCTAGCACTTCGACGAGGCAAACAATTATTACTCCTTAGTTGCTAAGCAGTATTTCCTTCGGCTGTGTGAAAGCAGCTGCTATGATAGCACCATCTAGCTAATGTGTTCCTTGAATCAAGAGTGTTAAGAGTACCGCAGTTGATGCGATCAAGTACGAGAGGTACGCCAAGACTTCGTTCAAAAGCGACAACGCAGTGAGGGAACGCAGTTTATAGTGCTCTACACATCTACGCACATTTCAAGCTCGCCATCTTCAGAAGGTAACGTATACTCTGCACGTACCGATTCACTACCAGTCAGGTGCCTGACCCCTCCACTGTACTGTGTCTTGGGCGCACAGGTCGAACACTTCCGTGCCGGGTTAGCTAGCATCTAGCCGACAGGGTGCTAAGCGAACTGTAGTCTTCCTACAACGGAACTGTAGTTGAGCTTTAGTGGACTATAGCGACCATAGTTCATCAGGACGACGCAGCGAATCTTATTGTGGCTTGCACGCTGGCAAACTTGCAAAAAGAGGTTGTGGAGGATACGCAATCTGTGTAGGTCGTTCTCGACGACGAAGGAAACCTTAAGCGACTCAGGCGTTGCAGAACTTGAAACCTACCGATGCATGTATCGGATGTTTAGGGACGAGCCGCAGTAGTTTATAAGACCGAGCTGGTCCGTCGAACCTTCGACGTACCATGACACGGGAAATTTCTTGATACGATAACCTTAGACGGCGAGATGGAGGGTTGGCTGAGTTTCGGGCGATTTAGGTGGCTCGGATCAATGTCCCGACATGCGCCAACCGAGAAGCATGACTTGGCCAAGCCGTCAATACTTTTTGCAACTAGCACATGCTCGTGTCATGTGTCAGAAGCTGATATCATGACTTTTAGACAAAATAACCGCTATTGTATGCCGTTTTCACCGGAGGGCCGTACATAAATTCCATACCATCCCAAACAGGTTAGCCGCCCTAAACTTGTTTTGATGGAAGAAGCAGGTTGGACGATTACACTTGAATTTACCGATCTCGCCACCCTAGACGACTTTATAGGCACTGCAAGCCTAGGGTTGGCGACGTTGTTTCTGCGCATCTTACATGCGTCAGGTTCTCTTTTATCGTCGTTACCGACCTGAACAGATCACGCGACAACCAGCACAAATCACAACGCAACGATTACACGACAAAGTACGCACTAAACAAATACGCAATAGGGCGCTGCAGAGATGCTGAGGGCGGAAAGACGATATTGGGCGGTAGCGAAGGTGGATGCCGACCTATTACATGCGTCTGGGCGACTCTGGTGTCAACTGATGTTTTAAGGTGTCGATGGTTAGCGAACGGTTCTGGCCATGGCCAAGACGGTGGACAGCGGCCATGCATGTCGTGCAGGGTATCGCAAATCCTCGTCTCGGATAACGGCTGCGAGCGTTCCGCTCCGTGGCTGTGGAACTCACATGGACTTTCCCCACTGCGAAAGGATTGTCGTGCGCGGCGGAGTTAACCGAGGGAGCTTGAGTGTCAGCGAAGGCATCGAGCGTTGCCAGCCCACGTTGAGGTAATCTTGGTTCAGCCTCCGAGGCGCCGTTGGCACTCCACGCAGGATGGAGGTCTAGACTCGCACCTGGGCATGTCGCTCCTGCGAATACCCTCTGCCACGCGGACTGCGACATTGCCATGGCATCCAGAAGGAGTTAGCACAGGAAATGAGTCCACTAGAACAGCCGAAGGGTGTGCTTCTCTCTCGCCAGGATCCCGCATCGCATACAACTTCCGGTTCAGTCTCTGCGGGTGTGGCTGAGAGGTGTGAGTTCGTCGAGATCCAGCGTCCACCGAGCAAGATCTTCTCTCCGGGCTGGTTAGCACAAGACTCCAGAGCTCCTGCGATCGCGAGTGCAGTCCCCACCAGGTATGCAGATCAGGCTTTTGCACGGTGTAGTGGGGTCATGGCAATCATGCGGGTGCGAACAATAAGGCGATCGCGCTCTTGGCATCACCACGGGCCTTCTTCCAAGCACCTGCTTGATCGTATAGTGCTCGAACCGGTCTGCGCAGGTCTAGACCCGGCTGTGTTTAATTACGTGCCTTGCAGCGGGCGTTTGTCGATCCGGCACCACCTCCGAGAAGTCCTGCCATAATGGGAACGGGAAGAAAAGCGCATGCAGAGTATGGCGGCGTGTCCACCCGTCCATTCAGTGTTTCACCAAAGGAACGGCGCGACATTTCACCGGCGCTCACTCAGGCGCTAAACAAAAAAACAAGCTTTTACAAAAAAAGCTTGGCTCTGCATGGCGCGAGTCTAGACTTCGAAACAGTCCAAACATCAGGCCACTGCTGATGTGCGCTTGCCCGTGCATCCATCTTAGTGGAGATTCTCCTGCGCTCGGGAGTACCCATGGAGAGGGTCTCGTGCACCCTCCATGTCTGGTCCGCTCTCAAATATGCGCATCTTGCCTGCCCGCGTGGCTTCGGGCTACACCAATGCAGACCACGTCGATCACTTCCTCATCTCATCCCATGTCGTCGGACCTCGCAGACGTGCTCGATCGCCTTGGGTTGTCATCGTACTTGGATGCTCTTGTAGAAAATGGCTTCCACAACTGGGAGACAGTGCTCGACATTACCGAAGAAGACTTGACGACGTTGAAATTCAAGCTGGGGCATCGACGAGCGCTGCAGCGCGAGATTGCGACTTATCGAGGCGTGCCGCCCACACTGGCACTGGATGAAGGGCACACTCCCGACCAGACTGCTCTTTCGACGTCGGCTTTGGAAACCTTGGCGAGGCAGACTTCGACTGCACCACCGCGAGAGAAGAGACGCTATCGACGCCATCCGCGTCCCGACGGCAATGCGCCTAAGAAGCCCAAAACAGCTTGTACGCCAGTTTTTGCCCACTTGGCATAGACATGGGTTAATCATGTGCCAGACGTGAACTTTGCTGATCAACTGCGGACGGACCCGGAAATCGGCAGGCTTTCCTTTGTCGATATTGCAAGAGAAGTAGGTCGACGGTGGCAGCAGCTTCCCTCGGAAGAGAAGCGGATTTGGGAAGGTCACGCCGCCCGGGCCATGCAAGAGTATGAAGCGCAGATGGATGAGTATAAAAAGACCGAGAACTGGCGCACGTACCAGGCGTACTTGACCGATTTCAAGGAGCAGCAACAGGCTTCGAGCAAAGCAGCGTCGCGTCCAAGCCAGAGCCGTACCACAACATCGTCTTCACTCGGGCGGGACCATTCACGAACCAGTCCTTCGGTTTCCTCTGAAAGCCCGCCCTCGCTCCCTTCCTCTGCAACATCTCCTGGAACGGAGGCCGAGCTTTGCCATAATGCTCTAACCCTGGCGTTCAGTGAGCTCGTGTCCCTCAGAGGCGAAATTTTGGTCCAGGGCGTAAGACCATACGATGATCAACATTTGCCACCGGAAGCGCTCATTAGAAAGGCCATGTACGCATTCGTGCAAGGTACGGGGTCGCTCCTCTACATGTGGACCTACGCCCAGGTGGACGAGATTCTGGACCGCATCTACAGACCGCAGAAGCTGGTGGATCCTATGACCCTTGCAGAGTGCTTCATTGTTGCAGCCATGGGTGCCCATTACGATATGGACTGTTTCCCGGACCGGATCCGGCGGGTACTCTATGCCTCTGGTACACTATTTTTCAATGAACAGACTGCGCGATTTGACTACTTGCGCACCATGCGCCTTCTGCTGGCCACGGCGTTTTATGCTTTGCTGGAGAAGCACATGAGTGCACGGTATTTGATTGGTAAGCTACAAAGATGTCGACTTTATACTATGAGCAAAGAATCTAACCTTGCTCTAGCGGCGGGCTTGCAAATTGCCCGATGGAAGTGTCCAGCCACGTCCAATCAGACCAATGACGACTGCAACTGGAGGCGATTGTTCCGCAGTCTCATCTTTATGGACTGTTGGCTTTCGTACACCCTTGGGTACACGTCCGACGTTACCCTTCAGGATGTTGCTGTATGTATTAGCCATTTATGGACGGCGTCTGAAGTCACCTAACACGGGCAGATTGCTTGTCACAATCCACATGTAGACATGTCTCTCGATGAACAAATTCACATCCAAACAAGCAAGATCGGACTGGTCGCGGCCGATATCGCGAAAGCCATTGCGTCTCCGGAACTCGCTACCAGGGAAAACATTCAGACGCTTGCCGATAAACTCGAGATGTGGCGCATGGAAGTGCCGTCTATGTTGACCATTGCCTCGTTGACGTCACCGAACCCGCCGCCTATGACGTTGCACCAGAGGCGAGCAATACTAATGGTTCACGTATGACAATATATTCCAATTTGACATTGACCCTGTTGATTCATTGATAGATTATGTATCTTGGGGCCGTAATACTGCTATACCGCCAGTTACTGGTAGCTACGGCCGAGACGCACCTCGCCGACGGTGCCGCATGGAGTCTAAATCTTTCCCTTGAAGACGCAAAGCGGTATCGGAACGAGTGCGCTCTCGCCGCCCAACAGGTGTCTCGAATCCTCCAGCTGATATCGTTCGACGGTACGCTAACGAAGCGCTGCTGGTTGATAATGTAAGTTTTCCTCACGCGCAAGCAAACACCCTTCCCACATTGCTTACGCGGCCACAGCTACTGGGCTTTCACAGCCAGTATCGTCCTCCTCTACAGCGCCACGACCAAGCTCCTCGAGGGACACTGCGATAGCGTCGACCAGGACCTTACGTACGGCAGAGACTGCATGAAGATGCTCGAGTCGTGCCGCGCGGCTGAGCCCATTGCTGCCCGCTACCTCGACATCTTGTGGCCTCTGTGCGACACGCTAGGCGACATCCACCACCGCATGATAGGCCGGGCAAAGACCAGCATCCACGCCCTCCTTGTAGGCGACCCGAGCACGCTCAGCCCGCCGATTCCGGTGTCCAAGGCGGAAATGGGGCCCATCTCGGAGAAGTTGTCCGTTTTACTGACTGATCCGTTCGGGAGAAAGCAGAGTCCGAGCAATGGTTGCATGAGGCGTATCTCGAACGATGATGGCTCTTGTTCGGTGTTTTGGTGGAGGTGAACGGTTTGGGGCTTGGTTTCATGCTTTTATGCCAGACTGATCCCTTCGACCGGGAACCCAGGCCGGCGTACGTGTCCTGTAGCGCTCGGGGGTTGATGCGCATGGCTCCGTTACTGACGTAAGCGGGTTCGGTCAGCCGCGTTTATCTCGGAGCGTGCCGGACTGCGAGTCGGTCAGCCTCTCTACCTGCAGCCGAGCCTGGTGACGTAGCAGAATGGCCTAGAAGGGGCAGACCGCGTCGAGGAAGGGATTACGCCGAAGACCCTTGGGTGGGCGAAGGCGTGCCTGCTTGAGTGGAGGTAGAGGAAGAGAGTAGTCAGCGCAAAGGGGGGCGAGGAACAGTCTACTAGACTGATGAGCCAAATATGGAAGAAGGTAGATGAGTTGGACGTCGATAAGGGTCCGAATGCGTGCGACGAGGAAACGCAATGATAACGAATCCCATACTGTGAGGTCGATCACTTATGAAAATGGTCGATCACTTATGAAAATGGTCGATCACATTGAATTAACATGTCGGATGTTTGTGTAGTGTCCCTGATCGGTGAATGCGGGCCTTGCAGTGCTGGGGTAGTGGGCGGTAGGATCTCTTTTATCGTCGTTACCGACCTAACCAGATTATACAATAACTAGTAAATTATAACGTAATAATTATATAATAACTAAAAGACGTACTAAATAAATATATAATAATATATTATAAAAATACTAAAGGAGAAAAAATAATATTAAGTAGTAGGAAAGATAAATACTAACTATAATACTATAGTAAAAAGTTATCTAAATATATTTTTAATATTACTATATTTACTATACTAAAAATTACTAATTATATTTTTTATAATTAATAATTTTTATATTATTACTTTTTATTATTTAAAAACGTAGTATAGTCTAAATCTATTTATAAAATATTATAATATAATTAAAAGTAGTAAAGGATTCTAAAAGCTTATTAAAAAAAAACTAAAAAATTATTAATAATTATACTAAAGTTTTTATTAAAAAAAAATATTATTATATTATTTAAGCTACTAAAACTATATTTTAAAATTTTATAAAATATACTAGTAAAAAGAAATATTTTTAGTATATTTAATATATATTTATAAAATTAAGAGATATATAAAATCCTCTATATAAATATTATATATAAATAAAAAATAGTACTTAAAATAATAAAAAAAAAATAAAATAACTTTAATATTATAGATAAAAATACTCTTAAAAAAATTAGATTAGTAAATAATAATTAATTTTAAAACCTAATAAAACTAAAATAAAAAGAGTTATTAATAAAATTAATTTTATATATAATTATATATAGTATTAATAAAGTAATATAATAGTTATATATTATTTGTAAATTATTACTATATATTTTTTTAATTTATATACTAATTAAATAAATAGTATAGCTGTAGTAATTCAGAGCGACTAAAAGGGGTTTTAAAAATGGAGAAGTATATATATATCTTTATATATTATTACTATAATATTAAGTAACTTTAGACTAATTATTTAAACTTTTAATATATTTAATTATAATAATTTTTTTACTATTACTAATAGTTTATAACGTTTTTATATAAATAAAAATAAAAATATTAAAATAATATTATACTTTTTATATTTTATAACTGTATCCGGGGGAACAACTTTTTTTAGCCTATACCTTTTTTTAGACTAGTGTCTTGACGCTACACTTTACCTCTCTTTATATAATACTTTTTATAAGACTTTTTAGTTCTTTTAAAATAATTATTAATTTTATAATAGTAAGCTTTTATATAACTATTTTATAGTACTATAATATATTTTTTTTTATTATTTACTCTACTCCTATACGTACGTATATTTTTATACCTAAATAATTTTAATTTTTTTAATAAGCTTCTTTTACTAAAGTATAACTTTTTTTATTATTTTAATAAAGTTTTTTATTATTATTATTAAAGTATTACTACTATTACTATTATTATTACTATTCTCTACCTTAAATAAAAGAGTATAACTTTTTTTTTTACTATTTTTTTTATAAATTTTATTATATTTTTATATAGATAAAATTAAACTTTATAGTCTTTAAAGGTGACCTGATCGTTCAAAGCAATCGCACCAAGCCGACAAGTTTTCTCTGCAGTAATGTAGAGGATCCGAAAAACTTCAACTGTACAGGAAAGGCACCTAACACTTCAGGCTGAAAAGCTTGGCCAGGCGTACAATCAGCGTCATACGCCCCATGCGTTCGGTTACCTTTCTGTACCTTATTCAAATCAAGCATAATCCGGTGTGGATCAGTAAAGCTTGTTCGACTCGGTGAATATTTCATGCAGTACACTAAGCATTTTAATGTCGCCGCTAAGGCGTTAGTAACCCACCGTCGCCCTCACCGAACCTCCATCTCCAACTTTGTGTATGTATTCGGTACGCCCTTTCGTTCTGATTCATTTTTTTGGTCGTTTGCGCTTGTCAGTCACATAATCGATTCATGTCGTTCACAACAACAACAGAAACTTCGAATCCGGTGCCGTAATCCGCCGAATACAGAATCCAAGCTTGTAGGACGTCATCGAAAGAGACTGGAATGGAAAGTGTCGATCAGCATTGAGTAAGCGAAGTGTGCAAGCCGAGAGCTTATGCATACTAAGACGATACGGCCAACAATATGGTTAACCACCAACATGGTTTGCCGACTATTTCGCTAACACTGAGCGCCTGGATTCTAAGGATCTCGAAGATCTCTCAGACACTAGCAGTATCTCACCATTGCCTCTGCATTATAAAGGATACTTGGGGAACACAAGGTAGGTTACCTAGGTATGCTGACGAAGTGTCCGACTTACCCATACGCCTACTGTGCACGTGATAGAGCGATTACTATCTTATTTAATTGATTAAGCGATTCGTGCGGGTCTCATCACGAAGGGTCACACATTCAAATCGCAGTGCGACTCCGAAATCTTGATTGCACTGTATAAAGAGTATGGTATGTCCATGGTGGAACACCTCCGTGGCGAGTTCGCATTCGTCCTATACGACAGCAAGAGTGAAGTCATCCTCGCAGCCAGGGACCGGTATGGCGTGAAGCCGCTGTTCTATACGGTACATGACGGACGCCTGTTGATCGCTAGTGAAATGAAAGCGTTCTTGCCTTTTGGTTGGCAGCCGGAGTGGGATGTGCAGAGTATTCTGGAAACGGCATACTTGCTCGATACAAGAACGCTTTTTCAAGGCGTACAAAGGATACAAGCAGGGCGTTATATGAGCGTTCAGTCCTTCAGCACCATTTTCCAAACAGAGTACTGGGACATAAAGTATCCTGAAAAGGTTCGTTGGCCCTTCTTCCCGCGCTCTGGGCTCGGAGGCTGATTGCACGGGCCGTATAGCATGAAGTCGAAACGAGGACCGAAGAAGAGATGATCCAAGGCGTTCGCGAGCGACTACTTGATGCCGCGAGAGTCAGGTTGAGGGCTGACGTTCCTGTGGGAAGATTCTCGTCTGGCGGTCTCGATAGTTCCGCTGTGGCTGGCATGATCAAACATTTGATGGTAGAGAGGGGCGTTCATTTAGGCAACGAGGAGTCCGCTACCGCGAATCTCAACTGTTTCTCTATCAAGTTTCTGGATGGACCGGGTGATGAATTCAACGAAGAGCGTATGTATATCCTGCCACATATTCGGGGCAACATTTTGCTGATGTCCTATCCTAGCGATTGCACAGTAGACTGCAGTGTGGCTAGGTGTCAAGAAACATGTCGTTCGGATGACGGAAGACGAGTTCGTCAAGAATTATTCGGCCGCTACATGGTTTTGTGAACATCCCGTTATCGACCTTAACTTCATTGGCAAGGTGGCTTTATCGAGGCTCACACGTGAGAAAGGCATCAAAGTTATTCTCACAGGTGAAGGAGCCGACGAACAGTTTGCCGGGTACGGCCAGCTCCTTGCGGATTTCTTGCGCGAACCGGATGAGAGCTGGCCGTCACGGACCTTACCCGATGACGTTCGATTGAAACTGGTGGCCGAAGAAGAACAAGGAAAAGACGTAGACCGGAGAACATTCAGGAATATCCGTATTCTTGATTCACCTTCTGCGACATATGCGAAGAAACAGATCAACAATCTGAGCATCATTAACTTGACTGCTCTCATGACCGCCGAGACGCTGATGGCCCCTTGGGCCCACCAGGAATTCTGCACCCAGGATCCACGAGTCATGGGAGTGCATAATCTCTTATCGGGTACTGTGCGGAAGAAGGTTCAGTTCAAGTGGCATACCTTACACTCAGCACTGTATATCTGGCAGAAACTGTTCCTGCAGAACATACTCTTGCCTGCGCTGGGAGACCGGGTTGAGATGGGCAATTCAATTGAAGGTCGGCAAACCTTCCTTGATCACAACCTGACGGAGTATGTCAATCGACTTCCACCCTCGGTAAAGCTCCGCTATGATCCGGAGACCCAGACGCTGAATGAGAAATAGATCCTTAAGGAAGCTGCAAAGCCTTTCATTACAGAAGTACGTATGGACTGCATTGGTGTATCCTTCAGTAAGCGGCTAATTGCATACAGGAACTGTACAAACGTCGCAAGCACCCTTTCTCTGCTCCAGTCACACATCCAGTCGATGGTCCGCTGCATCGATACCTTGATGGCTTGATGACAAGAGAGAACATCGAACAGTTAGGATTTTTGGATTGGGAGAAGTGTAAGACATTGGTTGAGAACGGCTTCGTGCATAAGAACGCTGTTGAGATGAGAAAGTTGTTCGGTGGGTGATCCTGTTATAGTCATTTGCGACTTTGCAAAGTGACCCGACTAACAAGCACTAGTAATTACTCAATTGATCGAGATCAGCAAGCGCTTTAAGGTAAATCGGGCTACGCCAGAGTATGTTCTAGAGTCGGAGTTCAAACGATTCCGAGGATACCGAGAAGCTTTTAGTCGGGACCCAAAGTCGGTTATAGATAAGGTCTCTATCTTTGGCGGTAGATGCATAGCGCAAGTTTCTTCCTAACCGGTGAGTCGGCCCTACAAAAGCGTTAGACAGATCTAAGGGCAAAGGAAAATCCAAAGCTATTGAAATCCAAGCCCACCATGAGTTGCCCTTTGGATCTGAGAATGCAAGGTGTTTGGAGTTTGATAGCGTCGCAGGACATGTCGCGGAGCATGGTTTGATGAACACCATTGAAGCTGGCTATTCTCCAGATCATCCTCTTGTCGACTACCTTGTGCAGTGGTTGGGAGACTTCACCAGCGTGTCGGAGGATGGAGATGAGAACGTCTCACTTCCGGACATGCCGTGAGGTGGCAAGATTTAGTTCTTGCGAATACCGAATTCTTTCACACTAGACCTGAAACAGAAAGAATGACCGCTCGAGTTGTCCGGTTGTTCTCTGTGGCACGTCTTACTAGTCAGTGACATGGGCGGAACCTCCTGGGGAGTCGCGCGCGTGAGCCCTGGGGGCGCTTACGGTGGGTTTGAGTGTGGGGGGTGATCGTTCGTTGAGACTGGGATCCACATGCATGATCTATTTAACATTCCGTGCAATAGTAGAAGGATTCTCAATGGTCGCATTCATCAAAAACGGAATCTGTCTTGCGGGTTGTTCAGATGCTGTTTTGACCCTCTAGTTCCGCCATTTCGACAGCTGGTCATTGGTATGGTAAAACGTATTGTCATTTGGCAGATGTATCGGAAAGGTATAGTGATTACTAGTAAGAGCTCTTATGCTAATCATCTCCCGCCCCGTAGTATTCATGTTATCCACAATCCATCCTCCATAAATCAACCTTAAAGAATACTAATCTGTAAAAACTTCTCTAATTGGCCCCTCGTATACGGTTCGACCGTGTACAGCCCAAAATACGAGACTGAAAATTATAGTTCCAACAAATACCACTACAGACCAATTTATTAATTCCGCCGTAACTTCTGCGGTAGGTGGGAAAAAGGAGAAGAAGATACCTATAAAACTATAAATTATTAATAGAACGGTGATAGGTACACCAGCAGATCTAAGTTTAAAGGGACCTTAAATAAGTTCTCCGGGGTTCGCGGTAAGCCGTTATTGTAGCATAATAGCAGCGGAAAGTAGAAACGAGGAGTAGAAGGAAGCTATTACTAGGGATACTATAGCATTAAAGGCCACGCTGCTGCCAATGTTAATAAGCGCTAGCAGAAAACTAGTTACCGTGCAGAGGGCAATAGAGTAGAGCGGTAGAGCAGTCCGAGGCTTAACCTATCAAGTATTAAAGATGTCTAACATTATCTTAAAACATTTTCCTATACCTTTAACAGTCTATTATATCCTGGAAGACCTTTCTTACGAGCGAAAGCCCATATTATACGAGAAGTAGTGGCGAGAACACTAATGCAAGCGAATATTATAGCAGTAATAATAACGGAGGCCTTCTAATATCAGCTGCATAGAGGAACTGCAGAGACTTAAGGGTGACATACTATAGCCGTGGCTTTAGAATTGGAGTTTGTCGCCTGTCTGTACACCTTAATGTAGGGATAATGTGTTTCGGATCCGAGAGCCTTTGTGACATCTCCCAGGCAAAATAACAATGCAATTACTATAGCAAATCCGAGGGTACTATTGAGCAACACTAAAGCAACCATGCTAATCGGAATAACCGTAGAAGCGTTCTCGATCTCTTCGGCTGGAATGTTCTTAGTGGAAACACTCCCCAAGATATATATCATATAGAGGAAAAAACAGTATACTCACCCATGTAACCGGCAGCATTAATCCCTAGTGGTGGTTAGTGTTTATTCATCTGGTATCTGTGCATCTAGACTCACTAATAAAGCCAAACATACTGGTTGCTAAGCCGACGAAAAAAGACAAGCCGGTTACGCTTTATCCGCCCTTATTTACAAAGGTTACAAAAACTTCTTTTACACTATAGTAAGGCGCGAGATACATAAGGGGGATAAGTATATAGAAGAATCTAATAATATACAGAATAAAAATAATAGATTCTATACAAGGGAGGAGTCTCGCAAGATAAGTATTTACGAAAAGACTATAAAGGATAATAGTATAAAATAAAAAGGTGCTATACTATCACTTAAAGGAGTACGTTAGGTAATTAAGAACCAAAAGTCCCTGTATTATTCCGCCAGCAAGGAAGGCTGCACTCGCGAGAGCTGCATACCAGGATACGACAGTCATCCAGCCCGTCATGTAGCTGAGAAACTTGGACCAAGCGGGAGGAGAGAGGACGGCGACCCAATTGTATTGTCCGCCGGCGAGTGGAACCCTACAAGCTATTATCAGCTTCAGTCCGCTGTAGCGACGGGTAGCACAGAAAACCGACATTGATGCCATCTCCGCCATGACGAGAGCTTGCAACAGATTCCCGATCCAAGAGAACAAGAAGCCATATACAAGGCCCGAAGGGCCGCCATTATATAGGCCGGCCTAAAAAGCGCTAAGGACCGGCGTCAGTCGAGGTGATGGTACTAAAAGGGCCATCGGAATGTGACTAACGTTGTCGTGCCTTCCCATGTGATCATCAAAGTGCAGGTCAGGCCTACCATAGACAAGAGACCGAAGTTGCGCTATACAAGGACGAATTAGTACAAACAAGGGTCAAGGGGATGGCGACGTGCCCTCAGCTGTTGTTTCTTGCCAAAGCGAGCCAGCTCGCGTTCGTCGCGCGACTTGTGAATGTCGTGAATGTGATGGCCGGCGGCGCGCACAGCGTCTGAGGGGACCTTTTGCATCTCGAAGCCATCGTGGGTTGCCATTTTTGTTCGCAAGGAGAAGAGTGAAGGAAAGTACGGGAAGGATACATGTAAGTTGGCTAACAAAGTGTATACAGTAGCGCACACAGAAACGACGACCGCTTTCAATCTCGTATTCTTCAGTTCGGACTTGGAGGGAGGATACGACCCCGCTCAATTTAGGGGTACACGGGCGCGTCCATACTGTCGGTTCCTGCATTTGTTAGGTGCATAACTCTAGAAACAACCTAGTACATATTATCTA
The DNA here is from genome assembly GCA_030770415.1 of Pleoardoris graminearum. Lineage (NCBI taxonomy): Eukaryota > Fungi > Ascomycota > Dothideomycetes > Pleosporales > Didymosphaeriaceae > Pleoardoris > Pleoardoris graminearum. The sequence continues at coordinate 27,812 of JASEKS010000373.1, forward strand.
AAGTTAAAATTAGTAAATAATATACTACCAATTCCTATACTTTACTTTATATATTTTTATATATTTAAGTTATTAAACTATACTAAAAATATATATTAATTATTTTTAATATTATACTAATATAATATTAATAATTTAGGCCTATAAATACTCTAAAAATAAGATTTTAATAGGCTAGTAAATAGGTTAGGGGTACCTAGCAATAGGTTAGGGTTAGGTTAAGATTATATAGACTATAGGTTAAGGTTAAATTAAGGTTATATAGACTAGGGATTAAAGTTAAATTAGAATTATATAGACTAAGAATTAGATTAAGATTTACTTATAAAAGATTCTAACCTAATCTTATCCTTAACTTATTTTTTTATACTAGTAATAGGTTAAGGTTAGATTAAGATTATATAGACTAGTAGTTAAGATTAAATTAGAATTATTAATATATTAAATTAAGATTTAATTAGGGTTATTAAAGCTTTTCTACTTAAAATTATAAATTATATTTATAATATTATATAACTTTAGAGTAGTTTATATACTTATAAGAATTAAATTATAATAGCTACTAATTATAATAGTATATAGGCTTATAATACTTTTATATAAAAGAATAGTTTATTTTTATTTATTTTTATTTTTTTATCTCTAATATAATTTCTTTATTTATGTTTTATATATTCTATATTTACTTTTTAATAAGCTCCTAAAGTATTAAAAGATTTAGTAAATTATTAATTTTATTATAAAGAGTTTTATTATTTTTTATTCTTAGCCTTATACCTATTAAGCTATATAGCTCTTTAGTTTCTTAAGAAATTATATATATAAAAACTATAATCTACTAAATTATTTAAATAGAAAGCTAGTACCTCTAATTACTAATAATATCTTTAGTAATATTAAAAATATACTTAATACTAATCTAAATAATTAATATAAATAGTATACCTTTTATAACTTAGATTAATAAAGATAATATATTTTTATATATCTACTACTAATCTAGCATATTAAATAAAAGAAACCCTTATAAATAAAAAAATTAATTAGGCTTCTACTTCCTTATATATTAGGCTATTAGTCTCTTTAGTATCCTCTAAAAAGGATACTTAAGATAGGATTAAAAAACTACTTAATAAAACTATAGATTTCTAAAACTATTTACTATTCTATAAGCTTTATATAAAAAATAATCCTAGTATATAATCTAAATACCCATAATTTTTATAATAATTAATATACTAGAAGAATTAATATTAGTATATATATTTATAATAAGGTTCTTAGGATTTATTATCCAGTCTCGACAGAGACCTAGAGGCCTTAGAAACATAGAAAGATAATTAAAATAACCCTTTTTATTTTACTTAGCTATATATAGAGCTATTTTATAATACCTCTACCTATAATACTATTCTAGAAATTAATAAGCTAAAAAATAATACCCCTCTATATCTATTATTTATTATTATTATTATTATTATTATTTTAATTTATTTAAAGAACTATAAAGCTCTATATATATATTATTTACTTTATACTACTTATATAATCCTCCTTTAACTTCTTTATAAAGCTATTATCCTTTATAGTATCTTTATTTATATCTTTATATAACTCTTTTAGTTACTTTTACTAATTATTAATAAAGTCCTTAGTTAACTATAAAATAATTATAACTTATTAGTACTACTATCTATTATATACTACCTAGCTTAACTTACCCTTTATTATAAGTATCTAGTAGGTCTCTAGTAATAATAGTAAGACTAGTTTTAAATTTAATTTTTATAGGATACGCCTTTACTATATATACTTTTACTAGATTTTTAGTCTTATAGTAATAGCTACTATATACTTATACTATTTTTTAGTTAGGGTAGGTGTACTATTATACTATACTATACTATAGAAGGCGTTATTAGTATTATACCTTATAGGTTATATACACTTAGTTATTATAATATTAATAATTTATCTATTTAACTTATTTATGTACTTATTATTTATTTAAAGATTATTTAGTAGTATATATATATATAGTTTAGTAATAATTATATATCTTTATTATACTTTATAAGAAGCTTTATATATATACTAATAGAGCTATTTTTTCGTTTAGTATATTAGGAATACGTACTATAGGTAAGGAGCCCTTAGTTAATAAATAGTCCTTAGTTAAGTAATAGCTTAATACGAACTATAGATACGTAAGTATAAGCTACTATATAAGTTAGTAAACTCTAAAGCTATAAAAATAATTTTATATAAGTAGCTATTATATATCTATTATATACCTATTATATATATATTATATACCTTTAGTTTTAGTAACTATAGTAGATTTATTATTAAATATCTTTAAGAACTAGTTATTAGTATATATTTAGATACTATATACTAGTACTTTTTCCTTTCTAATTAGGTAGTTATACTAAAAAGATAGCTTATTACGTAATATATATATATATATATATATATATAACTTTTAAATATCTTAGTAAAATTATTTATATTAGTTTATAATAACTTTTTTATTATTTTTATAAGTCGCCTTTTATTAATCTCTATTTTAATATTTACTTATTTTTTAATAATATATTTAAGTTTAACTTTTAACTATTTAGTTATAATCTATTAGTATAAAACTATAATAAATAGCTATAATAACCTACTACTTTTATACTTATAAACTTACTTTTTTCTTTCTTTTTTTACTCTTATTATTATTATTTTACCTTTAGTATTAATACTAGTATTCTTAAACTTTTTTATAAATTAGTTTTTACCTAAATAATTTAATATACTAGTTTTATTTAGTATTTATTTCTTATTATTTTTATATTAGTCTAATTTCTTTATATAATAATACGTACGCTTAAACTTAACTTACTCTTAAAGAGTATATATAGGTTAGTAGAATAATTCTTTTAGAAACTACCTATACTATATATTACTAATACCTTATTAATCTTATTATTCTTATAAATATAACTCTATTATAGTTATTATATATTTATATTTGTATATTAATCGAATAAATAGTGTGGCTGTAGTGGCTGTGTAGGCGACCAAAAGGGGTTATAGTTATTATATATTATTATAAATAACTTATAATAAAGGTATACACATACTCCTCCTTTTTCGAAACCCCTTTTGGTCGCCTACACAGCCACCACAGCCACACCCTTTTATTTAATTAATATACAAATATATAAATAACTATATTAAATACTTTAATAAGTATATACTACTCTTTATATTTAAAACCTATTAGTATCTTAATTTTACTATATAATAGTACTTTATCTAAATAATTAAGTACTTTTTATTTAATATCTATTATAATACAATAACTAAATATAATAAATTAAAATTATAAAGTATAAGTAAGTAGAAAAAATTAAAAATAGTTATAAAATCTAAAATATTAATTTATATATATTTAGTAGTCTATATATACTACTATTTAATTTTCAGTAAATACTTATCTTTATTTTACTTTTACTCTTATTTATTTTATTATTATTTTATATATTATACTACTACCTATCTCCCTATTACCTTTTATTATATCTTTTTATAATAGTTAATTTATTTTTTTTATTTAATTTATCTTCTTATATAATAGTCTATATTAAGAAAACTACTTATAAACCTATAGCTTATAGCTAGACTATTAAGGTATTAAGTCCGTGAGGGCTTAGGTTAGTTCTCGGACAAGAGTAATAATAAGTTAAGAGTAAAGATTATTATCACGTAAGTAAATAATAGGGTATAAAATATTACTATTATAAAAAAGTAAATTAAATAAGAGTCTAAGTAAATCTAAATAATAGATTAAGAAATAGATTAAATATAAGTATTAGTCTAATACTTAGGTTCCTATATACTTATACTACTCGCTCTACTTAACTTAAATAGAATAAGTACTTATAATTCTTTTTTTATACCTATTTAACTTACTTAAACTAAGCGTGTTAAGCTATTATATAATCTATTTATTATAATCTCTTATTAGTTAGGATAAATCCTAAAAGCCTCTTTAGGTCTAATAGAGGTGGTTCTAGTTATAGGATCCTATTATAAGATATCTTATAAGAATATAGTAAAGGCGTCTATAAAAAAAAGTAATAGTAAAAACTAGATAGTAAATTATTATAACTTTTAATAATAGTTAGTTACTAATATTATATAGTTATAATTTTATATAAAATTAAATATTATTAAATATTTACTAAACTATTATTACTAAAAGCTTCCTCGCCTAAGTTATTTATACGATTATATATAATATTATAAAATATTATAATATAAGGTTTTAGTTTATTATAATTACTATTTTATAAAGATAACTAAAGTCTTTATAATTAGATTTCTAAAGGATATAATATACTATAATTTTTTTTATACATACTAATCATTATAGACTATAATATAAATATAATCTATACTAAGTAAATTACTATCTAAGAGAAAGACTTCTAGTTAGTAAGATAGTATTTAGATAAATATATTAGATAATATACTAATATATCTTAAGGAGTTCTAGAGCTAAGAATACGTAAATAAAAATTAAAAAAAAGGGTAAAATATAATATTCTAGAAGAATTATATATAGTATAGTTTAAATTTAATTTTATATCTTTAAATATATTATAGACTATAATAATTAATTCTAATCTCTATATATTAATTATATTAATATAAATCTAATTTTATAACTTAATTCTAATTTATAATTTATATAATTCTAACTTTAATCTAACATTTAATCTATATAATCTTAACCTAACCTTAACCTATTACTAGTATAAAAAAATAGATTAGGGATAGGATTAGATTAGGATCTTCTATAAGTAAATTTAATCCTAATCTAACCCTAATCTATTTACTAGCCTAGATTTTAAAAAGAAATTATTTATATTAATATTAAACAAATGTATAGAAGTTATTAAAATATATATTAATATATATATATATTAAAGATTTTATAATTAATTAATTAATATTAATTATATTTTTATTAACTTATTTTTATTTATAATAACCTTTTATAATTAGTTATAATTAGTTATAATTAGTTATTATAGTTCATTTACTTAGAATATTAAAGCTTATTAATAAGGAATTCGTCTATAAATAGCAGACCTTCTATTTAGTAAATAACATCGGGCCTTAAAAGAACATAGTCTACGTTATACAAATAAGTTGGGCGCGATAGAATAGGCTGGCCAGTTTGAGCAGGTAAGAAACAGGCCGGATAGGGTGTTATTATTAAACGTTTCGCTCTTCTATTGTAAACAAAAGTATTGTCATTCCTCAAACTCCATTCTCCGGCCATCAGCAGCCGTAGATTCTTAAATGTCGTTTACATCGGAAACACAAAGACCTTCGTAATCGGCATACACTACAAAATGCCAAAGTCCTCCTATCACGAGCTTTGAGCCTTCTAAGTCGTGACGTTCTCAACGACAACACGCCTGATATCATCAGCTACAAAGTTACAGCGCAGTATCCGGGTTGTTCTGGTAAGTTGCGGGAACTGTGCCGATTTTCTGAGAGTAGAGAGATATTGACGTAAGTGTCATAGCCACATTATATACGGATGATGGGTGTTTGAGCACGGGGCACCCAGCGCCAGTAGGCCAATGTGTAGAAGCGACGGATGGGAAATCCTTTGTGAAATCTTTTGTTGAGTGTCCGTTCTCTTGAGTAGGACGGCTGAGATTGTCGAACGTATTGCAGTGATTAGCGCGCAGTACCAAAAGTCACGAAAGCTGACACCTTGTGCCATTTTACTATGCTTCAAACATATGTCAAGATATCATAAGGACAAGAGTGCTCCATATTCATCCTCTCGTGAGCTCATACAGATCTCTGGTTATGTAGTCGCGCCATGTGTACCTTATTTGGTGATATGCGGCGTCTTTTCTCTTTCGCTCAGCCCTAATCGGAAGAGCAGTGATGCTGATCGGATCGCGGAAGGGATCTCTGTACAGGAATGACCGTTGGGATCGCTGAAACATCATACCAGGTACACTACTTGCTCGCGTCGTGCAACCGTGTCCATCAACCACAGAGCTTCTGCCACTTGAGCCACCCCAATCCTCTCACAAACACGACGGCGTTCATCGGTCCATCGCACAACAAGGCAGGTATAGCAGTAGACACCTGTGCTGGTATCGGACTGGACCGGGGCGTTTGCAAAGTAGAACTCGATAGGGCCGTTGATATACTTCCAGGAAGCCAATAGCAGGAAGGATATAGCAGGATCGGACATATCTGCCAAGGCTGGTCCAATAATCACGCCTCCCCGTTTTGGGTGATCTCTCTCCTTCGCAGTGTCGCTCTGCCGAAGATAACGGGTAGCTGTTAGGAAGTCGTGATCTCTGTGTAGCATCTCAAGCACAGAACATTCCTTCACTGAGTCCATTCCAGCTCGCCGGGGATATCCATAAGGGTTTTCATCGTGCTCGTAATCTGGACGAACGCGATCGAAGAACTCTCGTTCTGATTCAAGTGATTGGTACCGAAATTCCGATGCATCGATAACAGTTGTAGTCATTGTGAGCGTCAGTACGGACCCTTTGAGGGCGACCTCTGCTGTTGCAAGCTCGGCATATTGAAGATCAGAGCGAGGGAAAGATGGCAGCATCTCTCCTAGAATCAATGTCTTATTAGTGAAATGGGTATTGACGAGAGAACAGCCTACAATCACGGGTTGAAAGCGTCGTCCATCACTTTTCGGGGTTGAAGGGCATTCACGTACCGAATGGTCGAGGCCACTTAACTCTCGATCCTTCCCAGCCAGCCCATGACCAGCTTGGCAGGTCATACGGTAAGCCGGACCCGTGCAATCGGCGACCTTTTTGCCCTTCCATTATCCACCCTATGGCTAATACCAGACCATCCTCCGGTAACCCTACAATCATGTTGCCGATTCCTTTCGATTGCAACCATGAGGACATGCCGGCGAAGGCGCGAAGGATATCTGCCTTGAAACTCAATTTTCTGCAACTGTACAGGTCCACCAGATCTCTGTATTCGCGAAAGCTGCCAATATCATTCTTTGTCGGTCTCGAATAACTACCCCCAAGAAAAGTCTCGTTATGTAGCCAGTTGAAGTGATTCCCGTTATGCTGGTGGACGTCGTAATACGTGTCGCTCAGGAGAGCAGACGGACATGTCAGAATGGCCTCAGATTCCATCAGAATCAAACATCTCGTCGACAGAAGTACCTCTTGAAATGTCCAAGCTCGAGATGCGTACTTTGTTTTGGGGAATTGGGTGTAGGCCAGGTCCGGAACCGAATGCACCAGCCGGATCCCGTCTGATTCGCTCTGTATACGTAGGGAGCGTCAGCAAAGACGCTTCTTATAGTAAAGATACCGTACTGTTTCCAAGAACAAACATCTTACTCACAGAGTGCTGTGGTGGTCGACTCCCTGGTCGAATTCCTGGCAGTGACCCTTGCGCGCTGTCGGTGCTGGCAGCAGCTAAGGTCAACAAAGCTTGTTTATATACAAGGTCCATCTGGTCTACGTAGTATGCAGTGTTTTCTGCATCATCTTGAATGATACATAGGGCGTCTACCCACAGATAACGCTCTTTTATCAGTCGTACCAGCTCAATTGCGTCTCTGACTACGCTGGGCAGCTGGGAGACATAGAGACTGTTAGGTTTTTGTACTTGCTGATAGTTTGCTTTTGTTAGGCGAAAAACGTCGCATTGTCCCCAAACGTAGCTCAATGCAACGTAGCGACTAGATGAGTCTTTTCGCACGATGCGGCTCTCGACAACATCAATGAGCAATAGACGGAGAATTTCTGACTTATCACCATTGTAGCCGCAACCCTTCTTCACGTTGTGGACCGTTCCAACTTCAGCATTGCAACATTCGCCGATGAAATTCTGAATCCACTGAGGGTTGATTAGGGAGCCATCGCTATCACGCGACAAAACACCTGCCGGTTTACTCTTTGGATCATCGGTTTCGATAGAACAAGCGAAAAGTAAATATCCATCGCAATCGACGCAGGCGCTGTATGGGTCGTGCCAATATGTGCGAAGCATACAGTGCGCCGCACAATCAGTTGAGCCAACATAAGTCTTCATCTTTGGCGAGGTCCGATATCTTTGAATCCAAAGACTGAGAAATTGACACATAGGACAAGATTCGCGGTCCAACAACTCTTGGTGTGATCCGTAAGCAGTAAAACGTTCGCTGTTCGCTTCCATAGGCGAACCTCCAGGGAGAAGGTGAGCGAAGTGACTCCGGCAGCAGCTGCATAAGCCTGTCTGTTGTTCCATGATAGACGAAAATTGGAGGTATAATACGCAAATCGCTTAAGTTCGAAAGAAACTCGTGAACCCTGGGGGTTATTTTGCGAAAATCAGGCTGCAATATAAGAGGCTGCAGCTCATCCAGACATGAGCCTTAGCGTGTCTGAGATAACCTAACCCAAATAGGCATAGTGTAGAGAAAATTTTCAGGTTATCTTAGCTATCTTAGCTCAGATCTAACCCTACTACTCACCTAAAAGGATTAAGCTCTATCTACTTAAAAGAAAAATCCTTTTTTAATATATAATTTATTTTTAATTTATTTATTAAATTATAAAATAAATTTTATATTTAAAAGTAATATATATTATATATAAATATTATATATAAATATTATATTTAATTATTATAAATCTAATATCTATTCTTAAAAGTTATAATATTATATTATATAATTAATTATTACTAGTACTAATATAACTAGTATATTTTAATATATTATTATCTTATATAATTAATTTAATTAATTTTTTAATAAATTTTATATTCTACTATATTTCTTATAAAAGATAAATTTATACTTAACTATAATTATTACTAGGTCTAGTTCTTAAAAAAGTTATAATTATATTAATTATAGTATTAATTATATACTTATTATAAAATTTATATAATAAAAAATAAATTATTTAATTAACTATCTTATATAAATATAATAATTTTAGTAGAAGCTTTATTATATAAAACCCTAATAAGTAAAATAATCTAGGTTTAGTTAATAACGTATTATAATTATTTAAGAGATTATATTATACTAGTAAAAGAATTACTAGTAGAATATATTTTATACTAGTTTTATTTAAATAAGTTTAGACCTATAGAGATATAAATATTATAATATATAATAAAAACTATACTTATTACTTTTTAATTTTTATTTTTTAAGTAATAAGCTGCCTTTTTAGTATAACTATTTAATTAAGAAGAAAAAAGTACTAGTATATAGTATTTAAATATATACTAATAACTAGTTCTTAAAGATATTAATAATAAATCTACTATAATTACTAAGACTAAAGGTATATAACGTACACGTAATAGGTATATAATAAATATATAATAGCTATTTATATAAAATTATTTTTTAGCTTTAGAGCTTACTAACTTATATAGTAACTTATATTTATATATTTATAATTATAACTATTATTAAGCGCCTATTTTTAACCTTAAAAAAGAAATATTAGAAAGAAATATTAAAAAGAAAAAAATATACTACTATCTATAGTTTATATTAAGGTATTACTTAACTAAGGGCTTCTTATTAAGTAAGGATTTCTTAATTATAGTACGCACTCCTAATGTATTAAAGGAAAAAATAACTTTACTAGTATATATATAGGGTTCCTTATAGAGTATAATAAAGATATATAGCTATTACTAAACTATATATATATACTATTAAATAATTTTTAAATAAATAATAAGTACGTAAATGAGTTAAATAGATAAATTATTAATATTATAATAATTAAGTATATATAATCTATAAGGTATAATACTAATAACGCCTTCTATAGTATAGTATAGTATAATAGTATACCTACCCTAATTAAAAAATAGTATAAGTATATAGTAGCTATTGCTATAAGGCTAAAGATCTAGTAAAAGTATTATTATAGCTAACTTATACTTACCTTATTTCTAGTCTAGATACGAAGGGAGATTAGTTCTATAATATAGTAGAATTATAGATTATTCTTTAGTTAAGAAATAAATAGGTAAATAAAAAATTAATATTAAATAAATCTAATTCTATAACTAAATATAAAATAATAATTAAATAGTTTATTTATATAGAAGTATTAATCTTATATAAATAATAAAGTAAAATAGTAAACTAACTATAAAGAATAAAAAAGATATAGTAGAATTATTATACTATATACTAGTCTTTTTAATCCTTAATATTTAATAAATTATTATTATAGTTCTATTAAGTCTTTATAGTCCCTAGGACTACTATAATCCTAAGAAACTTTTAGCTATATAAGACTTTATTATATAACTACTAACCTAAGCTACCCTATAACCTATTATGTCCCCTCTTTTATACTTTATCGCTAGTGGCTGTTCCTTTAGTGCTTCTATATAGTAACTTTCTTCCTTAGATCTCTATAATCGTAATAAGTATATATAGCGAGGGTATACTCTATAAGGGTTAAATTTAAAACTAGTATTATTACTATTACTAGAGACCTACTAGATACTTATAGTAAAGGGTAAGTTAAGCTAGGTAGTATATAATAGATAATAATACTAATAAATTATAAATATTTTATAATTAACTAAAGGCTTTATTAGTAATTAGTAAAAGTACCTAAAAGAGTTATATAAAAGTATAAATAAGAATACTATAAAAAATAATAGCTTTATAAAAGAGTTAAGAGAGTACTATATTAGTAGTATAAAATAAGTAGTAGATATATAAAGCTTCTATAATTCTTTAAATTAATTAAAGGAACGATAATAATAAGAATAAATAGTAGATATAAAAGGATATTATTTTTTAGCTTATTAATTTCTAGAGTAGTATTATAAGTAAGAGTATTATAAAATAGCTTATTAAGATCTAAGAGTTTATGCGAGACGGAACTCTTATAATAATAAGTGGCGCCTATAGCCCCACTAAGATTATATAATATCCTACGATATCCTACGCGCTAAGGCTATAAAATATTTAAATTACGTAACTATATTATAGGATCCTATACGTATTATAGATAGGATAGAATAGAATATTAAAATATTATAGGATAAGTTAAGTATATAGAAACGTAAAAATAAATTAGTATTTTTATATTTAACCTGTTTACTAATCTATTATTTAGATTCTAAATAAGCTTTTATTAATTAAATTATACTATATACACTTTTAATATTAATATTTTAGTAATAAGTATACTCTAATACTATATCTCTTTCTATTTGATATAGTACTTCTACCTAAGAATTAACCTTAGTCTTTTTCGGACTAGCTACCCCTAAAAACTTAATATTTTAAATATTCTTAATATAAGTACTATTAGGACCCTTACTTTTTCTATAACTATAAAAAATAGTATTACTTCTATAAAGAATAATAAAAAAGATATATATAAACTAGACCTCTATAATAGTAACTATAACTTTTTTAATATTTAGCTCTTATAGCTAAACGTTTACTTCTTTAACTAAAGTTAAGACCTTAAAAATAAAAAAAAGGTTATTTTTACTATAATCTATATATAAAAAGCCGCTAAAGAATAGATTCGCCCTTACTTAGTTAAGTATTTAAATATAGACTATAATAATATAAATAAAAACTATATTAATACCTACGCTAACGTAATTAATATTATTAAGGACTATACTAATATTAAAAAGTGCCTTTATTAAATATTTAGAATTACTAATAAAATAAATATTATTATATACGTTATTTAGACTATTTATTAGTACTAATCTATAGTAGAGTATATAGTAAAGTTTTATAAATATACTATATAACTTAACTAGGAGGACAAGTCTCTTAAACGAATATATAAATAAGGCTTAAAACGCTATATATATATAAGAAATTTTAGCATAGTAGAGTAAGAATTAATATATTAAATAAGTTATATAAAGAGGCTATTTATATTAATAAAAAATAGTTTACTTTATAGAAAGACCTTTATAAGAACTTAAAAAATACTAGTTTTAGATAATAGGCTTTTATAGTCTATAGGGTACCGCTAAAAATACCTTAAAACCTATAACGCAATTTATATAAATACTAGCTAATAAAAAAAGTCTAGTTTAATAATCTAGAAAAGGGAATAAGAAAGGTTATAGATTTTTATAAGTCTTATAACTAAAACTGTATTTTAGATAGAACCTAATATAAGGGGACTAAGATATATATATATTTTATATATAATAAAATAGGCTATATTACTAAGAATTATAGATCTAAGAATAAAGTTATTAAATAGTTAAACATACTAAGCATTCTAGCTATAGCAGATATAGAAAATAAAAAATAAATAGTTATAAATAAAAATAGTAAATTAGAATTAAGTAACTTTAATTTACTAGACTTATAACTCTATAAGGACCCTAAGTAGGTTAAAACTAATAAAGAAAATAATTGCCCTATTAAGAAACTATAATAGACAGTATTCCTAGACGATAAGTTAAATAAAGAAAATATTTTACCTACTAGTAAAAAACTACCTACGCTATACCTAGCCCCTACAATTAATATATATAATTTTTTAAAAAAATAGAATTATTATACTATTTTTACTAATAGAGTTACTGTTTAATATACCTCTAAATATATACTTTTAATAATATAAACTTATTTTAGAAAATAATAAAGAGTAGGCCAACCTCTATTATAAAAATAAAGATTTAGATAAAAAATATTTTAATACCTATTTTAGCTATAGACTATAGTATAACCTAGACTATTATAATCCTATATATATAAATATCTAATAAATATATTATAGAGACAATTAATATACTATTTACTACTAAAAAAAGTAATATTATTACTTTTTATATATATACTAATAATACTAATAGAAATAGTTTAACTACTCTATCTTATAGTGCAACGTGTACCTATAAAATAAATATAAAACTAGGTATTTTTTATATCTTAATAACGTATTAAACTAGGTATTATTATTACTAGTTATAGTAAACTAAATAATACTTACTTTTAGAGTAAAAGGTAAATTAATACTATTTATAAAATAAGATAATTGAGATTAAATATATATATAATAAGTAAGTAATTAAGTAACGTAGTTACGTAATTAACCCGTAATTAAAGAGAGTATATAAGTCTTAATTATTATAATATACCCTCTAGGTAAGCTGCGTTTTAGTAGTAAGCCTATCTAAAATTACTTAAGGTAAATTCTAGCCTTATTATATCCTATTATAAAGCTCGCGATATACTTAATTCTTATTAAATTCTCTCTTTATAGCTTTAAACGCTATCTATTCTTATAGTAAGTCTATAGCTCTAAATAATCTACTTAGTAAATTACCTATAGTAGTTTATTTTATTAATTATTTTAAATAATATTTATTTTTTATATTGTCTTATAATTAGTTATTACTTTTTTTTTTACTTAAGTATGCCTTCCGTATTCGGTAAGCAGGTAAAATTATAAATATAATAAATAAGTCGTAGGTTAAATAAGTAAGAGTAGCTCTACTATACTAGTTAAGTATAATAGCTATTTAAATTATTTTTTTTTCTTTTTTTTAGTTTATAATAATTTTTACTATAATAGGTAATACTACTATTATTATTTTATTTTACCTATCTAAATATTACTAATTAATTATAAAGCACTCTCGGACGTCCTAATACCTACTTTTTTATTTATAATAAGTAGTAACGTAGCAGCTATAGTTATAATAATTATAGTAATTATAGTAGTTAACCTATAAAAACTATTTTTTTTATATATCTTTTTAACTTAGATAATAACAACGCTTATTCTTTAGGCCTAAATAAAAAAGAAGAAAAGTAGAATAGTAGTAGTTAGATAATTACTAAAGATAAAAAGTAGGCTCCTAAGCCTAATAAGCGGCTTATTTTAAACTATAAGGGCTATATACGCAGCGCTCTATTTAGTAATTTAATAAAAGCTTATTATAAAAATTTTAATTCTATAAATACGCGCTACTATTATTACGTAATTTATTTATATAATTAGCTATATATGTTATTAATTATATTTCTATTATATATTATTAATTATTATAGTCCTATTAGTACCTATACTATTTATATAATTTTTATTAAGCTTATAATTAAGTATAATACTATAAATCCTAAAGTAAGTAATTTTTTTTTAAATTTATTTTAAGAATTATACTAATCTATTATAGTTTAATACTAAAATTATATTTACGTCTAAGGCTGCCTATTAAATTCTTAAGTAATACTAAGCTTTTTATATACTAAATACTAATATAGTATTACTAAGTAATTAGAGTTTATTAGGGTCTTTTAATTAAAACTAATATTTAGGTCCTATTTTTAGTAGCTAGGGCTATAATAAACTAGCTAGTAAGTATTTTAATAGGCTTATTTTAATTATAATTAATCTTTAGTCTAGTATTTTATAATTATATATCTAAATAGCAGGTAGCTAATAACGCTGCTTAAGTAATAAACTAGAATATTAATATAAAGAAAAATTTTACTAGCTACTTAGGTAAATCTATCTTAAGCCTAAGCTAAGAGTAGTTTAATCTATTCTTAAGGGGCTATAATATATATATTATATATAGAATAGTTAACCTAGATAGATTCGCTAGTAATATAGAGCGTATAAATTATATAGCTATAGTTATATAATTATATAATCTACACTAGCGTACAGAACCCCTATCTAGCTATTATATAAATAGTAAAGAAAGAAAATTAATATAATTAAAGTATAACTATTATTATTTATTATTTTATACTATTTACTATTTTTTATAATATTACAGACGACTATTACTCTATATAAGTAAAATATAGTTATCCTAACACTAATTAGTAGTTAGTTAATTAATTTATTTAACTACTCTATAGCTAATAATTAATTAGATTTCTTTATCTACTATAAATTAGTAAGGGCGTATAAAAAGGTTAAAATATTATTACACCTATACTACGTAAAAATACTTTTATATATTACGCGACTCTTCCCCGTATTTATAGATAAAAAGAAGTATATTAAGTTACATATTTTATTAAACCCTTATCCGTATAAAAGATAAAAATAACTTTTTTAAAACTAAACCGCTCTATATAAACGCGCTAGTATTATAAGCTAAAACTATATAACTAATTATATAAACTAAATAATATAATAATACTAAAAAAAGTTTTCTCTATAAAAAAAGATAAAAAGCGTATAATAGAGACAGATCTAGATTGATTATAAAAAAAATATTCTTAAGAATATAATATCTTTATATAAGTACTTAGAAACTAAACTAAGTTATAATACTAGATAAAAAATTTAAATATTTTAGATAACTTATCTGCTAAATAATTTAATATATATATTAGTTACGTTATTATAAGACTTCGTATAAAATAAAAGGATAGTTAAAGTCTAATTATTTTATACTATAATTTATTTACTAAGTAAAACTATAGCTATTTTATATTACTAAAATAAGTATTTTAAAAAGAACTATTAGGAATTTTATAAAATAAGGGCGTATAACCTCTAGTAGATAAATAAAAAAGAATATTATAAAATTTTATATAAACTCTCCTTTAAATTATAGAAGAATATTAGGAAGTTAAAAACTTTTATATAAAATTAAGAAATTTAATAAAAAGCTTAATTATTACTATAAAATAACCCGTACAGAAGCTATTAAGCTTAAACTTTTAAATTTTTAGTTAATAGCTAAATATTTTATATACTCTAGCTATACATCCTATATAATAAGAAAACTAACTATTATAATATATATTATATAAGTAATTAATCCTACTATACTAGTATTACCTAGAGAATTTTAGGCCTATATTATATAAGTATAGATATAGACTATATAAACCTAAATAACTCTAAACTTTATATAGTTTATATACCCTAGTATCGCCTCTAAGTATATATAATAGTAAACTATAATACTTAATATATCTATTATTATATAATTCTAAAATATTACTATTTCCCCTAAAAACTAATTATAAAATATTAATAAATAGTTACTTATTAACCTTCTAATCTATATATACTATTTACTAAAGTCTAATATTTTAACTTTTATTTATACGGGATATACTACTAGAGAAACTTAATTTATAAAAAATAATTATATTTTAAAAGATATAAAAAAAGGTAAATAACTATACTAGTTACCTATATAATATTCTAACTAATAAGGCTTATATCTTTATTAAGCTTTACTAAAAAATTAATATTTAAGAGTTATAGTACGCTGTTATTTTTTTAAATATTTTAAAAAATTGCGTAGGCTAGTTCTATTTATACAGGGGGGTAACATTAAGAAAGAATTAATCCAAAAAGTTACTATTTTTAAAAATTAATATAAAATTAATTACTAAGCCTAAAAATACGTAAATTATACCGTTTTAAAGAGAAAATAATAGAGATTTATATTAGAATTTTAGTTACGTACTATTTATTACCTGTAATAAATTAAAATTACCTAAACATAACAAATTTTTTAGCCCCTTTTTTAGATTCCTATAACTTTTTAGTTAGTAAATATATTTAACTAAAATTTTAACTATACTCTTTTAGGCCTAGTATAGGTTACGTAACTAGATTTTCGAAGTATATTAGTAATCTAATAATAAAATTATATTAATTATAAAAATATTACTAAGCCTTATATAATTAATAATCACGTAATATATTAGTAATATTATAGTATATTATAATATCTTTTAACTTTTATAAACTTAAACTCCTATTTCCTTAAAATAGAGCTAAAATTCTTAAAACTCGAATACAACGTTAATTTACTTTTAAAAGTAAATAATTCTCCTACTTTAATTGCTACTACTTTAAAAAAGTCTCCTACTACTATTTACCACGCTATACAACAAATTAAAAACAAAAATAAAAAGAATTATAATATAAAAAAAGTTTATATAGGGCGTATAAAAAAGTTAACTAAAAGAGATAAAAGAGTTATTAATAGAGACTTAACTAGAAGTCCTAAAAAAAATAATAAAAGACTATTAATAGAAAATAGTCTTAATATTACAAAAAGACAGTTATAAAGAACTTTAAAAGAGAAAAATTACTCTATTAATATAAGTAAAAAAAAAACTAATAATAAACAAAGAAAACGCTAAAAAAAAATTAAACTACGCTAAAGATAATATAAAAAATATAAAAAATATAAATTTAAAAATGATTATATTTTCTAATAAGTCAGCAATACAAAGGGGCAAAGCTAGAAAGAAGTATTATAGAAAAAGGGGTAATAATAAAGTTAGAAGAGAACTGGCTGTTAGCTAATTATAAAGTAAGTTATTTTAACTTTTTAAAATATTAAATTATATAACTTTTTATCTATTTTTAAGCTATAGTTTTAGTTTTTTAATATTATTTATATTAATTATTTTATAGCTAAAGACCTTACCCTATAAGTTTAGGGTACAATTTAGGTAAGAGGTAGAAGTAATTTAGTATTTATTAAAACACCTAATTCTTCTACTTCTTATACTAGTAAGAACTATATAAATAAAGTCCTTATACCTAAAGTTAAACCCTTAATAAAAAGGGGTAAGTTATATAACCTTTTTTTACCCCTTTTTTTTAATAATATAATAATATATATATATATATATATTATTATATTATATTATAATTATAATTTTTATAATAATATTATTACAGGCTAGCAATTTTAACAAGATAATATCCCTATTTATAAAACTAGGGACGTTTTAACTTAGTTTAAAAATAACAAAATTAAACTATTTCTTTACCTAGCCTATAGTCCTAATTTAGCCCCTATAAAAAATATATAGGGTTTATTAAAATTAGGGCTAATTAAAAACAAAAAGGCTAATTTAGGTATAGAAAATAGTTTAAAAAGTATAGAGGCCTTTAAAACAGTTATTAATAAAGAGTAGTAAAATATACTATAAAAAGTTATTAATAACTATATTTTATCTCTTCCTAACCGTTATAAGGCGGTTATAGAAGCTAAAGGCTACTATACTAAGTACTAGTAATTTATTATTACTAGTTTATTATTAAAAATTTGAAAAAATAACTTTTATATATAATTATATAAATAATATATAAATATATAAAAATATTTTATATACCTATATATTAGAAGAACTTTTATAATATATATAAAAATTAGCCAATTTTACACCTTCAATAAATAGTTATAATACTCTAAAATATAGTCTTAAAAATTCTGTATATTCACTAAACATTTTTTACCCCTTAGGGGCTTACTAAGCAGCCCCTAACAGAGTAAATAGAATAAGCTAGTCTTTCTCTTTAAAATAGTATTTTTTTCGTATTTTTAGGCCTTATAACTAAAAAGTTATATTATTTTAAAAAAGGTACCTTTTTAGATTAACCCTTTCCCAATATCACCCCCCTATATAATATTAGCTTAGGATATTTGTAAAAACAGTTATATAATAAATTGAACTACTACTTTAATACGTATATTAACTATAACTAGTATTAAACTAACCAGACTATTATTACTTTTATATAATTTAAATAAAAAAATTCTAATAAGACTCCGCACGAAGTCTTAGAGGTAATAATTAATAAATTAATTTTAGTATAAAAAGCTTTAGACCTCTAATTTAAAAAAAAAAGTACGACTCTATATAGTAATTATATAAGTATATAAAAATTAACTAAAGCTTAAATAGGCTATATTTTTAATAAAGCCTATATATAAAAAACTATTAAGTAATCTAAGATCTATATTATAGATTAATATAAATCGCTAATATATATATTATATTTAGTTATAAATATTATATAAAACTTTTTATATAAACTAAAAGTATACTAATAATAAGAATAAACCCCCCTAGCGCTAATAATTTTATTTTTATATATAATAACCCTTTTAGAGACCTAAAAATATAATTTTAATAATAAGAAAGAAAAAGTATTTTATCTACTATAAAAAAAGATATTAGTTATTAAACTATTTTATATAAGATAAGGCCTAAGTATATAACTAGTGTATTATAATATATAAAAACTTCTATAAGGAAATACTTTTTTAAGGTAATATTACCCTTTATATTTAAGACTTTAAAGAATCCCCGTATAATAATACTAAAAAATTAAAAGATAAAACTATATCTAACTTTAGTTCTTAAGAAAAAAAAAATACTTTAATACCTTACTACTGTCGTATTTCTCTATTATATAATAGTAGAAGATATATTTTTTATAAATAAAAGAGAGATAATTAAGTAATTTACTTTTAAAGGAAAATACTGTACGTAGTACTAAAATAAATTTTAAGATATAAGTATAGCTAAATTATTAATAGTTAGTAAGGACTAGCTTAAAGCGTATATTTATAAAAATTTTAGTATAAAAATTAATTAAACTCTAAAAAAAACTACTATTAGTTTTAGAAGTAATATACTAATATATACTTTTAGTACTATACAGATTAAGAACCTAATTAATATAATAATTTACTATATTTTAGATACTTTAATATCCTTTTTATTATCTTTAGTAAATACTAACTATATAGGAGTATATTTTAATAATATATTAGATATTATTATATATAAGAATAGTATAACAGTTTTAGTTATACGTAAATAAAAATATTTATTTTTTAATATAAGCTATACGGAAGCTGCTTTATTCTTTATAAAAAAAAATTTTATAAACTTTATAATCGCTTTAAATACTCTTATACGGAATAACTTTATAAGTTATTTTATAATATAAACTATAAAGTTAACTCTACCGTACTAGAGTAGATTTAAAAACTATATTATTACTACTAAACATATAGAGCAGCTCCGCACAGATTTAAGTTCTCTATTAAAAATAATATCTACTTTAATTATAAAATTATTATTAATATTATATAAATCGGTAACCGCGATGTCCTTTATATTATTAACTTAAAAATATTATTTTAGGCTACTACTTTTCTTAATTTAATATCTATATAACCACTCTTAAGCAGGAGTATAAAAGGCTTATTTATTTTTTTATATTTTATTTTTATTATATTTTACCCCGCCTACTAATATTATAAACTAATAACGTTATCGTAGACTTATTATATAATTTAGAGTAATATTTTTTTATTTAATTTTATATAAGCTTCTATACTATCTATTAAACTTTTTACTAAAATAATAATACTAAAAGCCTACTAAAGTAAATTATATATATACTTAACTTACCTAGTAGTCTTATAAAATAAGAGAAGTTATACCTACTATTATTAGTATCTATGCCGCCTGTAGTATTTATTATTTAGTTAGTAATACTTACTAAATAAGAATAAGAGCGCGTACTTACCTAATCTTATATAAACTAGTAGACTACGTTAGAATTTATAACGCTTAAGCCTTTTTTTTTTATTTTAGATTTTATAAATATACTACTAGATTTATCTTATTTTATTAGCCTATTTTTTAGATTACTTTATTATCTTTAGCTCTATTAGCGCTATTAATAATATTAGGTCTTTTAGCCCTTTTCTATTAACTACCTACTTTTATAAAGCTTTTATTCTATCGGCCTAAAATTTATCTATATAAAATAATATACTAAGGAGGGCTTTAAAATAGCTAAAAATAATATATTTAAAAAGGCTATTCTTCGCTAAAAGTTCGCGTATACGTAGGTTAATATAAAATTTATTAATAAGCTATACGTAGGCAGAAGGATTACGTTTTAATTAATTTTAAATTTTACTCTAGCTTAAAGTATTGCTACTACTAGGAGTAGTTAGTATAATAGGCGGTAATTTAACTAAAATTAGTATAGTAATAAGACGTTTTAAAAATAAAAAAGACCTATAAAGATATAATATAGTAAAGTGCCTTTAAGTAAAAGTTAATAATATAGTATAGAGTATAAGACGGACGGCTAAACTTATTAATTTAAAAGCTAGATATTTAGTTATATAGGCTCTAGATAATAGTCTAATAATTCTTCTTAGTTCTAAAGTTTATATATTTAGTAACCCTCTAGACTAACTACGTTATATATAATTATAAATAGTAATTATTAATAATCTTAAGAACAATTATAAGCAGTTGCTAATTTATAAATATATAATTAAAGTATAAGCGAAGCGTTGCTGTATTTAGTAAAATATTTTACTCTTACTAAAAAGAAAGAGTATAACTTTTAAGGGTTTAAAATTTATATTATTTATATATAGCCTTGTTAGTATTATATTAAGCTATTTAGTATTTATTAAGTTTTTGTTATTACGTTGTGCTGCGGCTTTATAAAGCTTGTAAAGTATATTAATTAAATATCTATATAAGAGGTATAAGCAGCTCTTATATAATACTAGATTTATACCTATTAAGGTCTTCTAGATTTTATTATATATAATCTAGGCACTAACTTTACTTTAGAAAAATTTAAGAATAGTATATAAATTATAAGAGTAGAGTATCGCTAAATACTAATAAAAGCCTATTAGGTAGTTAGTAAAATTAAAAACGCGCACGACCTATTACGGCAAATTTTTAATATTTTAAAAAATAAAATTAAATACTATATAAGTAATAAAAATATTTTTTAAATAGCTATAAAAGTATTAAATAATACTATAGGCCTAGATAGTCTTATACTAATACTTTTTATTTTTAGCGCTTATTTAAAAATTAATATAATGTCTCTACTATTACTAAATATTATTATACGGGCTAATACTATCTATAAAGCTTTAAAGGCCTTATAAACTAATTATATAAAACTTACGCTAAGCTATATAATTAATATATATAATAGACTTAATCTATAAAAGACTCTATTCCTTTCTATTAGATTAGAGGTTCTAATCTAAAAAGAAAAAAATAAATAAATAAGTCTATATATACTATAGTTAATTAACAGACTAGATATTACTATAAATTTAAAAAATAGCCTACTAACTATATAATAAATATATATAAAACTATACTATCGTAAATCTTCTTTATATAATAACCTTTTAACTATAAAAGAGAAGGATATAATTATACGACTTAAATCTAAGAAGCTAAAAAAATAAAATTACCTAAGGGAGAACTATATAGTAGAAGCCTTTATAACTTAAAAAAAAAGCTTAATTTTATACTAGTAATAAAGCTACGCTAAAATAATATTATTATAATACTTAAAAACCTATTTAAGGAATCTAATTATACAGAGATTAATACCCTTATTATAAATAATATTTTTAAGCCTATTATATATAATCCTACTATTTATATAGACTATATATTTAATCTTAGAATAGTATAAGAGGTTAAAAATAAAAAAATAGTTTTATATAAAAAATTCTACTACGTACTAGCTAGCCACTCTAATAATAATAAATAATTTATTCTTATATAGTTACTAACTATCTAGAGAATAAGCTAAAAACTTATTTTAATTTTAGGCGTAACACTACTTAAATTATATAGTATAAAATATAAATTACGCAATATTACCTAAATCTATATATAATTTAAGGACTTACTATTCTATACGCTGTACGTAAAACTCCTAAAAAAAATAAACTATTTTTTTTAATATAATCTTTTAGATTATACGTCCTCTATATAGTATAGTTAAATTAAGTTTATATTAGTTTAAAATATACTATAACTACTATACTAAAAGACTAAAAATATTCTCCTCTACGTACAATCTATACCTACTTATAATAAAAAAAGAAGTAAAAACTTTTAGTCTAATAGGTATATAAATAGATAATACTTTAAGTATTATTTTACCTACTTTCTCTAATAAAAAAAAATAAATTATAAGCTATAGAGTTCTGTGTAAAAAAATAAATTATTTCTTTTTATATATAAGCCTCTAGAGTTTAATAGAATAAAAATTACTTTAAAGAAAAATAGAATAATTACTATAACCTAAAAAGAATAAAGCAAAGGCCTCTATATAATAAATTTAACTAATCTAAAAGCTTAATAGTAGTATATTAAGTAGCGTATAAAAAGTGTATATATTACTATTATTTACTAACTAAAAACTATATTTAACCTCTTTATAGCCGTATAAATAAAAATGTCTACTATATTAAAAGTAAAAATACTACATAAAAGGATTAAGTAGCAGATTAAGAATATAAAAAAAGAAGTCTTATATATTTTATTAAACTTTTAATATACAAAACTTTTTATCTTTATAAATAAATTTTTTAGAAATAACTAAGATTTTAGTTTATAATTTAGATATCTTATTATTTTTAAAATTAAAAATTATATAGATACTACGTTTATTGTACGTAGTAATATTATTTATTAAAGCTTAATTAAATATAAATAAGTTACGTAAAATATCCTTACTAGTAAATTATATAAAATAGTTATAGGCTTTAATATAGCTATTACTCTTAGTACTACTATTAATAAAATTTTTTATATAATTAATCTCCTACTAGCCCCTATAGTAGTTTATACAAATTTAAAATTTTTATATAATTATCTTATTAAGTTTAGTATAATAAATAAGAAAAAGGTTATAATAAATATTATATTTTTTTACTAATTATATAAGAACCGCGAGATCTCTAAAGTATAATAGATAATAGGAAAGAATAATCCTGTAAATACTTTTATAAAAAGTAAACTAAATAGTTCTCTTGCACGATTAGTATTTTTTAATATTTTTTTTTATAGTATTAAAGCTTTAGTTAATAGGCTAGAGCCTATATAAGAGGCCTAATAAAATATTTTATATATTTTTTATATTTTAAATTAGATATCCCCTATCGCATAAATTACTTTTTAGTATATTTCTTTTTTTTTATATATTATTCTTTACCTTTCGCGTAACGCACAAAGTTATTAACTTCTTACTTCTATTTACTATAATTTTACTCTTTACTTTTCGCGTAACGTATAAAATTATTAACTTCTTACTTTAGTTTACTGTAATTTTAATTAATAAGTAGTAGTATACTATACTATTTTACTCCTTATTATCGTATAACGCGTGAATAATAGACTATATTTTAGTTATATAAAAATATATTAAGACAGAGAGATACTCGTACAAAAAGTAAAAAAAAATATAAAAGAATAAAGTATTTATATAGTATGACTATAAAAAGAAAAATTACTAGTATATATAGAGTAATTAACCTAAATAGATTTACTAGTAATATAGAGCGTATAGATTATATAGCTATAATTATATAATTATATAATCTATACTAGCGTATAGAACCCCTACCTAGCTATTATATAAATAGTAAAGAAAGAAAATTAATATAATTAAGACATAACTATTATTATTTGTTATTTTATACTATTTCCTATTTTTTATAATATTATAGACGATTATTACTCCGCATAAGTAGAGTATAATTATTTTAATATATATAAAATTAAAATAGTAGTATTATAATTATAATTATTTATTAGAGTATTAAAAGATAAAGAGTAAGTTATACCCTTATAGTTAAGGTCCTACTTTTTAGACTTTTAATTGCTTTTATCTGCCTTAGACTCCGAGCCGCTCTTATTTAAGTAAGGCTTAGAAGTATAAGCGTAAGTAACTATATAAGCTACTTAATAAGACTTTAGCTATACTATAGTTATAATTATTTACTCTTCTTATAATAGATTTTCTTTATTTTAGATTTTTTTTATTTAGTTTTTTTTTATTTAGGATAGATAAAATTTAATAGGCTTTTTTTTCTCTACTTTTTACTTGCTTAATAATTAGTAACTATATATTTTATAGATTAAGCAGCTTTCTAAAGTATATAAATTATTATTACGTAAGCGTCTTTATTAATGTATTAATAGGTATATCTCTAGTTTATAAATAGATTACCTTAAATAATTTTTTTATATATTTTTACCGTAGCTATATATTTTAAGTATTAATATAGTATAATTAAGTCGTAATTCTTTTATTAGCTCTAATTATAAGTTTAATTATCTATTAATTATTATAGTATATTCTCTAAATAAATTCTAAATTAAATATAATATTATAGAAGAAGCGTTTTAAAACTATTACTTTTTTACTTATATACTTTAAAGCGATTAGCTTAGCTTCTATTATTAAAATAGTAATAATAAACTATTTAGCTACTTTTTAAAAAATCGCACCCCTAAATATTATTATAATATAATTATAGGATAACCTTTATATCTTAAAGTTATTAGTAAATAATACGTTTTTATAAATTATAAAATTAGGTCCGTTATATTATCTGTATTAAATTACTTACTAGTAGGTATAATATAAGTAAATAATTACTTTATTAATAGTAGCAAAGTACTATAAACTTAAATTTATTAAAAACTATAATAGCTTTAAAATTATAAATATAATATTTAATTAAAGTATAATTACTATATATAAAACTAATTCTGTACATTTCTAATATTACTTAATATTCTACTTAGAAGTATTTTTAGTAAACTTAATAAGCTCCTCTAAAGGGAAAGGCGTTTTAAGAAAGCTACTACTATTATTAAGGCTAATTTTTTTTCGCAATCTTATTAATATATATATTATAAATAAGTATAATTATTTTATTTTCGCGATTATAGATTACTCTAACTCTAAAAAACTATTAAATAGACCTCTTTACTTTAATTTTATATTTTAAAATAATCTAGTTCAAGAGCTTCTTTATTATTATTTTATAATTTTTATAATAGAGTAGCAGGATATTATTTATATAAAATAGAATAAAACCCGTCTTTTTATAATTAAAGAAAAGATAAGACTTTTTTTTTTAATACTATAAGCCTAATAGCGTGTAGTAAGCTTAAAAACTTTTTATATTAAAAGTAAGGCGAGTTACGTAGGCCGTATAATACTTAATTAAGCCTAATATATATATTTTATTTTTTAAATCTATTAAGTAATTTATATATTAATAGATTTTCTATTAATATTAGAGTATTAAAAAATACTTAAATAATATTATACTATAAAATCTCTAGATTAAATTCTACTATACGCGCTATTATAGTATAAAATAATTTTACTATAAGCGTAGTAGTATATATAAAATATATAAAATTAATATTTTAAAAATCTCCTTTTATAATAATATATTTTTTACACTTAATAAAGTACCTATTCTAATTAAATTTATAAGTTTAGACTTATTTTAATAGTAAAAGTTAGCTATTTATATCTACTTTTATAATTTCTTTTTAGATTTCTTTTTTTAGAAGCGTATTAATTTTAATATATAAAGTTTATTTAAATTTATTACTAAAAAGATATAAAGCGAGCTACTTCTACGTCGTAAGTAGTAGAAAAAAATTATTTTTATATAATTAATATAGATTACAGCAGGTAATATAATTAAAAAATAATATTTTAAATATTTTTTTAAGTATCGCAGCTATTACTATAGTATTAAAAATAACGTATATTTATAGCTTAGCGTATATCTTTATAGTACTAAAAAAAATATATATATAAAATTATTTTAAGAATTATTATTCTATAAATCTATAATTACTATATAAGCACTTCTAAGATTTATCTTACCCCTTAGCTAATTACTTAAATTATTATTTTTAGGTTGCCTTTTACGGAGGGATAAATCTATATATTTAATTTTAGGTTTTTATTACTATAGCATCCTACTTAATTATATTACTTAATTTTAATTATACCTTTAGTAGTATTAAGCTAGTAGTATTTCTACTTTACTTATAATAGTAAAAATATTATCTATAATTTAAAAGGCAGCTATAGAGTAATTATACTCTAAACTTTAAAAATTATCTCTAAAATTTAATAAACTAGTTTTTTTAGTTTTATATATCCTCTAGTAACTATTAGATACTTTTTAATCTTTTATAAAATTACTTTAAGTAGTATTTAGTACTAGCGTTACTTCTAAAATTATAAGTCTTAATTATTTATTTAATATTATACGGATTTTTAGATAATTACTAGCTAAGTAATTATTTTATATAGCTATTAAATTCTTAGTAATACTAAAAGGGGTTTAGCCTACTACTTCTTTACGTTAACTATAATTATTACCTTTAAGTTTATAATTAGGATTTAAATATTTATTATTTATTATTTACTTATTAGACTAACTTAGTAAATGTATATTCTTAAATACTACGCCTAAGTTTATAAATTTATTTTTATAGAGTATCTTAATAACTAAAACTACTTTTTTTTAGGTATCCTATAATTAGATAGCCCCTTATAAAAAAGCTTTTTATTAAAAATAATATTTTAAGTTATAATTACCTAATTAAGTACTAGAATTTATATTCTATAAATATTAAAAATATAATAGTCTACTAAATACTTAATATAACCCTACAGGTTTACTTTAAATTTACGCTTCTTACAGCCTGCTAAGCGTTTTTTATTTAAAGGGTAAGTATAACAGCTATATACATAAATCCTACTCTAATTAGGGCGTAAATCTACTATTATATTTTTTATAATTATAGGCTTTTACTATCTAAAGTACTACTTAAACTAGTTATTATATACTTTATTTAGTAATTATATCTTATAAATTAATAATAGACTTATTCTATATAACTATATTATAGTATCTATTATTTTAGGCTAAAACTTAATAGGTAGATTAGCGCTTAATTATATTTTAATTACTTTTAGAATTATTTTTTAGTCTGTTTTTTCTATACTACTATTTAGCTTATAAGTATATAGTAGGGTTATAATAAGTTTAATTTTTAATTAGCTACCTATTTTTTATAGTATAAACGACTATACTATAATACTATAATAGTATTATTATTTTAAATAAATATATAAATCTTAAGATTATATTACGTAAAGAGTAGCTTAGTAAAATTCTTAAAAACTTTTATAATTAATTCTAAGCCTTTTAAGTAAAGGTTATAATTATAGATTTTTCTACTAAAGTTATTTTTTAGGATTATACTTTATTACTCGCCTAATCTACTAGTTAGTATATTAAAGAGATTTTATAATATTTAAAAAAATAACTATAGTAATCGTTCTATTAGTTTTCTAAAAATTATTTATATTATATAAATAGTAGAGTAGTACGCGTATTTTAAATAAGCTATATTATTAATTTTAATATTCTAAGTATACTATAATAATACTTATAATACTATTTTTTCTAAATACCCTAATTACTAATACTATATTTATTTACTATTAATATAAGGATATTTAATTTATAATTTTTAAATTTTATAATTATCTATTATAGTATTAATTATAGAGTAAAAGGTTATTAGCTTATATTTAATAAAGGTAAAGTTATACTTATATTACAGCTCTATTAAAATAATATTTTACTTTAGTATACCTATACGTAAAGTATAATTAAGACCTAAGTACTAAATACTAGTCTTTTTTAAATAAGTTTTAAAAATAATATTAATATAGAAGTCTTTAACTACTATAATATTTTTAAAAATTAAATTTTTTATACGAGGGCTGTTTATACTATATAAAACTTATTTTAAAATTTAGTTACCTATTTTAATAATTACTAATACCTATATTCCGATTTTAATACTTTTAATTTTAATTACCTTTTTAAATATTCCGGGAATAAGTATTAAGGTATTATTAATAAAATATATAGTAGTATTACTATCTAAAATAGTACTTTTTTAAAAAAAGTATATACTAAATATTATAATACTATAAACTTCTATACTCTTTTTATTAGATATAAATATTAAAGAATCTATAATAGCTACTATAATTTTTTTTAAATATACTACTCTAGTATTAGTATTTGCCTTTTAATTCTTAAAGCCTTTTTTTTTAATTTTTAATTATAGATTAGTATACTTATTTTACTATAAGCGGTTAAGAATCTTTTTCTTATTAGTACTAAAAAAAATAATTAGTAGTAATTTTTTTAAATATTTTTTTATAACCGTAGTCTTAAGCCTATAGTAATAAATTAACTCTTAGTAGTAATAAGTTAATTTTAAGTATAAATAAGTAGGCTTACGCTTAATTTAACGCTTATTCTAATTTTTATTAGTATTTAAGTTAGTATTAAATTCGCGTTTATTAAGTATTATAAATACTACTAATCTTTTTTTATAATTAGTGCGTAGAGATTAGTACTAAAATATTATAAAAAAAATATTTTTAATTTTATCTAAAATTAAAAGGGGTTATCTAAGTATTAAATTATACGTAATATTATACTTTATTAATTATATTTAGTTAGAGGCGATTCTTTACTCTAGTATAATTAAAAAATTATAAATAACTATTTTTTTTTATATTAAGTATTCTATATATACGCGCCTTTCTATAAAGGAGTTTTTATTTATTATACTATTATTTAAGATTCTATTTTTTATACTTAGCCTTCTTAAAATAAGTATAATATTATACTTATACTAGGTTCTACGTATTAGTATTAGTTAGTATAAAATTAGCTTTAAGTATATATATTATCTCTTAAAGCGTTAGCTTCTAATAATTAAGAATTTTAATTATTATTAGTTTTAAAATATTAGGGTATACCGTATTACTTACCTAGTTCCTAAGGTTTTTAAAGTAATTATTATTTATAGACTAATTAGTAAATAGTATTCTATATTCTACTATCTATATAAAATACTACTCTACTTATTCTTTATATTTTTTAAGATCCTTTTTATATTATTTTTTAATTATAAGATTATTAGTATTAAGAAGGGCTAGTTAAATAGGGAATAAAAGGTACTATAGTTAATAATTTTTTATAGAAATAACGTTTTTTTATTAAAATTAACTTCTTTCTAGATCCCTTTCTATATAATAAGGAATTAAAATTAAATATACTAATTAGGCTAGCTCGAACGGCTTATTAACTAATTGGGCCCTTTTAAAATTAAATTAGTTATTATAATAAAATAATCGGTATATAATTAATAGAAGGTTAGAAAAGATATATATAAGCTTAGTATAATAATTAAATATAGTAGTATAACGGCAAAGAATAATTAAAGTATATAAAAAATAAGCACCTACTAGTATTAAGTCGCGTACAGAGAATTATTTTATAGTTTTAAAACGCTAGGCTTATAACTATAGTAAACTAAATAATACTTATTTTTAGAGTAAAAGATAAATTAATACTATCTATAAAATAAGATAATTAAGATTAAATATATATATAATAAGCGAGTAATTAGGTAACGTAGTCACGTAATTAACCCGTAATTAAAAAGGGTATATAAGCCTTAATTATTATAATACTAGTTAACGGAAAGTGTATATTAAATAAATAATAAATATATCTATACTTTAGTTATAATAACTATATAGACTAAAAGATAAAATATAGATTTAATAAAATACCTAAAGGTATAACTACCCTTAAGATTAAATTAGTAATAAGAGAAAAAGATAGTTAAAAATTTTTAAAAAAGGTATACTAGGTACTATAAGGTAAAAGTAAAAAACTTCTTAAACCTACTAAACTACTTATAGAAAAAATATCTTTTTTAAACCTAAACTTAAGTAAAAAAATACCTTTAAAGAACTAAACGCTACTAATAGTTAAGCGTTAATTAAGCTACTAGTATAGCTTAATAAAATATAGATAAAGGCCCTACTAGATTCTAAAATATAAGAGAGCTATATATCCTAAAAAGTATTTATTAGAGTAGGACTCTATAAGCGTAAAAAGAGGGAAGCTTATATTATCTATATTATAAACGGATAGCTTATATTTAATATACTATAAGTAGTATATAAAATTAAAAGAATATTTAAAATCTATAAATACTAAGAAATATTTACCCTTAATATATTAAAGAAAGCTAATTATAATATAATTTTAGAACTGTTTTAGTTAAGGAAGTATAACCTAATAAATAACTAAAAATAAAGAATATTATTCTTTAAGCGCTATAACTATATATTATAAGTAAAACCTACGTATTAATAAAGCTTAATAATAAATAAAAAAAACTATTTATAATATAGTCTCGCGACTAGACTTAATAAATATAAAATTAACTTAATAAATACTAGTAGGGACTACTAGATTATAAAGTATAAAAATAAAGAAAACTATACACCTCTTAATATTTCTAATAAATATAAAGATTAGAGTTATTTATTTTAGAAAAAAAAAGGAGTAAATACCCTTTTTAAGTATATACCCTAAAATTATAGAATTATTCTTAAAGAAGGGAAAACGTTACCCTTTAAACTACTATATAGATAGAGTAAAAAGGAATTTTAATAAATATATAAATTTCTTAAAAAAGCCTTAATAAAAAATAAATATATAAATTTAAGTTATAAGCTATATTACCCTTAATATTTATTATAAAGAAGGATAAAATATTATATTTATATATTAACTATTAAGCGCTAAATAATATAATAGTTAAAAATTAATACCTATTACTAAATATACAAAAATTACGGAACAGACTAGAATAAGCTAAAATATTTATTTTATTAGACCTATAAGACGGATACTACCTTATTAGAATTATAAAAGGTAAAGAATAAAAAATAGCCTTTTAAACTAGATATAGACTATTTAAATACTAGATTATACCTTTTAGACTTATAAACGCACTAGTAATATTCTAAACTATTATTAATAATATATTAAGATAATATTATTATATTTTTATAGTTATCTATTTAGACGATATTCTAATATTTTCTAAATAAAAAAGGATTATATATAATATATATAAATAGTACTATAGATACTAAATAATACTAATCTATAACTAAAATCTAAGAAATATAAATTCTATATAACTAAGCTAAAATTCTTAGGATATATTATTAATACTAAAGGAATTTAAGTAAGTTCTTTAAAGACTAAAGAAGTAGTAAAATAAAAAATATCTACTAATTTTATAAAAGTATAAGCCTTTTTTAGATTTACTAAATTTAACTAGTAATTTATTATAAACTATTTAAGAATTATATTACTATTTATAAACCTTACTAAGAAAGACTAATCCTTTAACTAAATAAAGGAGTGTAAATAAGTTTTTAAAATATTATATAAAGTATATATTAAACTACTAGTTCTAATATATTTCTAGACTAATAAACTACTATATATTAAAATAGATATAAGCGACTTAGTAATTAGAGTATATATAAAATAAAAGAAAAATAGTAAATAATACCCTATTACCTATTATATATATAAATTCTTACTAGAATAATTTAGATATAAAGTATATAATAAAGAACTACTAGTAATAGTAAAAGCTATTAAGTACTAGAGAATTTATATATATCTACTTAGAACTTACAATCTTTATAGATTATAAAAATCTTATATATTTTATAACTATAAAAAAACTAATCTAGTATTAACTATAATAATTAGAAATACTAGAATAATATAAGTTTAAGATTATATACACTTTAGATAAAGATAACGGACGCGCAGACGCCCTTAGCAGAATAAATAATAATAGAGAAAAGGTTAAAATTTACTCTATAATACTAAAAAAAAATTCTAATAATTCTTTAGGACTAACAGCTAAACTTAACTAAATTCTAATACTTATATAAAAAGTATCTAAGAAATAATAAATAGAGGTTATATAATAATACTATAACGACTCTATATATAAATATCCTAGAATTAAAAAAATAATAGAACTTATTTAAAGAAACTATAACTTTATAAAAATTAAAAAAATAGTAACTATATATATATATAAATATATAGAATACTAATATAATAAATATATAATATACTTTAAGTATGGGGAAATATAAGCTATTTAGATACTAACAGCCCTATAGGAAGATATTATAATAGATTTTATTATAGGATTACTAAAGTTAAAGAATTTTACTAATAGAGTTAGCTATAATACAATACTAGTAATTATATATAGATTTACTAAATATATAAAGTTACTACTATATAAGAAATAATAATAGCTAAAGAACTAGTATTTTTAATTCTAAATTAACTAATACGATACTATAGTATACCTAAAATAATTATTAGTAATAGAGATAAGCTCTTTATATTAAATTACTAGATAACACTAATAGCGCTTATTAGAATAAAAAAATTATTAATAGCTTATTACCCGTAAATAAATTAATAAATAAAATATATAAATTAAATAATAGAAATATATTTACGTATGTAGTATAACTACTAGAAAAATAACTAGATTGTTTTACTACTAATAGCGTAACTTATATATAATAATAAGGTATTAATAGTAATAGAATATATACTATTTTATATAAACTATAGAAGATATTTATATTTCTTTAACTAGATACTTTCTACTGCTATTAGAATAGAAGAAGCTATTAATATAGCTACTAAAATAAAAGAAATATATAAATAACTTTAAGAAAGTTTTAAGAAAGCTTAATAGTAAGCTATTTTCTACACTAACTAAAAAAGAAAAACGACACCTTAGCTAAAGAAGGGGGATAAAGTATACTTATTTATAAAGAACCTTTAAACCTATAAAAAAAATATAAAAAACTAGACTATATTAAGATTATATTATTTTTTATTTTAGAATAAGTATTGCTAGTTAACTACTAATTAAAACTACTACTAGACGCGAAAGTATATCTAGTATTCTATATTAACTAACTTAAACCTATAAACCTAGAAATACTAGTTAAAACTACCTTCTATTACTAACTAGAAAAAGAAATAGAGTTTAAGATTAAATAAATACTTAATAACTATATTTAAAAGCTAAAGGGAGTTGGTAATACTTTAAAAAGAAGTTACCTTATAAAGTAAAAAGGTGTTAGAATCTAAAAAATGAGAAAACGGGGGTAGATATTTTAATATAACTAAGCCCTACTATTACGTAACGTCTTACGGTTATTTTATAAGCTAAGACTATAGAACTATAAGATACGTAACTTATACTATAGAATTCTATAATATATTAAGTATAGGAAAGTATAAGACTATAAAATTTATAAAATAAGTACTAGTATATAGAAACCTAGGTATTAAATAGATACTTATATTTAATCTATTTACTAATCTATTATTTAGATTCTAAATAAGCTTTTATTAATTTAATTATATTATATATACCTTTAATACTAATACTTAGTAATAAGCGCGAGCTATTATTATAACCCTCTTTTATCCTATCTAGTACTCTTGCCTAAGAACTAACCTTAGCTTTTTTTAGACTAGCTATCCTTAGAAACTTAATATTTTAAATACCCTTAATATAAGTACTACTAGAATCCCTACTTCTTTTATAGCTATAAATAATAATATTATCTTTCTAAGGAATAATAAAAAAGATACGTATAAATCTAATTTCTATAATAGTAATTATAACCTCTTTAATACTTAGCTCTTATAACTAGATTTTTACTTTTATAATTAGGACTAAGACCTTAAGAATAAGAAGAAAGTTATTTTCGCCGTAACGTATATATAAGAAGTCGCTAAAAAATAAATTTATCTATACTTAGTTAAGTACTTAAATATAAACTATAATAATATAAATAAAAATTATATTAATACCTATATTAACGTAATTAATATTATTAAGGACTACGCTAATTTTAAAAAGTATCTTTATTAGATATTTAAAATTACTAATAAAATAAATATTATTATACGTACTATCTAGACCATCTATTAGTATTAATTTATAGTTAAGTATATAGTAGAGTTTTATAAGTATACTATATAACTTAACTAAAAGAACGAGTTTCTTAAATAAATATATAAATAAGGCTTTAAATATTATATATATAAAAAACTCTAACGTAGTAAAATAAGAATTAATATTTTAAATAAATTATATAAAGAGACTATTTAAATTAATAGAAAATAGTTTATCTTATAGAAAGACCTTTATAAGAACCTAAAAAGCGCTAGTTTTAGGTAACTAGTGTTAGAATTTAGGGAACGAGAATAGAGGCAGACATTTTAATATAACTAAGCCCTACTATTACGTAACGTCCTACGGTTATTCTATAAACTAAAATTATAAAACTATAGAATATATAACTTATACTATAGAATTCTATAGTATATTAAGTATAGAAAAGTATAGAACTATAGGATTTATAGGATATATACTAGTATATAGGAACTTAAGTATTTAACTAATACCTATATTTAACCTATTTATTAATCTATTATTTAAATTCTAAATAGGCCTTTATTAATTTAATTATACTATATATACCTTTAATATTAATACTTTAATAATAAGCGTAAGCTATTACTACTACTTTTCTCTATTTTACCTATACTTTTATTTAAGAACTAACCCTAGCCTCTTTTAGACTAGGTATTTTTAGGAATTTAATATTTTAAATACTCTTAATATAAGTACTACTAGAATCCTTACTTCTTTTATAGCTATAAGTAATAGTATTACCCTAATAGAGAATAATAAAAAAGATATATATAAGCTAGACTTATATAATAGTAATTATAGTCTTCTTAATATTTAGCTCTTATAATTAGACCTCTACTTTTTTAACTAGAATTAAACTATTAAAGATAAGAAAAAAGTTATTTTTATAGCAATTTATATATAAAAAGTTATTAAAAAGTAGATTTATCCCTACTTAATTAAGTACTTAGGTATAAACTATAATAATATAGATAAGGACTATATTAACACCTACGCTAATGTAATTAATATTATTAAAAACTATACTAATTTAAAGAAGTATTTTTACTAAATATTTAAAATTATTAATAAAGAGAATATTATCGTATACGCTATTTAAATAATCCGTTAATATAGATCTATAGGTAAATATATTATAAAATTTTATAAGCACGCTATATAACTTAATTAAAAGAATAGGTCTCTTATAAGAATATATAAATAAGGCCTTAAATATAATATATATAAAGAACTCTAATATAGTAGAGTAAGAATTAAAACCCTAAATAAGTTATATAAAAAAATTATTTAGATTAATAGAAAATAGTTTATATTATAGGAGGATTTCTATAAGAATCTAAAAAACGTTAGTTTTAGATAATAAGCTTTTATAGTTTATAAGGCGCTACTAAAAGTACTATAAAATTAATAGTATAATTATTATAAATACTAGCTAATAGAAGGAATCTAGTTTAATAATCTAGAAAAGGGAACTAAAAAGACTGCGAGCTTTTATAAGCCTTATAATTAAAGACGTATTTTAAATAACACCTAATATAAGGGGACTAAGACGCGTATATATTATATATATAATAAACTAAACTATATAGCGAAGAACTATAGATCTAAAAATAAAATTATTAAGTAGTTAAACGTACTAAGTATCCTAGCTACGGAGAATATAGAGAATAAAAAATAAATAGTTATAAATAAAAATAGTAAATTAGAATAGGATAGACCTAATTTACTAGACTTATAACTCTATAAATACTCTAAGTAAGTTAATACTAATAAAGAGAGCGATCGCCCTACTAAGAGGTTATAATAGATAATACTTTTAGATAATAAATTAAATAAAAAGAATATTCTACCTACTAGTAAACGGCTACCTACGCTATACCTAACTTCTAAGATTAATATATAGAATTTTTTAAAGGATAAAAGCGTTGTTTTATTATTATTAATAGAATCGCCGTTTAATACGCCTCTAAATATATATTTATAACGATATAAACTTATCTCGAAAAATAATAAAGAGGAGGCTAATTTTTACTATAAGAATAAAGATTTAGATAAAAAATATTTTAATAACTATTTAAGTTATAGATTATAGTATAATTTAAACTACTATAATTTTATATATATAAATATTTAATAGATATATTATAAAAAGAATTAATATACTATTTACTATTAAGATAAGTAATACTATTACTTTCTATAAACCTACTAATAATACTAATAAGAATAGTTTAATTATTTTAGTTTCTAATACGATATATATCTATAGGATAAACGTAAAACTAAATATTTTTTATACTTTAATAAGATATTAAACTAGGTATTATTACTATTAGTTAATAAAAAATATATATTAGATAAGTAGTAGACATGTCTATACTCTAATTATAGTAAATATATAGACTAAAAAGTAAGATATAGATTTAACTAAATACCTAAAGGCACGACTACCTTTAAAATTAAATTAATAAAAGAAAATAGGGATAGTAAAATACCTTAAAAGAAAATATACTAGCTATTATAAGGTAATAATAAGAAACGCCTTAGGTCTACTAAACTACTTACTAAAAAAGTATTTTTTTTTAAATCTAGACTTAGGCGTAAAGACGCCTTTAGAGAACTAAATATTATTAATAGTTAGGTATTAACTAAGCTATTAGTATAGCTTAATAGAAAATAAATAAGAGCTATACTAGATTTAAGAGTATAAGAAAGCTATATATTTTAAAAAGTATTTATAAGAGTAGGACTCTATAAATATAAAAAAAAAAGAGCTTACAATATCTATATCGCAAATAGATAGTTTATACTAAATATATTATAAGTAAGATATAAGGTTAAAATAATACTTAAAATCTATAAATATTAAAAAATAATTACCCTTAATATATTAAAGGAAACTAATTATAATATAATTCTAGGATTATTCTAGTTAAGAAAGTATAACCCTATAATTAATTAGGAAAAATAAATACTATTCTTTAAGCGCTATAATTATATATTATAAGTAAAGCCTACGTATTAATAAAATTTAATAATAGATAAGAGAATTATTTATAATATAGTCTTGCGACTAGAAGTTAATAAATATAAAATTAATTTAGTAGATACTAGTAAAAACTACTAGGTTATAAAGTCTAAGTATAAAGAGACTAGTATACTTTTTAATATTTTTAATAAATATAAGGAATAGAGTAAGAAAGGAAAGGAGTAAAAGCCCTTTTTAAGTATATACTCTAAGACTATAGAATTAATTTTAAAGAAGAGAAAACGCCGCCCTTTAGACTACTATATAGATAAAGTAAATAAGAACTCTAATAAACACGTAAATTCTTTAAGAAGACCTTTAATAAGTAATAGATACGCGAATCTAAGTTATAAATAGTATTACTTATAATTTTTATAATAAAAAAGAATAAAATATAGTATCTATATATTAACTATTAAGTATTAAATACTATAATAGTTAAAAATAGATACTTACTACTAAATATATAAGAACTATAAGATTAGCTAAAATAAACTAGGATATTTATCTAATTTAATTTATAAGACGGATACTACTATATATAAATAGTAAAAAATAAGAAGTAGAAGATAGTCTTTTAAACTAAATATAGACTATTTAAGTACTAAATTATATCTTTTAGACTTACGAACGCACTAGTAATATTTTAAGTAATAATTAATAATATACTAAGGGAATACCTAAATATATTTATAGTTGTCTATTTTAATAATATCTTAGTATTCTTTAAATAAGAGAAGGACTATATATAATACGTAAAAATAGTACTATAGGTACTAAAAAACGCTAACCTATAGTTAAAACCTAAAAAGTATATCTTTTATATTACTAGACTTAAGTTTTTGGGACATATTATTAGTATAGAAGGTATATAGGTAAGCCCTTTAAAAATTAGAAAAGTAAGGAAGTAGAGAGAACCTACTAATATTATAAAAGTACGAGCCTTTCTAGAATTTACTAGATTTAATAGATAATTTATTAAGGATTACTCTAGAATTACGCTATTACTTATAAATCTTACTAAGAAAAATATATCTTTTAATTAGATAATAGAATATATATAGGTATTTAAAATATTACGTAAAGTATATATTATACTATTAGTCTTTATACACTTTTAAGCCAACAAACTACTATATATTAAAATAAATATAAGTAACCTAGTAATTAGAGTATATACTAAATAAGAAAAGGATAATAAATAATACCCTATTACTTACTATACGTATAAGTTTACACTAGAAGAATCTAGATATAAAATATATAATAAGGAACTATTTATAATAGTAAAGGCTGTTAAACACTAGAAAATCTACGTATATAGTTACTTAGAACTTATAATCTTTATAGATTATAAGAACCTTATACACTTTATAACTACTAAAAAACTAACTTAACGCTAAGCGCGATAGTTAGTAGCGTTAGAATAATATAAATTTAAAATTATATATACCCTAGGCAAGAATAACGAACGGGTAGATGCCTTAAATAAAATAAATAATAATAGAGAAAAAGTTAAGATATACTTTACTATACTAAAGTAGAATCCTAATAGTTCTTTAAAACACATAGTAGAACTTAACTAAATTCTTATATTTATATAAGAAGTACCTAAGAAATAATAAATAGAGGTTATATAATAATACTATAATAACTCTATATATAGATACTCTAGAATTAAAAAAATAATAGAGCTTATCTAAAGAAACTACAACTTTAAAGAAATTAAAAATATTAATAAAAAAAATTTAGTTTATTAAATAAACTAGCTAATTATACTACGTTAAAATAAAAGTTAGTATAGTTTTTAATATAATTTAGTTAGTTATTATTATTAATAAAAGTCTATATTATATATTATAAATTATTTAGTTTAATAGTTAAATACTAAAATACTAAAATACTAATATTATAATTTATAAATATAATAATAATAAAAGATTTTTAAACGTTATATAGTATTTATAAAAAAAAAACTATTATATTTACTATTTTAAATATATTATATATTAAATATACTATATATAACCTATATATACTAAGTTATATATTAAATTATATACTAAAACTATAAATTTAAATTCTCTACTAACTTAAAATAAAAATATTTTTTATAATTTTTATATATACTTATTTTTTTTTTACTATATC
This sequence comes from Pleoardoris graminearum, assembly GCA_030770415.1. Classification (NCBI taxonomy): domain Eukaryota; kingdom Fungi; phylum Ascomycota; class Dothideomycetes; order Pleosporales; family Didymosphaeriaceae; genus Pleoardoris; species Pleoardoris graminearum. The sequence goes on from JASEKS010000373.1 coordinate 67,633, forward strand.
TAGAGTAATAACTTTTTTTAGCCTATACCTTTTTTAGACTAGTGTCTTAATACTACACTTTACTTTTTTATATAATATATAGCCTATAGTTTTATCTATAATAAACTATTTTTATTTTATAGTTATTACTCTACTAGTATTATTATTATAGTCTAATAAGTTTATTAGTTTAAGTAGTTATAAAATTTAAAAAATTCTATATTTAATAGGCCCTAGTTATAGTGCCTCTGGTTTTACCTACCTATATTAAGTGAGGACGTAGCGTACACAAAGTCGATACAGCTCCCACGGATAAACGTAAAGAAATAACGGCTCCGCATCGAAGAGCGTAGTAGGCGGTATTCTTGCCCTGCTGCGGCTATCTGGAAAGGTGTCCTAGGCAACAGCGGACTCGCTATGAGAGATACTGATCGCAACATCTTCCAGAAATGCGCCCCAGCAAAGCGTTAACGTTTTGCCGATCTGTGATATGATTGAGACGCTTGCGTCAGTGACGGTGCAGAGCTCAGGTTATCCCCTAGCTGCGGCTGATGATCAAGGTATGCACGTGCCTCGTGTCCCAGCCTTGCACCTTCCTAACCGCATTCGTCTGTGCTTCAGCCTTCCTCGTCTGCCTAATTTCTTCCCCCCCACCGCTCATCTTCAACAACGCTACACATCATCTGTCGCCTTCAAAAGGTCTTCCTATGGCGCGCTATCAATACAAAGCTCTTGCGGAAGGCGAGGTTCGAATCGTCGAACTGCTGCCAGCCTTGCGCTACGACGATGCAATCGAGATCCGAATATTCACGATACCCCGTCAAATCTTGCACGCAGTAACCGAGGCGCCACCTAAGACACACATATACCCACGGAATCTGACTCTGAATTCCAAGGGTAATCCTGTGGGCCATTCCGGGCGAATGGATGCAGCCGTGGTGCAGTACCGGAAAGAGCGCGAGAGGCCGTACTTTCCCACTGGCAGTGAGGATGACACTTGCGACAAGGACGAAGCAACCAGCGCATGCGACAACGGAGTCAATGATACTCCTTCGGAAGCATTCATCAAATGCAGACCCGACTTGGAGATACACGCCCTATCTTATACGTGGGGCTCCGAGGAAGACCTGGTAGAGATCAATGTCTTTGACCTTGATGAACCGATGACTCGAAACACGACTCATCTGTCAATCACCAGGAACCTGGAAGAAGCTTTGCGCCATCTGCGACTCAACCGTCCCCGGTATCTGTGGATTGACGCGTTGTGCATCAACCAAGACGACGACAAGGAGAAGTCCATTCAGGTTACCAACATGAGTGACATATACTCCAATGTGGATAGGGTCGCCGTCTGGTTGGGTATCCCAGACGCAGCTTCCCTTTGGGGATTTTGCTTCTTCTGTAAAATTGGTATGAATGTAATGGTTGACCTCGGTCAATTGGAACTATACGAGGCTCCCGGGGCATGGGATCCAAAGCTTGCGGACGTAGAGGATCCGGTAATCATTGGATCGAACGAATATCAAGCGATTATCGCACTAATAAGTCGACCCTGGTTCCAAAGATTATGGATACAGCAAGAGATCGCCCTCGCAAGAACAGCGACTGTTACACTATGCGCGACTGAATATCTCTGGGATGAGTTCGTTGCCGGATTCGTGACATTCTTTCTCAAAAAAAAGGGATTCGAGAATTCTCAAGACCGGAGTGACTTTGTTGGGAACCTGCCGAAATTCGATTATATACTCAATCTTTGCCGGCTTCCGTCACTGCATGAGCGATCGTTGACCGTCCTGATAAAGGCGAGAGAAGGACATTGCAAAGACGCACGGGACAAGTTGTTCGCAACGCGCTCTCTCAGCCCTCGTTTAGCTCAATGGATCATTCCTGACTACACAAAGAGCACCGCTGAGGTCTATATGGGCGCATTCCGGAGGTATATTAGATACGAGGGTAATATCGAAATAATTCACTGTGCAGAGCTCTTGACGGCTCGCAACGATTCTCCAACTTGGCTGCCTAACTGGGCTGTACCCAGTGCGACAGGAAGGATCTTTGACAGTTCCGAGTCTAGAGGCCGCCCAATTGTACCATGGATTTATTTGGTTGGTGGCCATGTGCTTCGTACTGCAGGCATAGAACTGGGGACGATTGAGGGTGGCTACGAAGTCACAGCCGACATGTTCGCAATGGCAGACCGGAGAAGGTGGAATGACTCACTGACAATACTGATTAACAGCCTGAAAAAAGATTTTTGTGCCTCTAGAGCTGAGCAACTTTCTATGAGGAGCTTCATTCGTGTGCTCTACATGGACGATGGGGAGGTAATTGCAGCCCTCGCAGGAGCTTTGTCCACGGACAATCCTCAACTACCGGATGACATACCCGAGGGCGTCCATTTAACCATCGTCCATGCAGGAATAAGACTCAAACCCGCGAAGCTCTTCTTCACGAACGCGGGAGATATTGGAGTGGGCCCTTCCAACCTTCAACCCGGCGACGTGATCTGTTACTTTCTGGGTGCGCTATTTCCCACAGTTCTTCGCAGGGCAGATAACACCACGCAGTACCAGGTCGTGGGAATGTGCTATACGGAGCGATTCATGGATGACACGAACTGCTTCGGGCTCTTAGCTGAAGGTTGGGACCGACCCCTTCCTGACGAAGAATCCCAACTGAAAGCCATCGAGGTGCCAGTAATGGGCGAAGGGCTCGGTAACAAGCTAGAGGGCGCAGGTCTGCACATACAACCCTGGACATATGATTTCAACAACAACATCGGAAGGAAAGTCAAGAAGGACCCCAAGCTGACGCCGGCCTACTTTCGAGCTAGAGGGAACGATGTTCGATATTTCGATCTCATATGAACTGGACGACCGGACAACTACGGAGCCTTGTGCTTATTCAATCTTCACTCTGTCGGCTGTGTGTTCTGTTGTTGATCCGGGTTCACACGTAGTCGATAATTGATAACGGAGCCCGGCGCCGAAAGAAATTGGCCGGGCTACTTATACATACGCAGTTCTCTGCAACTAGGAGGTTTCCTCGGTTGAACAGCACCACCCTCAGGAGATCGGCTGCTGGGGGTTCTTCCACGATAATTTACTTGACGCATATACGATGAGTGTTCACCTCTGTAGTGCACCCCTGTATCGATTTCTACGGTGACCGTCCCGGACCGACACCCATTGGCTCCTGCCACAAAAAAAAAAAACCTTGCCAGTATTCGACGACATGCATCCTTGGGAGCGACGCGTAGCCAAGAATACCCTCGCTCAGCTGCTAAATGTTGACTCTGGACCACGATGGGCGAGACATGTTATCGGATCCCTGAAGACCAGCAGCACCAACATCCACGCAGCCTTTGCGTGGAGGAGAACCGAGGCGACGGATCGCTGCTGCGGGTGTGTCCGCCGCGGATGCGCTAGAGAAGCTGTCAATGCTATGACAGCTCGCCGTGAGAAGATTATTGGATACGGGACTATGCAACAAGGACATCAAGTGGGGAGTTTGCCGTTGGAACGGTCAACTACTGGGCATGAAACGAGCGACAAGGGACGGCAACCCGTCTTACTATTTAGCGCGGAGGTCGCTTCGCGTCGCGCTGCGAGTCATTCATGGTATAGAATCGCTTATATACGCCGTTCTAGAACGACAGCTGCCGTACCGGACTGTGAGCGTAATGTTCCGGCCCACTCGGCACGTGAGCGGATCTCCGGGCCCGGTTATTTTTGTCGCAACTCATAAAACTGCGCTCGTCGACTCTTATCGCGAGGCTTGTATCGTTGGAAAGCATAGCGTGCAGAGCGCTATCTGCATGCTTATCGTCAGGCTGTAGGTCCCCCACGCGCATGGCGAGGTGCGGCGGCGCCCGGTGCGCCAACGGGCGTCGCTGGCTTTATCGACGGGCGTGGTAAACACCACCTGGGCCGCCACGTCGCGCTGCTTCGCGTACGAGTGGATTGACGAGCGTTGGGGGGGCGGGGAAAGGAGGTGCGAGCGCACGTTCGGCCGGCGCTGGGTTGTTTTGGGGTAAAAGTAAAATGAGCTGGATACGGAGGGCGCATCCCGTTCATAAGGGAAGGGGGCACGCAGTCCGCTGGCTGGTGCTTTTGCACATCTCACAACGTGCGTTTGTCCGACCTGCGCTTTGATTGCCTTGTTTCCCGTCTCCTGGACGTCGTGCGCTGCGCTGCTCTGTGTCCGCGCTGCTCGTTGTCCCTGCGTCCTCCTTTCCATTCCACCATCGAGATTCAATGAGAAGGTCGTCATCCAATGCGCATGTACCACGGCAGCAGCTAAATCATGCATTCGAACGCCATGGAGCACATGGAGAGGCTCTACGAGAGCCCCTTTGCGATCCCACCTGAGGACATCGACGACTTGCTTGCATCCGAAGGGTTCCAGCTGCTGAGGAGCTTCCTCGCCAATGACGCCGCGTACGCTTTTTGCCATCCCTGCCACTATACAAGACACCAGCTAACACGCTTCGCGCCGACAGCTTCTGCGACTTCCACGCCGCATCCGACGCGCACACGCGGGCGACATGGCTGCTGCACCGCGACCTGCTGCACGCGCTCGTCATGCCCATCGTGGAGCTGTACCGGCGCGCCGAGGCGCTCGCCAGCACGGCGCTGTGCACCGCGAAGAGTGAAGACCTGGAGCTAGCCTTCGCAGGCGAGGCGCGCAGCGCGTTCCTGTGGCTGCAGTGCTTCGTCACCGGCGAAGACGGAGACTGGTGTCGGACGCGAGGGTGCCCTGGTACGTCTCTTCTCCTCCCTACTTGCTCCTGCACTGCAGGCATCTCGATTCTCGCACAAACTAACACCCCATCCCCAGCATGCATCACGACGGCCACGCTCTCCACCGAATCGCACGTCCGCCTCACCCTCGCCGCATCCCTCGTGTCCACCGCGCCCCTCGCCTCCCCGGCCTCGTCCCCCGGCGCCTCGCCCCTCGCCGAAGCTCCGTCCCGACTCTCCTCTTCGCCCGGCCTCCCGCCCATCCCGCACATCCTCCCTGCGCTCCGCCGCGCCCTCGACACAGACCCCTTCTGGGGCCCCTCCTACGTCCCGTACCTCGTCGCCCGCGCGACCCAGCTCTCGGCCGGCATCCAGGCGCTCATCGCCGACTGCGCGGCCCTCGAGGCGCTCGTGGCGTCGCCCGCGTCGAAGGGGATGCTGCGCAGGCAGCGCGACAGTGCAGAGGAGGCGGGCATGCGTCTGCGGAAGAGCAAGCTGGCGAAGCGGCAGCTGCGGATGCAGGGCGAAGAGGCGGCGTATATGCGGCGGTGTGCGCTGCAGTGTTGGGGGCGGGCGGCAGTGCCGCGGAGGGTGAGGGGGGAGGTGTTGGGGTTGGGGTTAGGGATGCAGGAGGGGATGGGGAGGGGGAGGAGAGGGACGTGTCCGTAGGTGCGGTTCGTCCTGGACTGGGTATGGGTGGATGGATACGCACGTGGAGGGTATGGAGACGCGAGTCTGCGCCCGACAGGCAGAAGCAGGGTTTTGGGCGTTTTTTTTTCTTTTGGCTTGGCACGGTTAGCATAAGATACCACGGCATTGCTTTCCTTTCTCCTTGGCTAATCTAGACGGCTTCCTTCCTTTCTTTTCTTTCTTTCTTTCTTTCGGCTCGCTTTCTTAGCGCTTTTATCTCCTCGACGGGTTCCTTGTATCTATCTAGCAGTATTGGGTCGTGACACCTCCTGCACGCCGTACCATCTTAGTAATAGACCTTTAAAGCACTACGCCATATCGCCACTCCACTTATATCCCAGCCTTCTCCAAGTATAAAAGGAATCGTACTATTTTTTTTTTTTTTACCGTGGTAAGTAATATCTATTTTGCGCTTCGGATGTGGAGAGGTGCGGTTTCCTGGCGCGCGGCTTGGGAGGCTGGCATGAGATTGGTTAGATGGAAGGGTACTCGCAGCACCCATATACGCGCCGCGCATGGGGGAATGCGGATAGGAGCTGCGACGCGGTGGCGTGTGCGGTGATCCCGTGCCCGGCGGGGATGCGCGCGAATAGTGTAGGGGATCGCGGAGCCTAGGTAAGCATTCCAGCGGTAAGGATTGCGTGGGGTAGGACGTTGGGACTACCGACGTTCTCACAGGATCTTTTTTTTATCGTCGTTCACAATCTGGATAGATCTCGCGACAAGGAAGCGCAAATGATATAATGTACTTAGTCGAGACCAGGCAGGCACGCAAAGTGTATTGTGGTGTTATATTCTGTTTGGTAATCACGCCGTTACGTTAGGGTTATTTCTTTTCGTTTATCTGTAGGAGCTGTATTACTTTAGTATACGCTACGTTTTTATTAAATATAAAAATAGGTAAAAATAAAAATACTGTAACTAATAAATTTTTTTTTAAATATTATAGCTAGTAAAATAATAATTTAATTTATTAAACTAATTAAACTATATTAGTAATAATAGAATATAAATAAAACTATATATAAAATTATAAACCATAAATAGTATATTTAATATAATAAATATAATATTTATTATTTCTTTTTATAATACTATATAAAATATATTTTTTTAAATTATTATAACTAAAACTTTAAAGTCTATATATATATATTTTTATATATTAATTAAACTTTTTTTATACACTTATTTTTTAACTATATTCGGAGAAATAACTTTTTTTAGTTTATATCCTTTTTAGACTAGTGTCTTAACGATACACTTTACCTCTTATTATATAATATTAATTAAATAAAAGAGTGTGGCTGTAGTAACTCGAGACAACTAAAAGGGGTTTTAAAAAAGGAGGAGTATATATATACCTTTATTTTTAAAGTCTATTATTAAGTATCTAAAATTAAGATATAAATGATATACTATAATTAGTTATAAATTTTAATAAATACCTCTTTTTATATTAAATATATTTAATAAAAACTTAAATATAAGTTTTAGTATAAAAAATATTAAAGAAATAAATTTTTTTATATAATTAATTAATAAGAATTAAAATATATTTATAGTAATAACTATTATAGTATAGGTTAAATAGTAATATAATAAAATTAATATATATACTTATTTAGTAGATTTTAAATATAAAGAATAAGTATAATAAACTATATTTACTTTTTTACTTTAATTTTACTCTAAAATGGGTAAGTAATTATATATATAGTAGATAATACTATTTATATAATATAGCTAATAATAATATTATAATAGTTATATATATATATTATACTTACTATTATACTTAGTAGTATAGTTATTATAGTATAATTATATAAAGTATATTTAAAGTTTATTATTATAGAGTAATAAAACTATATTATTAATATAAAATAAGTTATTTATTAAATAAAAGACTTATAATTTAATATAAACTTTTAAGTTATAGTAAAATTAATAAACTATATAATATATTCTATTTCTAATAGTATTAATTATAATTATAATAATATTATTATAAAAGTTAATTATATTAAGTATTGTAAAAAAATACCTTAGAGCTTACGTTACTAGCTTATAAAGCTTTTTAGAATAGAGGATTTATTTCTCTTTTACGTATATATAATACAGCTCTTTAGCACTTGTTTTTATAATAGTAGTTTCTACTCTTTATTCTTAAAATTTAGTAATTTTTAGCTTATTTTTTTTTATAGTTATAAGTATTATATAAAGAGAGGTAAAGTGTAGCGTCGAGACACTAGTCCAAAAAAGGTATAGTTATAAGTATAGCGTTTTAGAAGTAAAAAAAGATTTTCCTTATATACTTAATTATTAGAAATTCTATTTTCTAAAGCTCTAATTAATTTTTTAACTTTTATTTAAAAGCTTTTAGTTCTATAGATCTAGCGGGTATCATTTTATCTATATAATAATAATAATCTATACCTTTAGCTATTAAATGTTTAATAAAAAATAGCTATATACTAAGCCCGCTTAACTAATTATACTACTAAAGTTAACTAAGTAATAAATTTTTAAAACTAAATTAGTATAATAGTAGCGTTAAAGCTTATAAGTACTATTTAAATATACTATACTATTAAATAGAATATCTCTACTTAATAATTTTTTTTTAAATAAGAGCTCTTAACTACTAATATAATAGCTAAGAATATTATATAATAATAATACTATACTTATTTAAAAAAATAGAGTATAAAAAGATAGCTTTTAAATTATAGTATTATAAATAAAAAGCTCTTTATATAAAAGTAAAAGTATATAAGCTTAATAATATTTAAAATAAGTTAGCTATTACTAATTTTTTTACTACTATTAGTAAGAAATTAGTACTTAATTAAATAAAATAGATATATATAATTTAAGCCTAAAAATTAATATTTAAGAGTAAGAAGCTCTCTCTAATAAAAATAAAAAAAATCTTTTAAGTAATATTATAAAATAAAGTTACTAAAATACTTTTTAAAAGTTTTTAAAATTTTATAATACTTAGTAAATAAAGTCTATCTCTTTAATTAAATAGCTTATAGCTAAAAAATAAGAATAAGTTATATTAGTACCTTTATAAATTTAAAGTATATTATTAGAAACCTACTATATACTATTGCCTATAGTTAGTATTAATAAATATTTATACTAATTAGACTGCGGCGGTTTTTAAAAAGAATAAAAAAAACTTTTTAAGCGTTTTAAACTTAACAAATTTATACTTTTTTATAATATATCTAAGTAAAAAAAATAGTTTAAAGAGAATACTATATAGAGTAAGGGGTCTAATAAGCTAAAATTTTTTAGCTTTTTTATATATACAGGAATTAATTCTTCGCTTATTATAAATAGTAAATTAAAAAAAAAGTAATAGTATATATTTTATATAAAATTATAATATTTATATACATTTTAAAAATACTATTTTTTAATAATAGTGCCGCTTTATACTTAGTAAATAATAGATTACTATTTATTTTAGAATTTTTAAAAAACGCTAATAGTATTTATACTATTAAGACTAAAATATAAGTTTTTTTAATCTTTAGTATAAAAATCTAAGTAATTAAAAATACTTTAAACGGACTAAACGGAAATTCTATAGTAGATTTTATATTAAAAAATATAACTATTATAAAAGAATTTTATTTAAATATAGTATCTGAAGCTCGTTTATATAACAAAAAGCTTTAGTATTTAGATTTAGATAATATACTATATATAGGATTTTTAGAATAAAGTCTTATACTTATAATACTTATTTATAAGTATAATTTTATATTTATTAAATATAAGTTTCTATTCTTTTATCCCTTAGTTTAAAGTATAATATTAGGATATTAAAGGCTCAATTTATAGTTAATATATTTATATATTAATATTAAGAATATAGAGTATTAAAGAGTAGAATATTTAAATTAAAAAGCTTTATATACTTTAGTGTATAAAGCACGAAATATTCGTATTTTAGGTACTAAATATATATATTATAAATAATACTCTGTTATATACGCAGCTTCAGTAATTTCTTAAAAATTAAAAAATATTATTATCTTAACTATACTAGCGTATTTTATAGAATCTTTTTAATATACTTAAAAAAAAACTTAGTAAGTAGTAGATATTACTAGTTAAAAATAATTATAGTAAAAAAGTTTATATATAGAGTTTATAAGTAAAGTTACTTTTAAAGCTTATAAAAGTATTTTAAGCTTTATTACGTAAGTATGTATTTAGTATAAACTTAAGATTATAAAGATTTTTTAAAATAATAATATTATTATCTATCCATAGTATAAAAGATTATATTTTAAAAAATAAATAAAAGAGCTTAGTATAAGTATTAAAACTTAATTTTTTTTATATATATAAGCTAAATGATAATACTAAACGCGTTAGCTAAAAAATTATTAATAAAACTATTATTATAAGACTTAGTGTAAACTTACTAGAGAAGCTTTAGCTAAAAATTATAAAAGTAGTTATAGCGCTTTATAATATTAGTTTAGTAGTTTTAAAAAGTATATAATTTTTAAATAAGAATTTTTTTATAGTTTATTTAGATAGTATTGTTATTATTATAAATTTAAACTTATAAAGTACTAAATAGTAGATTTATACCTAAATTAGAGTAATATATATATCTACTAAATAAGAATTGTAAAACTAGGCATAATAGGTATAGATTTAAAATAAATCTACGTATTTATATTAGATATTTAGTTAGGTATATAACTTTTAATATTTATAAAATATAAGTATTATTACTTAACTAAGTGATAATAACGTATAATATTACGTTTAATAAACCTCTTTTTTATAAAAAAACTAAACATTAGTTTATCTCTTAAAAAGAGGCTATAAAGCTTATAAATATTTTATATACTATATTTGTATATTAATCGAACAAATAGTGTGGCTGTAGTAGCTCGGGGCGACCAAAAGGGGTTTTAAAAAAGGAGGAGTATGTGTATACCTTTATTATTTTATATACTATTAAAATTATAAATATAGGTAAAGCATTTAATTATATTTATATATTAATTAAATAAATAGTGTAGCTGTAGTAGCTGTATAAGCGACTAAAAGGGGTTTTAAAAAAGGAAGAGTATATATATACTTTTATACTTAATATATTAAAAAAGCTAGGTAAAGTAATACTAAAAAAAGTATAGCGCTTTACGCTAGCGCGCTTAGCGTATTCCCCTAAAAAAACGTTAAGTTAATAAAGTCTAGTATAGCTATTATATTCTTTTTTAAAGGAGATATATATAGGTAGTAGTAACTACTACTATCTATATATCTTTCCTCTATTTTCTCTTATAGTTAACACAGCCAAACTATTCTATATTAGTTTATTTAAAAATACTTACTAAATATTCTCTAAAATATTTTTTAAAAGTCTTACTTCTAGTTTTACTCTTTTTTTAGCGGATACTATACTTATTTATATTAATTTTAATACGTTAACTGCGCTAAATATATAAACTATCCTCGTTATATTCTACCTAAATAGTAATATATAGAAAGTTTTTAATAATACCGCTAAGTATCCTGTATATAAGGTAATTACTTACTAGTTTTATAAAAGTACTATTTATTAATACTAAAAAATTCTAGCCGATAAGGCGTATAGTAATAAAATAAATAGTAAAATAAATAAAATTATAATACTAATAATAGTAGAGGTAATAAATTATAAAAATTTAGGGTTAATTACGGTGGCCAATATAAAGGTAAAGGCAGTAAAAGTAATAAAAGTAAAAATAGTAGTAGTATACTAGTTATAAAAAATAAAGAAAAGATAGTATATTAATATTAAATTTATAATAGAGATACGTAGTCTAGAGTATAAAATATAGCTATATAAAGTACTACTAGACTTACTAGTAATAAAAATAAAGAGGTTCTAAAAAGATACTAATTAATATTTAAGAGTTTTAGGGGGGTCTATAAATATAGGTAATATGTATTTTTTTTTTAGTGTATAGGCTAGGTAGGTAGGCTAGTAGGTATATAGGTACTTAGTATTGCAGTAATTATTATAGGTAAAAAGTAATTATTATAGATAAGAAAAGAGATATAATTATAAATAAAAAAGTTAACTATTATTAAATGCTATACTATTTTTATTTCTTTACGTTTATCTATAGGAGCTATATCGACTTTATATACACTACGTCCTTACTTAATATAGGTAGGTAAAAATAGAGGCTCTATAACCAGGACCTATTAACTATAGAATTTTTTAAATTTTATAGCTAGTAGAGTAATAACTTAACTAACGACTTATTAGGCTATAACAGTAATAACAGCGCGTAGATAAAACTATAAATAGAACTATAAGTTACAGAACTATAGGCCGTATATAATATATTTAAATTACGCCTTTCTCTTCTACGCTATATAGTATCTTCTAAAATATCTTTTTTTTCTTTTTCTTCTTCTTCTTTTTTTTTAAATTATTATAGTTAGGAGGATTTTAAAGCTCGCTTTTAGGCGCCTAATAATTATAACTACTAACCCCGGCTAAAAATTAACGGTAATCTTAACCTTTACTAAAAACCTAGATAACTAGCAGGGCTATATTAAAAATTATTTAACGCTAGAGTATTATCGTAAGCTTATAAAAAAAGCTAGTCTTTTTAGAGGGCCGTCTCTTTCTATTAATATTTTTAATTTTAGGTCGGTTACCGTACAGCTCTTTATCCTTAAATATAAAATAATTTTTAACCTTAACGACCCTAAAAACGGCTTATTCTTATATAGTAATATAACAAAGCTAGTAAAATAATAACTTAAAAGCGCTAAAAGCTTAGTAAGTAAAGTAGAGAGTAATATACGTTTAAGAATAGGTAAGAAGGAGTTCTTTAAAGCAGTATAAGAAAGACAGGTACGGCTCTAAAAAAAAAAGCTTTTAAAGGTAATTAAAATTGTTTATACGTACGCGTAGGAGTAGGGCTTTAAAGTAGGTAATAGGCAGTAGGAGAATACGCTACGGCGCTATAAAATAGTTATATAAGAGCTTAAATCTAAAAAGCCTTACGTAAGAGGATCGAGAAATTCTATAAAAAGTAGCTTTAATTACCGTTAAAAAGGTTACAGGTTATTAGCGCTAGTAAAAAAGTTATTATAGTTACTATATAAAAAGCTTGTCGAGAGTTAGTCGATTATATAATATAGTAGAAGTTTAAACAGCTAGTCTAGGGTTGCGTAACGTTACAGTAATAACTCTAGGGGGAAGGGCTATACTACCTTTATAGACGGAGTAAAAAGTAATAAAAATAAATATAACCTCTATTTTATTTAATAAAAATAAAGTTAAAAAAGTAACTAATAGGTTATAATAGTAGTTATTGGCAAGTATTTAATAAAATTTTAATACGTAAGTCTATAATTTTAGTAAGTTAAAAATTAATAAAAATATTTCGTAACTTAAGTAGTAGCTTAAAGATATTATAGCGTAAGTTTATTTTTTTTTAGTTAATTACGTAAGTAAAGCTTTATATAAGTAATATATATGCGGGCTATTTATATAATTAGTTAATAGTTATAAATTTATATATTATATAATATAAATATTAGTCTAATTTATCTTTAGCCTATTTTAGAGTTTAAAAAACTTAGGGGTATAGACTTTAAAAAAAATAAATATTTTAATATTTTTTATAAAATATACTCTAGCGAAGAAGCGAAATAGTTTAAAATAAAAAGTTTATAGAATTTTTAAATAGTAAGTTAAAGCTTATTTAATACTATTACTTAAATTAGTAATATAGAGCTTTTTTTATTAAATAAAATAATTAATACTTTTACTTATAGGACGTAAGGATTTATAAGAAACTATAGCGTAATTACTTAATAGAGCTAAAAGTAATATAGATTAAATTTTAAAAATCCTAATAAACTAGAGGGTAAGTATAAAAATTTACTTAGTATTTATATACTATTATACTCTAATCTAGAGAATAAGCTATTACGTAATATAAAGCTTATAAGTATTTTATTTAATAGTATAGATAGCTTTTACTAGTATAATTTTATAAATATATTTATTTGTAGTATAAATTTTATATAGGAAGAGTATAGAAAGTTTATAATTATTAATACTATAATTTAAGCTACTATATAGGATAGGGCCTTAAAAAAATATTTTAAAATAAAGCTTATATATACCGTAATAAACTTTTAAAAGAGTTAGTAATATAAAAAGTAATTTTTTTAATATTTATTTAGCCCACTCTTTTACTAGACTATATATAAAAAATAAAATATACTTTTTAAAAAGTAAATTTAATAGGTAGTTATACGCTCTAATAATACTAAATAACTACTTTTACTTAAGTAAGTATATACCTATAAATTTAATTAAGATAATTATTTTATAAAGTGTAAAATACGCTTTATAGTTAAAAGTAATTTTTAATTAAAAGATAGGCTTTTATTAATATATACTATAATATTTATACCGTATGTTATTTATATAGCTATAATAATTATAGTAAAATTTAATTTAGAAATATTATAATTTAATATAATTAGTATATTTTTTAATATACTAATTAATCTTTTAAACCTAGTATAGTATAAACTACCTAATAACTATAAATAAAAAGGTAAATATATAAAGCTTAATTAAGTTTTATATAGCTTACGCGACTTATCTATACTATAGTATAAAAAGTTTTTTAGTACTTTAGCTAAGCTTAAGCTTATTTACTTAAAAGAAGAGTTTTATTTATTCTTTAATACAGATTATAAGATCTTTATATTTTTTTATATAGATAATATTCTATTTTTATACTATAAGATTTATTAGTAACAAGCTTTTAAACTATATAATAAACGTTTAGAAATATATAAACTAAAAGTATATAAAACTATAAAATAGTATTTTAAAATATAAGTAATTAAGAATTAAAAAGATTAAAAAATTACGCTAATCTATAATTTATATATTAAAAAAATTATAAAAAAATTATAAGTAATTAATTTAGTACTTTTTTTTCTAACGCTTTTACTATTAGAAAAGCTAGTTAAAAATAAAGAAGAAGCGATAAAAGCTAAAATTAAAATATATTAAAAGCGTGTTGAATCTATATTTTATATTACTATTATAATATAACTAGGTATAGTATTTACTATTTTAAAACTCTTTTATTTTTTAACTAATTTAAGTAAAGAGTATTTAACTATAGTAAAATATATAATGTTATAGATCTTCCTTTTAAGTAATGTAGTATAGTATATATAAAGGTCTAAAACTTATAATTTATTTAAACGCTTTATTTATAGATAATCTAAAAAGTAAATAATCTTTATATAGTTATATTATTATATTATTTAGTAAAATAATTATTTAGAAAGCGGTAAGATAGACTATTATTATAATATTAACTACTAAAGTAGAGCTCCTAGCGCTTAAGTATATAAGTAAAGAAATAATAGCCCTAAAGCGGTTTTTAAAAAAATTTATTTTAAATTTTAAAACTACGTAGCGTATATTCTATAATAACTAATAAATAATTAGACTAGTTATAGGTAAAAATAAGTATATAACTACACGTTTACGCTATATAAATATATAAAATATATAGCTATACTAGAAGTATTTAAAAAAGAGTTTTAAAATTAAATACCTTTAAATAAGTAATATACCACCTAATAGGTTACTAAAAGCTTTTTTTAACTTAGTAATTCTAAAGATTTAAAGAGTAATTAAATATTAAGAATATAGAAAAAAAAATTACTAAACTAGAATTTTAAAAATTTATATAATAATAGAGCGTAAAACGTATTAAATTAAATATTAAATAACTTTTAAGCTACTATTTATAATAATAATTTAAAACTGCACCGCTTAGAAAAATTATATAATAAAAAATAGAAAAAATAATAAAAATTATAAAATTATATAATAATCTAATAGATATATTTAATAGATAAATAACTTAACTAGCTTATTAAACTTTTAAATAGCTTAATCACGGCGTAAAGTAATTTTATTAAAAATATTATTTATAAAATTACTGCCTAAGTTCTTATCTATTTTAATTATCTACTTAATAGCTATTTATAATTTATTAAGTTTTATAGCGGTCTCGATAGAGACCTAGAGGTTTTAGAGTTATAATAAGATAATTAATATAAAATATTCTATTTTATTTAGTTATATACCTAGCTATTTATTTTTATTACTCTAGACCTGCTAGCTATTATCTCCTTATAGTCCTTATAGTTTAATTTAAAAAATCCTTTAGTATTCGGGCTTAGCGTACCTACTTTACTTTTATAATATTATATACTTATAGCTCTGCAATATATCTAGGATTATTTAGTTTACTCTTATATAAATTCTTTAAGTTATTTTATTATTTTTATATAAAGTTTTTATTTAATTGTAAAAGTCCTATAAGTTATTAGTTTTAGTAGTAGATTTACTAGAATAGTAGTAGTTACGTTTAAAATAGTTATTACGTACTACCTTATACTTTAAGTATCTAGTAGGTATTTAAGAGTACTAGTAATACTAGCTTTTTATTTAATTTATAAGGCGTTCTGTCTTGTTATCTATGCCTTAATTAAATTTTTAGCCTTTTAGTAATAGCTACTATAAGCGTATACTGCTTCTTAGTTATACTAGGTATACTATTATATAGTATTAAGCTAAAAATAGCGTAAGTGTTGCCTATATTACCTTACGCTAGTTATAGGAGGTTACTTATTTTAATTTTAACTTCTTTATTATTTTTTTTACTTATTTATTTAATATATACCTTTTGCAGTATACGCTGCAAGAGTCTATAATATAAAAGTCTATAATATAAGAGCCTGTATATATATTACTAGTAGATTATCTATTTTACGGTTTATTAGGTATGTAAAAGTCTAGTACTATAGTTAATAAAGTCTATTATCTTATATATTGCACTGCGTACTATAAATATAATATTTTTTTTCTTTTTTTTTATAAACGCCTACTTAGTATTAGTTATAATAGTAGATACGTAAGTATAAGTTACTATATAGAGTAATAAATTATACTAAGCTATAAATCTATTAAGTACTATTAAGCGGTTGTTACGTATCTGTCTTAACGCAGTATCTTTTCTAATTAGAATTAGTATAGTACCTTTAAAAGCTAGTTGTTAGGTCCTATAGTATATATAGTACTTTTTTTCCTAATTAGGTAGTTACTAATAGTAACTTTATTATATAAAAAAAAAAAAAAAAAAAAAAAAAAAATTTATATATTATAAAAAAAAAAAAAAAAAAAAAAAAAAAAAAAAAAAAAAAAAAAAAAAAAATTTTTATAAATAATTTTTTTTTTTTTTTTATTAAAAAATAATTTATTATAATTATAAAATATTTTTTATATTTT